>JASVEL010005619.1:0-277973 GCA_032618575.1 Nicotiana noctiflora | reverse complement strand
TTAAAATTGTGTTAAAAACAGGATAGTATGAATACAGCGGCTTGCCTAGCTACCACGAGTAGGCGCCATCACGATCCCGATATTGGGGGAAAATCCGGGTCGTGACAGATAGAACCCCCAACTGTTAATGGCATTCCTTCTTTATCCTTACATTACGGAACAGTACATCAAGAATGTAAGCATGTCGTTTATGTTTGATATCTTTTATAAATCTTAAAAGTTCATAAGTGTGACTATATATTATTCCCTTACTCAATGCGCTTTGATCTAGAGTTAATTATCCTTGGCTAGAATCTAACCTCTATTATCTTATTAATTAGTTTAACAAAAAACTAAATACTTTTTGTAACGACCCGACCCGATGTTACGGGAGTTACCGCCCATTTTCTTTATTTTATACTTTAACATGTTAATTTATACGTGTTTGGAGAGTTAGAAGTAAATCAGATGAAATCTAGTTAGAAAAGAGGCAATAAATCTCTTTATGAGAAGGATAGTTTGGAAAAGTCAACCGAATATTGACCGATGAGTTAGAAAGCTTGGAATGGATTTCCGATGATTCGACTAGTTGATGATTTATGACTTAGGAGAGCAATCGGAATCGAATTCGGAGGTCCGGTGTTGATTTAGGCTTGAATTGGCTAAGGTTGAATTTTGGCGAATTCCGAACAGTAGGTGAGATTTTAATCCGGGGCTTGGAATGAAATTCTTAGAGTTGTAGTAGCTCCGTTAAGTGATTTCGGATATGTGTGCAAAATTTCAGATCATTCGGAGGTGTTTAGGTTGGGTTTTAGATCAAATGTTAGTTTCGGAAGTTTTAATGAAACTTAGGCTTGAATCCGTGAGTGTTCGATGATTTTGATGTTTACGATGGTGTTTTTATGTTGCGAGCAAATTTGAATGAAGTAATAGAACACATCTACGCATTTGGTTGAGGTCTCGAGGGTCTCGGGCTGAATTCTGATGGCTAACGGGGATTTTTGGTCTTGAAAAATGCAGCAGAAATTGCAGAGCAAAATAACCCTTCACAATCGCGAGCCAAAGGCTGCGATCGCATAGAAGAAATGAGGGATCTCAAATATTTGCACTATGCGATCGCGTAAAGGGCGATGCGATCGCATAGGTCTGGAGGTCTGGTCAGTGCGGTCGCGTGGCTAGGTGTGCGATCGCGTAGAGGAGGGACAATATTCATTGCGATCGCATGGTCTATGTCGCGATCGCATAAGGTAAAATGAGGGCCTGAGAAATTTGTTCATTGCGATCGCGTGCATGGTGCCGCGATCGCATATAGGAAATTCGGGACTGACAAAGTGGTTTTTAATGACAGAACTCCTGCGAGCAAAAACCTATTTTACAGCGATTTGGAGAGCTTTTGGACGAGAAGTAAGAGGATTTTGTTGGGGAAACGTTGGAGGTAAGTTTCTTCACTCAAAAACACGATTTTATGCTAGAATCAACACCAAAACTAATGAAATTGGGTAGAATTTGTGAAGAACTAGGGCCTAGGTATTGAAAATAAAATTTTGATTTTTGAAATGCCATTCGAACTCCGATTTCGATAAATTTTATATGCACGGACTCATGGAGAGACGAGGAATCCGTTGGTATAATTTTAAGAATTTTTTTGATAAGTGAGCCCGGGGCTCGGGTTTTACCAACTTCGTGTATTATTGCGTTTTTCAAGTAAATTTGATTGGGTTATGTTTCTTTGACCCATATTTATGTAACTGTTGTGGTTTTGACTAGATTTGATGCACTAGGCGGCAAATTTGAAGGGAAAAGGCATCGCGGATGAGTCCACGACCGTCTAGAGGTGAGTAGTTAGTGTATATGGTAGCTTGAGGGTTTGAAACCCCAACTTAGCACATTGTGGCGCTATTAGGGCGTGACTCGCACCCCATGGCAGGTGCGAGATTGGTTATGACTGGGGATTTAGACTTGGTCCATCCCGATTATGAATAATATTATATTGGCGGTTGAAACATGTACTGTGTTAGATATATTTGTGGGCTATAAGCCATGTTTTGGGCCTTGTGCCGACCTGTAGTATCCCTAGGGGATAGATATCTATGTGATAGCTTGATTTGTAAAATCATTGATCTCAGTCCTGACTTGAAATCACTATTATGAAATGCTAAGTCACCTGTTCTTGGAAAATTAAATAAAATTAAAGCATTTTTCATTGTTAATGAATTGGAACCTGGAAATAAATAAATTGAACTGTTGTGTGACTCATATGAATGTTGTGGACTGAGGATGGATCGGGCTGCACGCCGCATTAGATGATATGAATATTGCGCTTGGGCTGAAGGAGCCCCTCCGAAGTTTGTACACACCCCTAGTGAGCACCGTCGATGTTAAACAGATCGGGCTACGCGCCGTAGCGGTCATGTGCATTGCATTGCATTTTTGTTTGTAAATTATATGTGCTAATTGTGATTTGTTGTTGTTGTTAGTTCATGGTAGGTATCATACTGTAGTTTAGCTTTGCTCTATGGTATTCTGTGAATTTCCTACTTTCAGCTATTTTATATACTTTTTACTCACTGAGTACTTAGTACTCACCCCTACTCCCTGCACCTTTGTGTGAAGATTCAGGTACACAGGAGGATTAGACAAGCACTCCAGCCGGCGTTCGCAGAACCTAGCTTCTCTCTTCATTTTAGTTATTACTATATATTTCCAGACTTAATTATTTTATTCAGTACTTTTATTACTATTCAGTTTTTTCTTAGAGGCTCTAGACTCGTGATCCCAGATCTTTTGGGAGTGTTATTTCCAATGTTCGCACTTCTCAGTATTTGATTCTACTATTATTATTGGAGTATATTTATTGACTCTTATATTCTTCTTGAATTTGTCCTTTTGGGACTGGTTTTCTATTTGGAAATAGTTGTTGGTCTAGCTTGCCTAGCTTTAGTGTTGGGTGCCATCACGACCGGATTGGGGTTGTGACACTAGTCTACCCCTTATTTTTCATGTATTTTCAGAAAAATCAGGTTTAGTAGGCTCTCGCGGATCGGTACGTAGACGTCCGTATCTATCCTCGGAAGGCTACAAAACTTTTAGGAAACACTTCACTTTCTTGGATTCATATCGTGCGGTTTGTGTTATCGTGAAACTAAATTTTTCTATATTCTATTCTCTCGCAGATGGCGAGAACCCGTGCTAACGGACGTGGTGGACGACCACCAGTGGCACCCACAGGGCCATGGTCGTGGCAGAGGTAGGGCAGCAGTGACATCACATGCTGACCCACCAGTTGACCACACTCAGGGTCAGATCCCAGCGCTAGTGGATCAGGTTCAGGATCAGGTTCCAGCTGTAGGCATTCCAGCAGCCCAGGTTTAGGCATCGGTAGTGCCTATTGAGATATCGGGTCTCCAGAAGACCTTAGCACAGATCCTATCAGGTGTGTACTGGCTTAGCCCAGGTGGTTCCGGCCTCTACTGCAGCAGCTTCTTCACAGGCAGGGGAGGAAATCAAACCCCCGTTGCTCGCACCCTAGAGTCGGTAGTTCAGGGTTTACAAGCACCTAAGGCAGCTCCAGCTCAGCCAGTTCAGCCGACTGCACCAGTCGCACCAGCTCAAGATTATGTAGTTCCTGCCATGCTAGAGGACGAGCAGCATAGGTTGGAAAGATTTGGTAGACTTCAGCTTCCGATCTTCAGTAGTGTAAAGGGCGAGACTGCCCAAGGTTTCTTAGATAAATTTCAAAGGATTCTTTGTACAATAGGTATTCTGGAGACCAGCGGGGTCGCTTTCACTACTTATGAGTGTTCTCAAGATGTCTTCACTTGGTGGGAGGCATTTGAGAGGCATAGGCCTATCAGTGCAGCACTTCATTGATCGCGGCGTACCCCACACTACTAATTAAGTAGCGAGAGAGGGTCAGAGAGGAACTGTGTAGGCAGTTCGAGTGGTTGAAGCAAGGAGATATGAAAGTGACTCGGTATGAGTTGAGGTTTACACAGCTAGCTCGGCATGCCATGTGGATGATTCCGACATATCATGAGAGGATCAGGAGATTTGTGGATGGTCTCAATTATCCTATTCGCATATTGATGACTAGAGAGAGGACTACAACAATTACTTTTGAGGAGGTGGTTGATGCGGCTCGTCAGATTGAGACAAACTGCCATTGAGAGTGTGAGGGGAGGGAGGCTAAGAGGCCTCATAGTGCAGATAGTTACAGTGGTGCTCCGTCTAGGGGCCAGCCTCAGCACACTAGAGGTCGTTCCTTCAGATCTCCTCAGTCAGGCCGTGCAGAGTCTAGTGGAGCTTCGTCGGACCGTGGTCGTCAGGGTCATATGGGCCATCAGTGCCAGCAGGGTCGTCACCAGAGCTAGCCCGCACTGAGCGCCCTTCCAGCTAAGAGCTCTGCTCCTACTCCTTTAGGTCATGGTTCATCTGCAGCGAGGGGTTCTCAGCAGTCCTATTCCCCAGCTTCAGGCCGTTGTTTTGATTGTGGTGAGTTAGGATATATCATGAGGGAGTGTCCCCAGTTGCTTCGTAAGCGGTCTCACCAGAGGGAACAACCTTCGTCTTTTTCTCCTATTTCTTCAGCACTAGCCACTATATATAAACGGAAGGTCCTATTACTACAATCGTATTAGTCCAATGGACTTATGTGATTTTCCTAGGCCGATGCGAGGCTCGTTTCTATGCTCTTCCGGATAGGAAGGACGCTATTGCATCAGATGCTGTCATTTTAGGTATTATCTCAGTCTGCCACAGGGATGCTTCTGTCTTATTTGATCCCGAATCCACCTATTCCTATGTTTCTTCATATTTTGCGCATGATTTGGGTATGACCCGTGGTATTCGTGCCTTGCCCGTGCATGTGTCTACCCCGGTGGGTGATACGATTATTGTGGATCAGGTATATCGATCCCGTCTTATTACTATTGGGGGTCTGGAGATCCGAGTTGACTTGTTATTATTGGCCATGGTGGATTTCGACATGATTCTAGGCATGGATTGGTTTTCTCCTTACCATGCAATTCTGGACTATCATTCCAAGGTAGTCACATTAGCTATTCCAAGTAATTCGAGGATCGAGTGACGAGGCGTGACCGATTATGTATCCGACAGAGTAATTTCCTTCCTGAAAGCCTAACGAATGATTGGAAAGGGTTGTTTATATTATTTGGCTTTCATTAGAGATGTTGAGGCCGAGACTCCTAGTCTTGATTCGGTCCCTGTTGTGAGGGATTTCCCGGATGTATTCCAGCAG
This sequence comes from Nicotiana noctiflora, assembly GCA_032618575.1. Taxonomy (NCBI): domain Eukaryota; kingdom Viridiplantae; phylum Streptophyta; class Magnoliopsida; order Solanales; family Solanaceae; genus Nicotiana; species Nicotiana noctiflora. The sequence goes on along the minus strand of JASVEL010005619.1, from coordinate 272,737 downwards.
ACCTACCGAGCATGCCGCTCGACAGGGACATCGATTTCAGTATTGACTTGGTGCCGGGCACTCAGCCCATTTCTATTCCTCCCTACCGCATGGCACCAGCTGAGTTAAAAGAGTTTAAAGAATAGCTTTAGGAACTCTTAGACAAGGGGTTCATTCGCCCGAGTGTGTCACCTTGGGGTGCACCAGTATTATGCGTGAAGAAGAAAGATGGCACAATGAGAATGTGCATTGATTATAGGCAGTTGAACAAAGGTAGCAGTGAAGAATAAGTACCCATTACCTCGTATTGAGGACTTGTTTGATCAGCACTAGGGAGCTAGTGTATTCTCTAAGATTGACCTTCGATCGGGTTATCACCAGTTGAAGATTAGGGACTCAGACATTATGAAAACAGCGTTCAGAACGAGATATGGGCACTATGAGTTTCTGGTGATGTCTTTCGGGCTGACTAATGCCCCAGCTGCATTCATGCACTTGATGAATAGTGTATTTTGGTCGTACATTGATTCTTTTGTGATCATGTTCCTTGATGACATCCTGGTGTACTCTCGTAGCCAGGAGGAGCATGCTTAGCATTTGAACGTTGTGTTGCAGATGTTGAGGGAGGAGAAATTGAAGGCGAAGTTCTCCAAGTGCAAGTTTTGGCTCGAGTCTATAGCTTTTCTGGGTCATGTGGTGTCTCGTGATGGTATTTTGCTTGACCCGAAGAAGATAGAGGCGGTGGAGAGTTGGCTTATACCGTCCTCAACTATCGAGATCCGTAGTTTCCTTGGTTTGGCGGGGTATTATCACCGGTTTGTTCAGGGAGTTTCTGTCACGACCCGGATTTTCCCCCAACATAATGTTCCATTTATGTGGTCGAATGAATGCGAGGAAAGCTTCCAGAAGCTCAAGTCGGCCTTGACCACAACTCCGGTACTAGTATTTCCATCACCTTCAGGTTCTTACACGGTGTATTGTGATGCTTTGAGAGTTAGGATCGGTTGTGTATTGATGCAGGATGGTAGAGTTATTGCGTATGCTTCTCGTCAATTATAGCCTCATGACAAGAACTACCATGTTCACGACTTAGAGTTAGTTGCTATTGTTCATGCCTTGAAGATTTGAAGGCATTACTTGTATGGTGTATCTTGTGACGTATATACAGACCATCGCAGCCTTCAGCATTTGTTTAAGAAGAAATATCTCAATTTGAGGCAGCGGAGAATGCTTGAGTTACTCAAGGACTATGATATTACCATCTTGTGTTATACCAGGAAGGCCAATGTTGCGGCCGATGCTTTAAGCCAGAAGACTATTAGTATGGGTAGTTTGGCATACATTCCAATTGGGGAGAGGCCCCTTGCAGTTGTTGTTCAGGCCTTGGCCAATCATATTGTGAGGTTAGATATATCCGAGTCCAGTCGGGTTTTGGCTAGTATGTTTTCCCGATTTCTTTTGTAAGACCGCATTCGAGAGCGCCAGTATGATGATCCACACTTACCTGTACTTAAGGACAGAGTTCAGCATGATGATGCTAGAGATGTCACTGTTGATAGTGATGGTGTATTGCGGATGCGGGGCCGGATATGCGTGCCCAATGTTGATGGCCTTCGTGAGTTGATATTGGAGGAGGCTCACAGCTCGCGGTATTCTATTCATCCAGGAGCCGCGAAGATGTACCAGGATTTGAAGCAGCATTATTGGTGGAGAAAGATGAAGAAAGATATTGTGAATCATGTAGCACGGTGCCTAAACTGTCAGCAGGTCAAGTATGAGCATCAGAGGCCTGGTGGTGTGTTCCAGCGTATTGATATTCCCGAGTGGAAGTGGGAAAGGATCACTATGGACTTTGTTAGTGGACTCCCTCGGACATTGAGGAAGTTCGACTCAGTTTGGGTGATTGTTGATAGGCTGACCAAGTCAGTTCATTTCATTCCTGTGCATACTACATACTCCTCGGAGCGGTTAGCAAAGATATTCATCCGTGAGATTGTGAGATTGCATGGAGTTCCCATTTCTATCATATCAGACAAAGGTACCCAGTTCACTTCTCAGTTCTGGAAGACATTTCAGGGAGAATTGGGTTAGCAGATAGAGCTGAGCAGAACATTTCACACACAGACGGATGGGCAGTCCGAGCGTACAATTCAGATACTGGAGGACATGTTGCGTGATTGTGTTATTGATTTTGGTGGTTCATGGGCTGATTACTTGCCTATTGCAGAGTTTTCTTATAACAACAGCTACCTATCCATCATTCAGATGGCGCCGTATGAATCCTTATATGGGAGGCGGTGTAGGTCTCCAGTCGGTTGGTTTGAGCCCGACGAGGCTAGATTGTTGGGGACAGAGTTAGTTCAGGATGCCTTAGACAAGGTGAAGGTGATTCAGGAGAGACTTCGCACAGCTCAGTCGCGTCAGAAGAGTTATGCGGACCGGAAGGTCCGAGATGTGTCTTATTCAGTGGGTGAGAAGGTGTTGCTGAAGGTTTCGCCTATGAAGGGCGTTATGAGGTTTGGAAAGAAAGGAAAGTTGAGCCCAAGGTTCATCGGACCTTTTGAGGTGCTTAGGAAAGTTGGCGAGGTGGCTTATATGCTTGCTTTGCCACCCAGTTTGTCGGGAGTTCACCCGGTGTTCCATGTATCTATGCTCCGGAAGTATGTCGGAGACCCGTCTCATGTGTTGGACTTCAACACGATATAGTGGGATGAGGACTTGACTTATGATGTGGAGCCGGTATCCATTTTGGGTCGACATGTTCGTAAGTTGAGATCCAAGACATAGCTTCTATGAAGGTGCAGTGGAGAGGTCGGCCCGTGGAGGAATCAACTTGGGAGACCGAGCAGGAGATGTGGAGCAGATATCCACACTTATTTGAGACTCCATGTATGTTTCTCAACCCGCTCGCGGACGAGCGTTTGTTTAAGTTGGGGAGAATGTAATGACCCGACCCATCGTTACAAAGGTTATCGACCCATTTTCTTCATTTTATACTTTAACATGTTAATTTATATGTGTTTGGAGAGTTAGAAGTAAATCGGATGGAATCTAGTTAGAAATGAGGCAATAAACCTCTTTATGAGAAGAATAGTTTGGAAAAGTCAACCGAATGTTGACCAATGAGTTAGAAAGCTCGAAATGGATTTCTGATGGTTTGACTAGTTCAGGGGGATGATTTATGACTTAAGAGAGCAATCGGAATTGAATTTGGGGGTCCAGTGTAGATTTAGGCTTGAATTGGCTAAGGTTGAATTTTGGCAAATTCCGGACGGTAGGTGAGATTTTGATCCGGGGCTCAGAATGAAATTCCGAGAGTTGAAGTAGTTCCGTTAGGTGATTTTAGACATGCATACCTAAATATAGGGTCATTCAGAGGTGTTTAGGTCGGGTTTTAGATCAAATGTTAGTTTTAGAAATTTTAACGAAGCTTATGCTTGAATCCGTGAGAATCCGATGATTTCGATGTTTATGATGGCGTTTTTATGTTGCGAGCAAGTTTGAATGAAGTAATAGAACATATTTGTGCATTTGGTTGAGGTCCCGAGGGTCTCGGGGTGAATTCGGATGGCTAACGGGGATTTTGGTCTTGAAAAATGCAACAGAAATTGCAGAGAAAAATAACCCTTCGCGATTGCGAGCCAAAGGCTGCGATCGCATAGAAAAAATAAGGGAGCTCAAAATTTTGCACTATGCGATCGCCTAAAAGGCGTTGCGATCGCATAGGTCTAGTGGTTTGGTCAGTGCGGTCGCGTGGCTAGGTGTGTGATCGCGTAGAGGAGGGACAATATTCACTGCGATTGCATGGTCTGTATCGTGATCGTATAAGGTAATAACTGGGAGCAATCGAAATCGAATTTGGAGGTCGTGTGCATGGTGCCGTGATCGCATAGAGGAAATTCGGGCCTGACATAGGGGTTTTTAATAACAGAACACCCGCGAGCAAAACCTATTTTTCACCATTTATGAGCGATTTGGAGAGCTTTTGGACGGGAAAAAGGGATCATCACTTGTTTTATTAATCATTTCGAGCTTCTGAGGTGCTGAAAACCTCATTTATAGTTTCCTCGATTTGCGTGTGCAGTTCGGGCGCGAAGCTGAACAATTTTTATGTTGAAATATGTGAAATATGTGAAAAATTTGAAGAATTTTGATATTAATATTGATATGGTTGACTTTGGTCAACATTTTTGGTAAACGGACCCGGACCCGCGATTTGACGGTCTCAGAAAATCCGTAAAAAATATGGAACTCTGGCGTATGCCCGAAATTGAAATCCGAGGTCTAGAACCCCGGTAAAAGAATTTTTCTGTTAAATTGTTTTTTGAAAATGTTTAAGGAAAATGAAACTGAAATTTGATTAAAAAGTAATGGTATCGGGCTCGTATTTTGGTTTCGACGCCCGGTACAGGTCATATATGTTGGTTAAGCGCTTCCTGTAAAGTTTGGTTGAAAACGGACGTCGTTTGACATGTTTCGGCTTTAAATTGGAAATTTTGGGAGTTATGAAATTTTGAATAAAATCTTGAGTTTTAAGGCTCAAATCATTGATTTTGATGTTATTTTGGCGATTTGATCGCGCGAGCAAGTTTGTATGATGTTTTTAAGTCAGTGTGCATATTTGGTTTGGAGCCCCGAGTGCTCGGGTGAACTTTGGATAGGCCACGAGATCAATTTTTCATGTTAGAAAGTTGCTGTCAGCACCTAGTCTGCAGAGTTCGCAAATGCGAACAAATGTTAGCAAATGCGAAGTCGCAAATGCAAAGAAAAGTTCGCAAATGCGAACTTCCCAATATTCTGCCTGTGTTCGCAAATGCGAACAAAAGTTCGCAAATGCGATGTCGCATTTGCGAACAAATGTTCGCAAATGCGAACTTCCCATATTTTGCCTGTGTTCGCAAATGCGAACAAAAGTTCGCAAATGCGAACTTCCCAGTTTTGTCTTGGCTTCGCAAATGCGAACAAAAGTTCGCAAATGCGAACTTCCCAGCCTTAGCTTATTTTTCAAACTCTAGAATTTGGTCGGGGTTCGCAATTGCGAACCCCTGCTCGCAAATGCGAACACAGAGACCTGTAAATCACGATTTCCAGCTTCATTTTCACATTTCACAACCCAAAAACACCCATTGGCGATTTTTCACGAACTCCCTCTTCTTCAAAGCAATTGTAAGTCACTTTTTACTTAATTCCTTCAATTCCTAACAACATTAAACATGTTTTTCAATAGAAATCAAAGGTTTTCATGGTACAATTTCTTGTTTTTGGTAGAATATAGGGTTTTCATGAATTGGGTAATTGGACCTCGAATTGAGGTCCGATTTTGAAACAAATCATATACTTGAACTCGTGGGGGGATGGGTAACCGGATTTTGGTCCGAACCCCGAGTTCCGACCATGTGGGCCCGGGGTCGAAATTCACTATTCCGGGCAGAATGTTGTAAAAGTTGAAATTGGCCTTATGAATTAGTTTGTTGAGTAGTATTGATGATATTAAATCAATTGTGTATAGATACGATTGGATTGGAGCCGAATTTGAAAGGAAAAGGCATTGCCACGGATTGAATTGTTCGTAAAACATTTGAGGTAAGTGTTTGTTCTATCCTAGCCTTGAAGGAATAGGAATTTAGTTAAGGATAAATTGTTGAATTATTATCAATTATTGGTTCAAAACCGGTAATATATGTATATTTATGAAATGGGATCGTGTGGCGCGCCGACCAGTTATATGATAAGAAATGGGATCGTGTGGCACGCCGACCACAAAGTGATTTAAAAATCTTGGCATTGGCCATAGTTGCCGGTAGCCTATTGATATATTTGGGAGCGGGTGGTACGCCTACCACAAGGAATAATTATTGATACAAATGGGATCGGGTGGTACGCCTACCACAAGATATAATTACTGATACAAATGGGATCGGGTGGTACGCCTACCACAAGATATAACTTACTGTTACAGTTGGGAGCGGGTGGTACGCCTACCACGAGATATGAAATGAAAAAGGAAATTGAGACATGAAAGTAAGATTTATTCTGTTGACTAGATTATTCTGGATATCACGAGTTATTGACTGTTATTTCAGAGCAGAGTCTTTCTTATAAATGTTTTTGTACATGTATATATATATTGCAACTGTACAAGTTTATGTGGGTGACTAGCCTTAGTCTCGTCACTATTTCTCTGGGATACTAGCACATGGGGTCGGTTGTGCTGATACTACACTCTGCGCTCTTTTTGCGCCGATACAAGTTATTGACAGCAGCAGCGACAGTAGCGATTATGGATATTCCGACTACGGAGACTATGAGGTAGCCTTGCAGGCGCCCGCAGGACCCGTTGTCTCTTCTGTCTATGTATTTTCATTCTGTTATCTCATGTATTCGAGATAAACATCTATTATTTCTTTCAGACAATTGTGTGTATTATTCTTAGAAGTTCGTGAGTATTCTGACACCAGTCTTGGGTAGTGTACCATGTTTGAGTTTCTTTATCATATTTGATAAGATTGACTAAGTCTTCCGCTAGGTTTAATTATTCCGCTGTAATTTATATGTTTTAATTTTAAAGTCTTAATAAGAGTTTGGTAACTAATGGAAATGTAAGTAATATTTGGCTTGCCTAGCTTCCACTAGTAGGTGCCATCATGACTCCCGATGGTGGGAAATCCGGGTCGTGACAAGTTGGTATCAGAGCACTAGGTTGCATAGGTCTCACAACTCACGAACAACCTTAGTAGAGTCTGAAGGATCGGTACGGAGACGTCTGTATTTATCCTCCAGAGGCTACGGAGTTAGGAAAATATTCCCTTTATTCTTTCCAGTCGTGCGACTTGATCTTTTAAATGTTAATTGAACTTCTACTCTGTTCTTCCGCAGATGGTAAGGACACGTGCATCCTCATCTACTGACCAGCAGCCCGAGGTCCCAGCAGCGGCAGCTCCCGCTAGGGGTAGAGGCCGAGGTCGAGGTCGTCCTAGAGGCCAAGGTAGGGGCAGAGCTCAGCCCCGAGCAGCAGCACAAGTGGCAAAACCTCAGGCTCATATCGAGGAGGAGGTTCCGGTCCCAACAGCTCCAGTAGGCCCAACTCAGGTCCCAGGAGGGGATATGTTTTCACCGGATCTTCAGGATGCTTTGGTTCGGATAGCAGGTTTTATGGAGAATATCACCAGAGCAGGTTTATTACCAGTAGAACCAGCCACTTCTCAGGCTGGAGGAGGTAATCAGACTCCTGCTACGCGCACTCCGGAGCTAGTAATTCCCCGGGCTCAAGTTCCTGTGATTCAGCCAGTTGAGGCAGCTCAGCCTATTATTGTGACTCCGTCTAATGATGGTGCAGCCATGTCCGCTAACGCGTTATGGAGATTGGACAGGTTTACCAAGCTGTTCACTACCACATTCAGTGGCACTCCTTCAGAGGATCCACAGGATTTCCTATATAGCTGCCACGAAGTTCTCCGTACTATGGGCATTGTGGAGACTAATTGTGTGGACTTTGCTACTTTTCGATTATCTGGTTCTGCCAAGACTTGGTGGAGGGATTATTGTCTATCCAGGCCAGCGGGATCATCATCTTTGACTTGGGGGCAATTTGCAGAACTGTTCTTGGAAAAGTTCCTTCCAGCAACTCAGCGGGAGGCTCTGCGCAGGCAATTTGAGCGTCTTCATCAGGGTTCTATGTCTGTCACACAGTACGAGACTAGGTTCGTGGACCCGGCTCGTCATGCTATTATCATACTTCCCACAGATAGGGAAAGGGTGAGAAGGTTTATTGATGGCTTGAATCATCCAATTCGACTACAGATGGCTTTGGGGGCAGGAACTGAAATCACTTTTCAGGAGGCGGCTAATGCAGCCCGCCGGATCGAGATGGCTCTGTCACAGGGAGCAAGACATGGATCGGATAAGAGATCTCGTAATTCGGGTAGATTCAGTGGTACCTCGTCTGGAGATAGAGATTTTTATGATAGAGGCCATCCTCCTAGGCCTTATCAGTCAACTCTTCAGGTTTCTCACGATGCTTCTGGTGATCATAATTCTCAACCACGCTACTCTGATCAGCAGCCTATCAGTGCACCACCACTTCGCTATTTTCAGCAGGCGAGGGCTTGTTTTACGTGCGGCAATCTTAGGCACATTGCAAAGTATTACCCTCGAGCTTCTAACAGATCTCAGCAATAGGGTTCTATTGGTATGGTTCAGGCCCCAGTTCCCTCACAGCTAGCTAGAGGCGGGGGTAGAGGATATAGAGGTGGAGGCAGAGGTCATAGAGGTGGAGCTCAGACCGATAGAGGTAGAGACCAGCCAGCAGCTGATCGTCCTAGAGATACTGCTCAGGGTGGTGGGGCACAGCCCCGATGTTATGCACTTCCCGCCAGACCAGAGGCTGAGTCTTCCGATGCCGTCATTACAGGTATTATTTTGGTTTGTGATAGAAAGGCATCAGCATTATTTGACCCTGGGTCTACATATTCGTACGTGTCTTCCTATTTTGCACCATACTTGGTTCAGCCCAGTGATCCACTGAGTGTTCCTGTTCATGTGTCTACACCAGTAGGCGATTCTATTGTGGTTGAATCGAGTTCATCGATCATGTATTATAGTAATTGAGGGTCTCGAGACCCGTGCCGATTTATTGCTCCTAAATATGGTGGACTTTGATATTATATTAGGCATGGACTGGCTATCTCCATATCATGCTATTTTAGATTGCCATGCCAAGACTGTGACTTTAGCTCTGCCGAATTTGCCTCGTATAGAGTGGAAAGGAATTTCAGGTCATACTGGTCGCAATGTTATTTCTTATGTTAAGGCTCAGCGTATGGTTGGGAAAGGATGCTTGGCTTATTTGGCCTATGTCCGTGATTCCAGTGCGGAGGTTCCTTCTATTGACTCTGTGCCTGTGGTTCGATAATTTCCTGAAGTATTCCCTTCAGACTTGCCAGGTATGCCGCCCGATAGGGACATTGATTTTTGCATTGATTTGGCTCCAGGGCACTCATCCCATTTCCATTCCCCCATATCGTATGGCTCAGCCAGAGTTAAAAGAATTGAATGAGCGGTTGCAGGATTTACTTGAAAAGGGTTTCATTAGACCTAGTGTTTCGCCGTGGGGTGCACCAGTATTATTTGTAAAGAAGAAAGATGGTTCGATGAGAATGTGCATTGACTATCGTTAGTTAAACAAGGTGACTATCAAAAATAAATATCCACTTCCGCGAATTGATGGTTTATTTGACCAGCTTCAAGGTGCCAAGGTATTTTCGAAGATAGATTTAAGATCTGGCTATCACCAGCTGAAGATTAGGGCATCTGATGTCCCTAAGACAGCGTTCCGCACTCGGTACGGACATTATAAATTTCTGGTCATGTCTTTTGGGTTGACAAATGCCCCAGCAGCTTTTATGGAATTGATGAATCGGGTGTTCCGGCCTTATTTAGACTTGTTTGTAATAGTCTTCATTGATGACATATTAATATATTCCCGCGGTCAGGAGGAGCATGCGCAACATCTCAGAGTGGCCTTGCAGACTCTGAGAGATAGCCAACTATATGCAAAATTTTCAAAGTGTGAATTTTGGCTAAGTTCAGTTGCATTCCTAGGTCATATTGTGACGGCAGCAGGTATTCAGTTTGATCCGAAGAAGATTGAGGCAGTCAAGAACTGGCCTAGACCGACATCAGCCACAGATATTTGGAGTTTCTTGGGATTAGCGGGTTATTATCGCCGATTCGTAGAGGGGTTTTCATCTATTGCAACCCCACTGACCAGATTGACACAGAAAGGTGTTCAATTTGAATGGTCCGATGGATGTGAGGCGAGCTTTCAAAAGCTCAAAACAACCTTGACCACAACACCGGTATTGGTTTTACCCACATGTATGAGACCTTATACTGTTTATTGTGATGCTTCCCGTATTGGGCTTGGTGCAGTGTTAATGCAGGATGGCAAGGTTATTGCCTATGCTTCGAGGCAGTTGAAGATTCATGAAAAGAACTATCCAATGCATGATCTAGAATTGGCGGCGATTATTCACGCATTGAAGATCTGGAGGCATTATTTGTATGGTGTAGCATGTGAAGTATACACCGATCATAAGAGTCTTCAGTATTTGTTTAAGCAGAAAGAGTTGAATTTGAGGCAGAGAAGGTGGTTAGAATTGCTAAAATATTATGATGTCACCATTTTATATCATCCGGGAAAAGCAAACGTGGTGGCCGACGCTTTGAGTAGGAAGTCAGCCAGTATGGGTAGCCTTGCTTATATTCCAGTCAATCAGAGGCCACTTGCTTTGGATGTTCAGTCATTGGCCAACCGATTTGTGAGGTTGGATATTTCTGAGCCTAGTCGAGTACTAGCTTGCACGATCGCTCGCTCTTCATTATTGGAGCGTATCCGCGATCAACAATATAATGATTCTTATTTATGTGACCTTAGAGATAAGGTTCAGCGAGGAGGTGCTAAACATGTCACCTTAGATGCTGAGGGGATCTTAAGGATGCAAGGGCGCATTTGTGTGCCAAATGTTGATGGGCTTAGAGAATTGATTCTAGAAGAAGCTCACAGTTCGCGGTATTCTATTCATCCAGGCGCAGCGAAAAAATATCGAGATTTGCGTCAACATTATTGGTGGCGCAGAATGAAAAAGGATATTGTGGCATATGTGGCACGATGTCTTAATTGTCAGCAGGTTAAGTATGAACATCAGAGACCTGGCGGTTTATTTTAGAGAATTGAACTTCCTGAATGGAAGTGGGAGCGAATCACGATGGATTTCGTTTCTGGACTTCCGAAGACTCGGAAGAAGTTTGATGCTGTTTGGGTGATTGTTGATAGGCTGACCAAGTCAGCTCATTTTGTCCCTATTGCCACTACCTATTCATCCGAGAGGTTAGCTGAGATTTATATCAGGGAGATCGTTCGCCTTCATGGTGTGCCAATCTCTATTATTTCAGATCGAGGTGCACAGTTTACCTCACATTTCTGGAAGGCGGTTCAACGAGAGTTAGGCACGCAAGTTCAGCTAAGTACATCCTTTCATCCCCAGACGGATGGTCAGTCCGAGAGGACTATTCAGATACTGGAAGATATGCTACGAGCGTGTGTTATTGATTTTGGAGGTTCGTGGGATCAATTCCTGCCTTTGGCAGAGTTTGCTTATAATAATAGTTATCAATCGAGCATCCAGATGGCTCCTTATGAAGCATTGTATGGTAGGCGGTGTCGTTCTCCGGTTGGATGGTTTGAACCGGGAGAAGCTTGGTTATTGGGCACGGATTTAGTTCAGGAGGCCTTAGATAAAGTCAAGATTATTCAAGAAAGGCTTCGCACGGCTCAGTCCAAGCAAAAGAGCTATGCAGATCGTAAGGTTAGAGATATAGCTTTCATGGTAGGGGAGCGAGTATTGCTCCGAGTATCGCCTATGAAGGGCGTGATGAGATTTGGAAAGAAGGGAAAACTTAGCCCTAGGTTTGTTGGCCCATTCGAGATTCTTGATCGTGTGGGAGAGGTGGCATATAAACTTGCCTTGCCACCTAGATTATCAGTTGTGCATCCAGTGTTTCATGTGTCCATGTTTCGAAAATATCACGGCGATCCATCGCACGTGTTAGATTTTAGCACTGTCCAATTAGACAAAGATCTGTCCTATGAGGGGGAGTCGGTAGCTATTCTAGATCGGCAGGTTCGACAGTTGAGGTCGAAGAATTATCCTTCTGTGCGTGTTCAGTGGAGAGGTCAGCCTCCTGAGGCATCGACATGGGAGTCCGAGTCTGATATGCGGAGCTGCTACCCACATTTGTTTCCTGGCTCAGGAACTTCTTTCTTTTGTCCGTTCGAGGACGAACGGTTGTTTTAGAGGTGGAGAATGTGACGACCCAAAGGGTCATCACTTGTTTTATTAATCATTTCGAGCTTCCGAGGTCCTGAAAACCTCATTTATAGTTGGCTCGATTTGCGTGCACTGTTCGGGCACGAAGCTGGAAAATTTTTATGTTGAAATATGTGAAATATGTGAAACTTTTGAAGAATTTTGATATTAATATTGATATGGTTGACTTTGGTCAACATTTTTGGTAAATGGACCCGGAACCGTGATTTGACGGCCTCAGAAAATCCGTAGAAAAATATGGAACTTGGGCGTATGCCCGGAATTGAAATCCGAGGTCTAGAACCCCGGTAAAAGAATTTTTCTGTTAAATTGTTTTCTGAAAATGTTTAAGGAAAATGAAACTGAAATTTGATTAAAAAGTAATGGTATCAGGCTCGTATTTTGGTTCCGACGCCCGGTACAGGTCATATATGTTGGTTAAGCGCTTCCTGTAAAGTTTGGTTGAAAACGGACGTCGTTTGACATGTTTCGGCTTTAAATTGGAAATTTTGGGAGTTATGAAATTTTGAATAAAATCTTGAGTTTTAAGGCTCAAATCATTGATTTTGATGTTATTTTGGCGATTTGATCGCGCGAGCAAGTTTGTATGATGTTTTTAAGTCAGTGTGCATATTTGGTTTGGAGCCCCGAGTGCTCGGGTGAACTTTGGATAGGCCACGAGATCAATTTTTCATGTTAGAAAGTTGTTGTCAGCACCTGATCTGCAGAGTTCGCAAATGCGAACAAATGTTAGCAAATGCGAAGTCGCAAATGCGAACAAAAGTTCGCAAATGCGAACTTCCCAATATTCTGCCTGTGTTCGCAAATGCGAACCAAAGTTCACAAATGCGAACTTCCCATATCTTGCCTGTGTTCGCAAATGCGAACAAAAGTTCGCAAATGCGAACTTATGTCGCAAATGCGAACCTCCCAATTATGCCTTGGCCTCGCAAATGGGAACAAAAGTTCGCATATGCGAACTTCCCAGCCTTAGCTTATTTTTCAAACTCCGAAATTTGGTCGGGGTTCGCAATTGCGAACCCCTGCTCGCAAATGCGAACACAGAGACCTGTAAATCACGATTTCCAGCTTCATTTTCACATTTCACAACCCAAAAACACCCATTGGCGATTTTTCACGAACTCCCTCTTCTTCAAAGCAATTGTAAGTCACTTTTTACTTAATTCCTTCAATTCCTAACAACATTAAACATGTTTTTCAATAGAAATCAAAGGTTTTCATGGTACAATTTCTTGGTTTTGGTAGAATATAGGGTTTTTCATGAATTGGGTAATTGGACCTCGAATTGAGGTCCGATTTTGAAACAAATCATATACTTAAACTCATGGGGGGATGGGTAACTGAATTTTGGTCCGGACCCCGAGTTCCGACCATGTGGGCCCGGGGTTGAAATTCACTATTACGGGCGGAATGTTGTAAAAGTTGAAATTGGCCTTATGAATTAGTTTGTTGAGTAGTATTGATGATATTAAATCAATTGTGTATAGATACGATTGGATTGGAGCCGAATTTGAAAGGAAAAGGCATTGCCACAGATTGAATTGTTCGTAAAACATTTGAGGTAAGTGTTTGTTCTATCCTAGCTTGAAGGAATAGGAATTTAGTTAAGGATAAATTGTTGAATTATTATCAATTATTGGTTCAAAATCGGTAATATATGTATATTTATGAAATGGGATCGTGTGGCGCGCCGACCACTTATATGATAAGAAATGGGATCGTGTGGCACGCCGACCACAAAGTGATTTAAAAATCTTGGCATTGGCCATAGTTGTCGGTAGCCTATTGATATATTTGGGAGCGGGTGGTACGCCTACCACAAGGTAATAATTATTGATACAAATGGGATCGGGTGGTACGCCTACCACAAGATATAATTTATTGATACAATTGGGAGCGGGTGGTACGCCTACCACAAGATATAACTTACTGTTACAGTTGGGAGCGGGTGGTACGCCTACCACGAGATATGAAAAGAAAAAGGAATTGAGACATGAAAGTAAGATCTAATTCTGTTGACTAGATTACTCTGGATATTATGAGCTATTGGCTGTTATTTCAGAGCAGAGTATTTCCTTATAAATGTTTTTGTACATGTATATATATATTGCAACTGTACAGGTTTATGTGGGTGACTGGCCTTAGTCTCGTTACTATTTCGCTGGGATAGGCCAGACACTTACCAGCACATGGGGTCGGTTGTCCTGATACTACACGCTGCGCTCTTTTTGCGTAGACACAGGTTACGGACAGCAGGAGCGGCAGTAGCGATTGTGGATATTCCGACCACTGAGACTACGAGGTAGCCTTGCAGGCGTCCGCAGGACCCGTTGTCTCTTTTATCTATGTATTTCATTCTGTTATCTCATGTATTCGAGATAAACATCTATTATTTCTTTCAGACAATTGTGTGTATTATTCTTAGAAGTTCGTGAGTATTCTGACACCAGTCTTGGGTAGTGTACCATGTTTGAGTTTCTTTATCATATTTGATAAGATTGACTAAGTCTTCCGCTAGGTTTAATTATTCCGCTGTAATTTATATGTTTTATTTCTAAAGTCTTAATAAGAGTTTGGTAACTAATGGAAGTGTAAGTAATATTTGGCTTGCCTAGCTTCCACTAGTAGGCGCCATCATGACTCCCGATGGTGGGAAATCCGGGTCGTGACAATTGTTATATGAAACTATTAAAATGAAGATTTACTTGAAAAGGGTTTCATTAGACCCAGTGTTTCGCCGTGGGGTGCACCAGTATTATTTGTAAAGAAGAAAGATGGTTCGATGAGAATGTGCATTGACTATCGTCAGTTAAACAAGGTGACTATCAAAAATAAATATCCACTTCCGCGAATTGATGATTTATTTGACCAGCTTCAGGGTGCCAAGGTATTTTCGAAGATAGATTTGAGATCTGGCTATCACCAGCTGAAGATTAGGGCATCTGATGTCCCTAAGACAGTGTTCCGCACTCGGTACGGACATTATGAATTTCCGGTCATGTCTTTTGGGTTGACAAATGCCCCAGCAGCTTTTATGGAATTGATGAATTGGGTGTTCCGGCCTTATTTAGACTTGTTTGTAATAGTCTTCATTGATGACATATTAATATATTCTCGCGGTCAGGAGGAGCATGCACAACATCTCAGAGTGGCCTTGCAGACTCTGAGAGATAGCCAACTATATGCAAAATTTTCAAAGTGTGAATTTTGGCTAAGTTCAGTTGCATTCCTTGGTCATATTGTGACGGCGGCAGGTATTCAGGTTGATCCGAAGAAGATTGAGGCAGTCAAGAACTGGCCTAGACCGACATCAGCCACAGATATTTGGAGTTTCTTGGGATTAGCGGGTTATTATCGCCGATTCGTAGAGGGGTTTTCATCTATTGCAACCCCACTGACCAGATTGACACAGAAAGGTGTTCAATTTGAATGGTCAGATGAATGTGAGGCGAGCTTTCAAAAGCTCAAGACAGCCATGACCACATCACCGGTATTGATTTTACCCATAGGTACGGGACCTTATACTGATTATTGTGATGCTTCCCGTATTGGGCTTGGTGCAGTGTTAATGCAGGATGGCAAGGTTATTGCCTATGCTTCGAGGCAGTTGAAGATTCATGAAAAGAACTATCCAATGCATGATCTAGAATTGGCGGCGATTATTCACGCATTGAAGATCTGGAGGCATTATTTGTATGGGGTAGCATGTGAAGTATACACCGATCATAAGAGTCTTCGGTATTTGTTTAAGCAGAAAGAGTTGAATTTGAGGCAGAGAAGGTGGTTAGAATTGCTAAAATATTATGATGTCACCATTTTATATCATCCGGGAAAAGCAAACGTGGTGGCCGACGCTTTGAGTAGGAAGTCAGCCAGTATGGGTAGCCTTGCTTATATTCCAGTCAATTAGAGACCACTTGCTTTGGATGTTCAGTCATTGGCCAACCGATTTGTGAGGTTGGATATTTCTGAGCCTAGTCGAGTACTAGCTTGCACGATCGCTCGCTCTTTATTATTGGAGCGTATCCGCGATCAACAATATAATGATTCTTATTTATGTGACCTTAGAGATAAGGTTCAGCGAGGAGGTGCTAAACATGTCACCTTAGATGCTGAGGGGATCTTGAGGATGCAAGGGCGCATTTGTGTGCCAAATGTTGATGGGCTTAGAGAATTGATTCTAGAAGAAGCTCACAGTTCGCGGTATTCCATTCATCCAGGCGCAGCGAAAATGTATCGAGATTTGCATCAACATTATTGGTGGCGCGGAATGAAAAAGGATATTGTGGCATATGTGGCACGGTGTCTTAATTGTCAGCAGGTTAAGTATGAACATCAGAGACCTGGCGGTTTATTTCAGAGAATTGAACTTCATGAATGGAAGTGGGAGCGAATCACGATGGATTTCGTTTTCGGACTTCCGAAGACTCGGAAGAAGTTTGATGCTGTTTGGGTGATTGTTTATAGGCTGACCAAGTCAGCTCATTTTGTTCCTATTTCCACTACCTATTCATCCGAGAGGTTAGCTGAGATTTATATCAGGGAGATCGTTCGCCTTCATGGTGTGCCAATCTCTATTATTTCAGATCGAGGTGCACATTTTACCTCACATTTCTGGAATGCGGTTCAACGAGAGTTGGGCACGCAAGTTCAGCTAAGTACATCCTTTCATCCCCAGATGGATGGTCAGTCCGAGAGGACTATTCAGATTCTGGAAGATATGCTACGGGCGTGTGTTATTGATTTTGGAGGTTCGTGGGATCAATTCCTGCCGTTGGCAGAGTTTGCTTATAATAATAGTTATCAATCGAGCATCCAGATGGCTCCTTATGAAGCATTGTATGGTAGGCGGTGTCGTTCTCCGGTTGGATGGTTTGAACCGGGAGAAGCTTGGTTATTGGGCACGGATTTAGTTCAGGAGGCCTTAGATAAAGTCAAGATTATTCAAGAAAGGCTTCGCACGGCTCAGTCCAAGCAAAAGAGCTATGCAGATCGTAAGGTTAGAGATATAGCTTTCATGGTAGGGGAGCGAGTATTGCTCCGAGTATCGCCTATGAAGGGCGTGATGAGATTTGGAAAGAAGGGCAAACTTAGCCCTAGGTTTATTGGCCCATTCGAGATTCTTGATCGTGTGGGAGAGGTGGCATATAAACTTGCCTTGCCACCTAGCTTATCAGCTGTACATCCAGTGTTTCATGTGTCCATGCTTCGAAAATATCACGGCGATCCGTCGCACGTGTTAGATTTCAGCACTATCCAATTGGACAAAGATCTGTCATATGAGGAGGAGCCGGTAGCTATCCTAGATCGGCAGGTTCGATAGTTGAGGTTGAAGAGTTATCCTTCAATGGGTAATCACTGGAGGTAAGTTTCTTGACTTAAAAACATGATTTTATGCTAGAATCAACACCAAAACTCATGAAATTGGGTAGAATTTGTGAAGAACTAGGGCCCAAATTATGAAAACAAATTTTTGGGTTTTGAAAGGCCATTCGAACTCCGATTTCGATAAATTTTATATGCACGAACTCATGGCGAGACGAGGAACCCGTTGGTATGATTTTCGGAATTTTTCGAGAAGTGGGCCCGGGGCTCGGGTTTTACCAACTTCATGAATTGTTGCGTTTTTCGAGTAATTTTGATTGGGTTATGTTTCTTTGACCCATATTTATGTATTTGCTGTGGTTTTGATTAGATTTGATGCACGAGGCGGTAAATTCGAAGGGAAAAGGCATCGCGGATGAGTCCACGGCCGGTTAGAGGTGAGTAGTTAGTGTATATGATAGCCTGAGGGTTTGAAACCCCGGCTTATCACATTGTGATGCTATTAGGGCATGACTCGCACCCCATGGCAGGTGCGAGATTGGTTATGACTAGGGATTGAGACTTGGTCCATCCCTAATATGAATAAATTGAACTATTGTGTGACTCATATGCATGTTGTGGACTGAGGATCGATTGGGCTGCACGCCGCAACGGATGATAAGAATATTGCGCTTGGATGGCATGATTTGTAAATCATTGATCTCAGTCCTGGCTTGAAATCACTATTATGAAATGCTAAGTCACATGTTCTTGGAAAAATTAAATAAAATTAAAGTATTTTTCATTGTTAATGAACTGGAACCTAGAAAGAAATAAATTGAACTGTTGTGTGACTCATATGCATGTTGTGGGCTGAGTATGGATCGGGGCATCGCGGACAAGTCCACGGCGGGTTAGTGGAGCCCCTCCAAAGTCTGTACATACCCTAGTGAGTGTCGTGGACGTTAAACAGATCGGGCTACGTGTTGTAGCGGTCATGTGCATTGCATTGCATTCTTGTTTGTAAATTACTTGTGTTATTTGTGGTTTGTTGTTGTTGTTAGTTCGTGGTAGGTATCAGACTGTAGTTTCAGCTTTGCTCTGTGGTATTCTATTGATTTCCAGCTTTCAGCTATTTTATATACTTTTTACTCACTGAGTACTACTCATCCCTACTCCTTGCACCTTTGTATGTAGATTCAGGTACACAGGAGGGTTGGACGAGCAGTCCAGTTTATTTCAGAGTACTCGAGCTTCTCTCTTCATTTCAGTTATTACTATATGTCTCAGACTTGAGTATTATTCAGTATTTCTATTACTATTTAGTTTTTGTTTAGAGGCTCTAGACTCGTGACCCCAGATCTTTTGGGAGTGTTATTTTCGATGTTCACACTTCTTAGTATTTGATTCTACTATTATTATTGGAGTATATTTATTGACTCTTATATTCTTCTTGAATTCGTCCTTTTGGGACTGATTTTCTATTTGGAAACAGTTGTTGGTCTTTATTCTCTATTTTTTATTAGTCAGTTTAACAAAAATCTTAATACTTTTTGGTCAAATAATTTGGCGCAGTCTGTGGGAATTTTCTAGCCAAAATCTTAGTTCCCTCTAGATCTATAGCCATCCAGTATTTCATTTCCTGGTTGTCGTAGCCTTACCCTCTCAATCTAAACACCAACTCGAAAAAGTGATAGATAAACTTTTAAGATAACCAAACCAATCTGGGTCAGATCTCTACATGAAATCAAAATTAGGTCGGATGTCTAAGAAAAAACATTGCCTCGTCTTTAGCGATGGGTTCGGCACGTCGTGTGTGTACTCAAAGTAGGATTGCCGTATTAACGATATATGTCGATCTATACTTCTACCTCTTAAGAAAAGACGATAGCCTACTGTATGGTTCTTTGAAATAATTGACTTATCATGCCTTATTTTTGTACTTGTATGCACAGTATAATTTATGAACAGAGTAACATGTTTCCCTTATTATTTTCTCAAATCGGATGGGATCGAACTGGGTCTCGAGCTTGAGATAACAATGGGCAAGGTAAGTTCAGCCCATATAAATCCTAGACGAATAACGGTGAATCCAAACACGAGGCTGCCAAATCTGAAACCGCCATTCAAGTACGGGACGCAATGAGTCACCCTACAGCAAAACTATTAGGACAATGAGTTTTCCTAAACCTATAGGGACTATGGGTTTCCTAAAAATAAAAGGAAATAATTTAGGCCACAAATAACAAATCTTTCCCTTGGCTTGAATTCTCTTCATCAATAGGAACAACGTCTCTCTACCTTGCCCTCAGCCCTCGCAAGGGCTCTATCCATTTTAGCACACATCAACCAAGACTAGGCAATGCCTAAACTTGTTGGCATGGACTGCTTTGTCATCATATCAGCTGGATTATCATGTGTAGACACTTTCTCCACATTAACAACCCCATTTGATATAATATCTCGAATAAAGTGATGTCTGACTTCAATATGTATCGTCTGCTCATGAAACATCTGATTCTTAGTAAGATGAATGGCACTTTGACTGTCATAACAAACTTGTGTCTTCTTTTGAGCTAGTCCAAGATCACTTACCAAGCCTTGTAGCCAAATAGCCTCTTTAACTGCTTCCATAATTTCCATATACTCAGCTTCTGTGGTAGACAAATTAACGACAGACTGCAAAGTCTCCTTCCAACTGACGACACTATCTGAAAGATTAAAAACATAGCCGGTCAGAGATCTTCTCTTATCTAAGTCCCCTGCATAATCTGAATCGGCATATCCAACTAAGGATTCACTCAACTTGTCTTTGTAAAAACTCAAGCCTACATCTGCAGTACCCTTCAAGTATCTCAAGATTCATTTCATCGCCTGCCAATGTTCTTTACCAGGACACGCCATGTATCTACTCATAACACTAACAATATGTGAAATGTCAGGGAAAGTGCAAATCATAGCATACACAATGCTACCTACAACACTCGAATATAGAACACTAGACATTTGTTCTATCTCCTCGTCTGTGTTTGATGACATGTCTGCAGACAATTTGAAATGGGAAGCAAAAGGAATGGACACAGATTTAGCACCTATCATATTAAATCTCTTGAGAAACTTCCTAATATAGGGCCGTTAGGACAACATCAGCTTTCAAACCCTTCTATCTCGAGTGATCTCCATCCCCAGTATCTTCTTTGAAGCATCAAAATACTTCATCTCAAACTCCTTACCTAGTTGCTTCTTCAATCGGGTAATATGTGACGCTTTTAGTAGCAATAAGCATGTCATCCACATATAACAACAAATATACACTAGAACCGTCTTCAAGCTTTTTGTAATACACACAACTATCATTATGCACTTTGAGAAAATGCATTTTGAATCATGAGTGTATCAGATCTTTTATATCACTGCCAAGGCGAGTATTTCAGACCATATAAAGATTTCTTAAGCAAGCAAACATGATTTTTCTTATCCTAGGTAATGAATCCCTCGGGTTGACTTATAAAAATCTGTTCATCCAACTCATCATGCAAGAATACAGGTTTCACATCTAACTACTCTAGTTCTAAGTCATGAAGAGCCACCAAAGCTAGTAAGACCCTAATAGAGTTATACATTACCACTGGGGAGAACACTTAATTGTAATATATCGCCTCTCTCTGTGAAAAAGCTTTTAGCTACTAATCTTGCCTTGTACCTTGATGCTTCAATCCCTGGATTGCCCTTTTTTCTTTTGAAAATCCATTTGCAGCCTAGTGCCTTCTGTCAATTTGGCAATAGAACAAGCTTCCATGTTTGATTCTTATGAAGAGACTCAATCTCTTCACCCAAATCACCAACACATTGATCTTCTTCTGGAGTAGAATTATCTTTTTTATAGATATTAGGCTCAAGCACATCAATGGTCTCTGCAACTGAACAAACTCAACTAACACTGATATAAAAGCATAAGATATGTGAATGAAACATGACGGGGTGGTAATTCCCATAACGACGGGCCGGCTCGTTACATGCATCAACATTATCATCTTGATCAACATTATCCACAAAGTTTAGGTGAGAAGATGAAGAGTGACTGGTTGTGAAGATCTTTTGAGAAGACCCTTTTGACTTGTTGGAGCCAAAACAACTACCTTTCACTTGTAATAAAAGAACATAATTATAAACCTAATCTTTCCCCCACTATTTGGGATCAATTATTCAACATATTAACAATTTTACCACAAAGTTCTCAATAATAGTTGTCTTTGATGCAGTTGTCTAACCATTTTAATGTCTCCTATAACACGTCCAATATCTTTTCTTCTTAATCAATTTTTCTTGAAGGGTTGTTTCCTCGGGTGACTGATCTTGTCACAATGAACTTCTATCTATTGTAGTACCGACAACCGAAGTCGAGCATACATAAGATGATCTTCATGCGCGAATAGCCAGGATACAAAAAGGGTGATAGATGATAATGTGAAAGGGTGTTGCGCCTGGACGGCGGAATGGATGAGCGAAAGGTGTCATGCCATGGAGTGGGGAATAGCCTTCATCTCATTCCTCTGCATCCGTTGTTAGTGATATGTCTACTCCCATTGACTCTTTTTGATGGCTGAGCAAGCTTAGGGACACGTCAATTATTCTATCGATACATGCTACTACTGTGAGCACGTGATTTTTGCATTAGGCAACAAAGTTCCAAAAATTAAAAATAAATAATATTTTTAAGTGTAATTGCATGTCTTGATTGAATTTAGATACATTTTGTGTGTTTGAATAATTAGAAACATTAGAAAAAAATAGGTGAAATACTTGTATTTTTGAATTAGTTAGTTTAATGAAAAATCAACAAAAAATAGCCTTAATAGCGGAAATTATAGAAAAATAGTAGAAAATTGCTAAAAATATCAAAAAATTAGTGAAGATAGGAAATTAAGTAATTCAAATAATACAAAAAAAAAAAAGAAAAAATGAAAATACAAAGAGAAATTGTCACAAAATAATTAAAATTCTAAGAAAACACAAAAAATAATAAGATTGGGTTGAATGAATTCAGAGTTAGTGGCCTAAAACGTTTGGCCCAAAATAGCCGGACCAGTACATTGGGTAACGTTAATCTCAGCCGTCCGTTTGACAAATCCAACGGCTAAGAAAATTAGCTGATCATTAATTAGTTAATTAGTTTCTGAGATCTAATCTCAGCCGTACAAAGCATATGATCTAACGGAGGAGGGCATTGGTCTCATTTGAATCGAAACGTCGCCGTTTTGCAATAATTAATCCTGGCCATTGATCATCAATGATCCAACGTCCAGGAGATCATCAGTGTCCCCGAGTATATAAGGCCCATGTCTCTATTGAGACCGGCCATTATACACATTACAAAACCCTAGCCGCCTATCCCCTCCCCTCTTCGTCTTATTCAACCTCTTCACTAGTCGCCGGCCATGGAGACTATCGTCTCCTATGGCAGTTTCCGGCCACTCCCCGCCTCCCTCTTCTTCTTTTATCTTCTTCTCCGTCCCAAACACTAGCCAAAACCCCATGAACACCTAAAAAACCCTTCCTTTCTTGAAACTCCGATCATCGGAGCTCACCGCCGATGACCAAAACAACGAGAACCCATCCCAGCTTAACACCATAGAACCCTCTTGACCTGATCTATCACCCCCCACACTTAGTTTCCCTCGAATCTTTCTCCTCCGTTTTGAATCTTTAAAAATAGGTCGCCGGAAACCTAACTCCGGCGACTTTCAAACAACCCTCCCCAAATTTCTCGCCTTTTTCCTTTTCTAAACACCCCTCCCTAACCAGAAAACCCCAAGACTTCATCTTGAAGTCTGAAAAGAAAATCAGAAAAGAAAAAATAAAGAAAAGAAAAGAAAGAACGAAAAAAGAAAAGAAGAAAAAGAAAAGAAAATAGGAAGCTCAGGGGACAGTCCCTGCGAGCTAAGTGCCCTCTCCCTTTCTTGTTTGCTTGCTTTGTTACCTTTTTATTATTTTTTATGTGTTTAGTATGCTTTTGATAAACTATGTCACATGAACTAGGGTTTTATTAGTCTTTGAAAAATTGTAGTTTATTTGTTTGTTCTTTTGTTTAAAAGATCTGTTCTTCTTTATTTTTGTTTATGTTCGAATGTTGTTTCTAGTGTTATTAGACTGCATGTTTAAGATTAGGGTTTCTTTTTGAGAAAATCTTGTTCATTCATTCTGATTTTTACTTTTCTTCACTTCATATCTTTTCATTTTATCATTCGTATGATTAGGGATTTTCTCTGTTTATTCTCCATGTCTTTTCTGTTTAAAGGATCTGTTCTTCTTCATCTTATCTATTTCTTGCATGTTTTAGATTAGGGTTTGGTCTTTGGGAAATCTAGTTTAGTTGTTCTGATTCTTATCATCTTTACTTCATATCTTCTCACCTCATCACTCGCATGTTAGATTAGGGGGCTTTCTCTGTTTGTCTCTTCATGCCTACTCTTTTTAAGGGTTACTGCAGAACTATGTTTAAGCTTAGCTATTCTTTAATCTTGATAAATCATTTTCTCTTATTTTACTACTTTATGGGTTTGTAATTATGTGTGTTTATGCCAAGAACACCTTAAGTGTGATTTGGGGTTTTCAGTGGTTCATTTAATATAAGGAAGTTTTAACTAAGCCTGTTAATAACTAATTGACACTTTGTTATGAAAATTAAGTTTGTAAGTCTAATTGATTGAGATTCAACAATACTCAACCCTTTTCTTTGAGTTTTGATTAATTGATGAACAAATTTGATTTCATTGGTTATGTGTGCAATTACTTGTGGCTATGTTTGTAATAGCTTTGTGTTAATATGAACATTGTTAATGCCTACCATGCCTAGGTGAATTGGTTATAGCTGCAATAGTATTAAGACTCATAAGTGGTTAACTTTGAAAACATGTATTAAGTGTTCTAGAATAGGCTAAAATTGAAAATCACAAAAATAGGCTACAAGTTAAATAAGTGACCAAGAGTGGTCAATTTTGCAATAGACCTACTCTGCTAGGTCTCTCACACACTGGCCAACACTTAAATGGGCTAGTTGTGTAATAAATTGGTTTAAGTCTGAAAATTTAGGCTTACCAAGGCCCTAATTGAGCCATGATCACAGGTGGCTAGACCTGCAAAGGTCTTAGCCGGGCCTTTGTTTAGTAATGGGCTTTAAAATTGCAAAAGCCAAGTCCAAACTTGAGACTGGCTAAATCTTAAATAGTTTAATAGGGTAATAAAACAGGCTAGTCCTGCAAATTAGTTTAATTAACAGAAAATGAAACAAAGTGGTTAAAATTGAAATAAGTTCTCAAGTCTTATGTGGCCAAGTCCTTAAATACTAATACAAAGACTGGCAATTAGTTAAATAAGATCTAAAACCCTGAAAAACTAACCTAGGTAGGTCGGGTAATTTAGCAATGCCTTCAAGGGCACATAAGGAACTTAAAATGGCAAATTAGTAGATTACATAAAGCATATAAGGATATATGAGACATTTGTGCTCCTGATTTCTGCAATTCTGCAGAGATTTAAGGGCATAATGGTCTCAATGAAAAGGTAAATCAGTAAAAAATAATAACAAGTAGGGGTACCTTAGTAAAAGCCCCAAAATAGAATAAAAAAGAACCTTCCAGCACATGCTGGAAGGGATCTTGTAACAGATTTAGGGTGCAAAAAGTAAGATTTGGTAAATTAAGAAGGAAGGGAAATGGGATTATTCCCTATCTTTTCCCCCAAAAAATTTCACCTCTCTTCACCTATAAATACCCTCTTCTAAGACTAATTAAGGGCTGGTTTTTCAATAGAAAAATTCAGAGAGCAATTATATAGATATAGAGTGAAATACACTGAAATAGTAAATAGTTTTCTCTGGTTTTCGAGTTGAAATTGTTGTTTGAAGTGTTGTTTGGAGTTTCTGCTCGTCTTTACTGGGCTTTCTATTGCTGATTGCTGTGTTATTTTCACTCATTTGGAACTCAAATCTTCACTGTTGCATTGCCTGTCAAGTTATTGCTGTGCCTATTTCTGCTACCCTTAAAACTCATTGGTTTATTTTTGTTGAATCAGATACGCTTTGTTCAAGGCTATGTAATGAAGAAGCAATGTTGAAATGAAGTTTCAAATGTTAAATTTCTAATTGTCTTCTGTATTTTCTGTTTTCTTAATTAGCTAATTAGTATTAGTATAGATCTGTAATTCATTAGAATAGTATTGTATGTATAAGTAAGAGATAGAACAAAAACAGTGTAATAGATAGTAAATAGTAGTAGTAGAATAGACATAGCAGTCGAATCGCTTAGTTAAATAGGTAAAAATCGTAAAACAAGGTTAAATAACCCTAACATGAATCAATAACAACAAGCTCATAGTAGAAACGTCAATCATGCTCACGTAGTTAGTCTGTTCTAGAGATCAATATCTGGATTTGGATAAGCTTAAAAGAGGAAACAACCAGATGAAGTAACAACTTGGGTGAAACTGGCTTTGTGATATCAAACAAGCTAAATTTGTAGTAAAACCAGTAGTATAACTGTGCACTTGTGAATAACTCATTTTAGCTTTAAATAATTTGAATGTTGCATATAAGTAATCTAAACGTTTAGTTTAATCATGTTTCACATATAGTTAAGTCACTTCTCAATCTCTTAGTTAACTAGTAACTTGGATATTAGTGTAAACTCGTTATTAGAAAACAAAAGTGAAAGCAATCTCTTAATTCGATTCTCATGTACACTAGACAGTTATGATTTAGAGTTAACCTTGACAATTTGTATAGTGATTTTCTCCTTTTGATAAATAAAGTGTAATTTGAATTCATTATTAATTCCAGATGTTTGTTTTTGTTATAAGTTATTCGTTTTCATTATTATTGTTTCAATCTAGTCTGGGCCTGATATACGACGCGGGCTTGGACTGTATTCGAAAGTTCATTGGGCCATTGACTAAAGGCCCAAGTCTGGTCTGGGTCATTAAGACGTGGACACATATGGTGTTTTGGTAAGTATTAATTCAGAAACCCAGGCCCAATAACAATAGAAATAACAAGGGCCTGGACACATTTTCTGGAAATTCGGTTAAGTAAAAATGATTAAGGGAAAAACATAAATAGAAAAACATAGTATACACATCTTAGGATTGAGACTATAAAATTAAATCGGGATGAGCCTCACACGATACCAAAATAGTGGGGCCCCCTTAGTAATGAAGTAATATATATAATAGATGCGGGAAGGCTAATAGCAAATTTCATAGCCCCTCCCAAAAGAGTTAAAAGCCGTTAGACGTTATTTAGGCACAATTTAATATACTTTCCTCAAATACGAGTGTGCACTTGGTGCGACTCAAATCCCGAATCCCGACGAAGCCAAAATCTATTAAAAGTTACAGGCGTACCAGTTGCGGTATGACTCGAAATACGTTTTCGCGACGTTGCAATTCTTAAAATATTAAAGTTGAAAACACATACCTATTGCTACAAATTTATAACAAGTCATAAAAGATCGAGAACGACGGTTGAGGGACCGTGCTAAAACCACGGAATTCGGGAGTGCCTAACACCTTCTCCCGGGTTAACAGGATTCCTTATCCAGGTTTCTGTATTGCGGACTGTAATAACCGAGTCAATTTCCTCGAATTTGGGATTTACCGATGGCTTGGGACACCATTATCTTCTCAAGTGGCGACTCTGAAAATTAAATTAAAATCCCGAACTAATTGTCCTTTATGTGGAAAAACTCCTTCCTCTTTGTTGTTATATCCTTCTTGGGTATTTGAACACTGAGGTATACCCTACGTATCTTTCCAAATGGATCGGTACAAAGCCCCTGGGGTAGTAAAAAGGGGAGGTGTGACATCTCTGGCGACTCTACTGGGGAACATCAACCCAGAACTTCGGTTTCAGGGTTTAAGAATTTGAGCTCATTAGAATCGCCGTCCTCGATATTATTTGACTTTGTTATATGCTTTGAACAACATGCTATGTGTTTTACCGCTTTGATATTATATGGATTGTATATATAAATTTTGCCGAAAACCCTTCTCTTCTTCACCTTCGGGGATGTGCTTACTGGTTGAGACTCCACTTTCTGTTAAGTCATACCCAAAATAAGAAACAGAGGCCAGATAAGTTACAAAGCCGACTGACCCCGCGGGTCACCGGTACGTAGCCCCCTCCTCGATCCGAGTTGTCCACTCGGGTACACGGTCGAGCACAATATGAAATCTTAAGATATTGAACATAGGTCTAGGATGATTATTTGCATCATAACCGACTTAGGGGACTCAACACAGGGGTTGGGTCCGTCTAGGACAGGTGACCCGGTAACTAAAGATCGAGCATACTATGTGTTGCATTTTCAATTATCTTTGATCATTTTATGGACCGGTAAATTCCCGAGAAAATAGAAAGAGAATATTTGTAAATAGAAAAAGAAAAGAGGGAGATATTAGCGAAAGAGTTGTTAGAAATTTGAAAATCTGAAGAAAAAAAAAGAAAGGGAAATAACTTTGTTGTTAAAATAATTGGTCAATTAATCTGACCGAACTACGCAGGTTTGATTCTCGCCATTAGGTGGGATACGTAGGCAACCCTTGAACGGGTCCAACCACCCTTTTAGAAAAAGACCAAAAATATTTTTGTTTCAAATAATCGAGGTGATCGCTATTTTTAGAAATAGCCGAATGTTCCAAACGGACGCCGGAAGGCTGTTTTGGCAAAAATGGCCACTTTGAAAGTCATGTTTTCCCTTTTCAAAAAATAAAATGAAAATTTGCTTTGAAAAATATTTTTCCTTTTTCTAAATAAAATCGCCTTAATAAATGTGCAGGATGAGCACGATACAGAATGAACCCTTCACTTTAATGAATAGAATCCCTTTGGAGCTAAGACTATGGTGGAACGATATGGGACCGGAAGGACAAAATTGGATCAAAAGCTACTTAAAGGATCTTACGGGCTTAATGGACATAATTCCCCGAGGCGATATAATTCGAGCGCTTGTCACATGCTGGGATCCTGCGCACAATGTTCTACATTTTTCGGACTTCGAACTCACTCCCACTCTTGAGGAAATTGCTTACTATATAGGGAAAAATGAGGTCCCCTTAAAAGAGAAATACCCGGTGGCTCCCAGAGCATTAACGGTGCACCGTTTCTTGGACTCTTTGAAAATTGCTCGAAACGTCCACAACGAGGATTTGGCTAGTGGGTTTTGCTCCCTAAACTTCATTTACAGTAGATATTGACATGTTAGGGGTTTCAATGACCCCACGAACAATCTTTGTAGCAAGTCCAACCGAGCAAAATGGGAGGAGCATCGACGATTTGCTTTCCTAGTGGTGTTTCTCGGGATTATCATATTTCCAAGAAAGGACGGGCACATTGATACAAAAGTCGCCGGGGTAGCCAGCACTTTGGTTGTCCAAGATAATTGTACTTTGGCTCCAGTGATTATAGTAGGCATCTGCCGCGCCCTAACTACATGTAAAACGGGGTGCAACTTCTTTGATGGCGCCCAGCACACTGCTAGGCCAGCCTGACCAATTAACAACAATCACGGAGCCATAAGCTCACTTTATCCAATTTAAGCATAACGGAATAATTCAACAGTGATAGATACATATTAAAAACAGGGAACCAAATCCCAACACGTGCCAACTCCCATAGACCGAAGGGTCAAGAGTCATGAGCCTTTACAGAGTATACAAAGTGTAAATAGTGAATATAACTGTGCACAAGTGTGGGGTGATCAGAACAAAATATAGACAAACTGGAGAATCAGGTCCTGCGAACGCTGGCAGCTACCTCGACCGTCCAAAAGCACTCCCGAGCCGCAATGGAATCAGCTCTGCTGTAATGTACCTGGATCTGCACACAAGGTGCAGGGAGTCGGGTGTGAGTACTTCCAACTCAGCGGTAATAAAAGTAAATAATGCTGAAGGGAAGAAAACCACACAAGGCA
Organism: Nicotiana noctiflora; assembly: GCA_032618575.1. Classification (NCBI taxonomy): domain Eukaryota; kingdom Viridiplantae; phylum Streptophyta; class Magnoliopsida; order Solanales; family Solanaceae; genus Nicotiana; species Nicotiana noctiflora. Next base: position 243,600 of record JASVEL010005619.1, on the reverse strand, counting down.
CTATCTCTTGCTACACAATACAGAACTATCATAAAACTTCAAAACACTATCATTTTATTATTTTTCAGCATATGTGAGTAGATTATTTAGAAATCTCAATTTTTAGCTACTTTCTTTCATTATAACATACCAATACCCGGGAGAATCTCAAGCAGTGCAAGTCAGCACTCAAATCAGCCTCTCGGGCTCAGCACTCCTTAACAATTTATACCAGGAGATCTGGTCAATAAAGCAACAAATGCACATGTGCCAGTAAAGTATGAGTGCTAAAATGTTATGCCACATAGTACACGTAAGCCAATGTATGTATGCCATGCAATGCATATGACTGCTACGGCGTGTAGCCCGATCCTTTTGGGTACCCGTGCTCACTGGGGGTGTCCAGACTCCGGAGGGGCTCCTACAGCCCAAGCACAATATCAATATCACACCTGCTGCGGCGCGCGGCCCGATCCATATACCACTGTGGCGTGCAGTCCTATCCATGCATGTGTATGCATATGCTCACATGAATGTCATGCCCTAACATATGGCCCTCGGCCCCAATCAGTCTAACAAATAATCAAGAAAGCCCTACGGGCAACAATATCATATTAGCTCACAGCTAAAAAAAATGTTATTAAGACCTTGTTCAAATTTTTCATAACCTTATAAAAATGTTGAATAGCAAAATACCATTTAAAACCTTAAATTTAGATAAAAATATGTACAGTGTTATCAAGACAATGATACTAATCCCCGAAGGATTCAAATAATCGGCACGAAGCCCAAACATGATAATTAGTCCAATTCATTTCAACAATTAGGTGTTATTATTTATTACGCGGGATGGACCAAGTCGCGATCCCCAATGGTGCTCTACCCCACGTCCGTTATCCGGCGTGCAAGTCACCTCAACACAGCACTAAGATGTGCAAGTCCGGGGTTTACTAACCCTCGGGACATCATTTACAAGTATTACCCACCTCGAACCGACGAAAGCTCATGCCCACGACACCTTAGCTCCTCGAACCGGCATCCACGCACGTCAAAACTAGCACAAATCAGCACAAATATATCAAAATAGGCTAATGGAACATCACCCAATCGAAAGAACTCGAAAAATATCGAAAATCACGAAATTTGCAAAACCCGAGCCCCGGGCCCACATCTCGAAAAACTTCGAACCTCGTATTTTCAGAACCCTCGTCTCGCCACGAGTTCGTACATACCAAGAACTCCCAATTCGGACCACAAATGGTCCTTCAAATCCCCATTTTAAGATTTTTGTTCAAATCCCTAATTTTCTTGATTTCTTACCCAAATTGAGAGAATTAATGGAAGATTCTTTGATAAAATCATGTATTTAACTCATAAAACTTACCTCCAATGATTCCCCGTCGAAATCCCTTCAATTCCCATCCAAAAGCTCTCACGAATGACCTGAAATTTTGCAGGCACATCCAAAATCACCTAACGGAGCTACTGCAACTGTCGGAATTCCATTCCGACTCCCGGATCAAAATCTCACCTATCGATCGAATTTTGCCAAAATTCAACCTTAGCCAATTCAAGCCTATTTCTACACCGGATCTCCAAATTCAATTCTGATCGCTCTCCTAAGTCATAAATGATCCCTCGAAACTAGTCGAATCATCAGAATCCGATTCCGAGCACTCTAACTCGATAGTCAACTCTAGATTGACTTTCCATATTCAAACTTCCTTCAAACATGCTATTTGCTTCATTTTTAATTCAATTCACTCCTAACTCACCCGATAGGTTCTAACACTGATATAGAAGCATAAGATATGTTAATGCAAGGTAACGGGGTGGAAATTTCCGTAACGACGGGCCGGGTCGTTACATTCTCCCCAACTTAAACAAACGCTCGTCCTCGAGCAGACTCAGAGTTGTACTGGAAGCAACCCACTAGCCGAATGACCTTACCAAGCATATATCCGGGCGATCATACGTCACCCTATCTCACATAAGTCCGAAAACACCATATAGTCAGAATTTCACAGACCATCTGAACCATAAATCACATTGCACTTTCTGAAATCATATGCCAAATGCAAATCCCATGCCTATACTCGGGATACACTCGAATCCACTACAATAACCCATATTCACTACTCCGGGTGAGATCATATGCTGTATCGACAACCCAAATCACTCGAGACGATAGTCTCTAATCATAACAACTGGCCACAATAACCAAATACTAGCTGAAAACCTCTTTCATTAGGTAGAGTCTTATTCCAACACCTCCATATCCTGCCCACGGCAGCTGAAGCACGCGATATACCGAACCCATCTCTCAGGTTAACCATTCGTGAATCTATTTCCCTCTTAAAATTGATACTACAATAGGTTTCGGAGCCAAACCTTGATTTTTACCTTTCTAACAAGCTAAGATCTAATATGCTCGTATTCATTAATGACTCCAACGGTCATTTCGATTATAACACACCGCACTGGTGATAAGACACCTCAACACCGGCCTAAGCCACGACGAGCACAACATAGGCTCCAATAGAAACGTATGCACACACTCGAATCATGACGGCTCAATTTATGACAACTATCTCCAGCAAATAAAGCTGCAATTCAATTCCTCTGTGCCATCATAACATAGAACTGAGATCGCGTCTCGCATTATAGAAATAGAGTACCCGAATCCTCCTCGAGAGGTCATAACATCACGTAGCCTTGTCGAGATTCGTGATTCTACCCCAACATTATTACTCATGAAGCACCTCAAGCCACTAAGCTCAAAAGGGTTAGCCACGCACAGATCTAGGTCTTGAACCCAAGCAATCAACCTCACCCACGGTGAAATAATTAACGTATGCTATTAAATCCTGAAAGGACACAACCAATGTGTCATTCGCCAAGCGATACTCAAAACGGACTTTCCTCAGAAGTGAAGAAGTATTGTATACCAGGTAGCATATAACTAACTATATTTTCACAATATTCTGTTGCGGCGTGCAACCCGCTCCAATGACATACCTGTGGCGGCGTGCCACCCGATCCAGATACCATACCTGTGGCGGCGTGCCACCCGATCCAAATAACCCTCGCCAAATAAATACGCGTCGAGTCAAGTTGCTCATCATAATAAACATATATAGCCTCAAGTTTGGCCACAAGAAACGCATCCGACAAAGTTCCTCAATACCAGAACTAATCAATGGTAGATACTTCTACACTAACATCCGCCACTAAGGTCCAACTGACAAAGCTATGCCTACCAGCCGTCCGCTGGTCCTGGGTACAACTACTCTGTTGGAGCATACTCTGATGCTCTCTGCTACGCAATTTGTGCCATTTTCCGACATAGTCCATAGCTCATTTGTCTAGATGACCTGTCTTATGTCAACCAGTCTGAAATAAGGTATCATAACCCAAATTCATCATATCAAGCTAAGACAGAGCCACTAGGGCTTCCGATTTCCAATAACCACAAAACGGTGCCGATACACGCGATATACAACCACTGCATAGGCGGATTACGAGAACTTCTAGTCTCCAACACATATGTAACACATGAATCGCTATACCTGGTTCCACACTCCACCGTACGAATACATAACACACATCAAGCGTCCATTCATACCACGACGGCCATTCAGAAATTTCACTATGCCATCAATGACTCGGTTATTATAGTCGATCCAACAAGAGAATACCACCATACCACTGGATATCATCAGTTTACATTACCTTGTCCTTTTTGGATCATATTCCCTGCCAAGTTAATAGAATAGCAGTACCATTTTCTTAAATTATCAGAAAGATCGATTCTTAATTCACCTGCAGCTGTCCGCGCTGCTCAATAATTTTATTGACTTCCCATATATTATGAACTGATCTCAAAACCTAGAATATACCATTATCAACTTTTTCATAACACATCGCATATACAATACCATACTAAGATAACATGGAAATTCTTATCCCTTTCCTACGCCGCAAACATCGACGCACTCGACTAGTCAAGGGCTTTTATGATCCCATATAGAGAAAACTCATTACACATTCCAAGCTTTGCATACCAACAGGAAATACACTCATTTTTCAAACCACATTAAAACACATCATAAACTCTTTCTCCCAATCACATTGCATAAGTTAAAACTGCCAGGACTGAGTCCTTATACCCATATTATACCCGTATCGGGTTACACGACTGCCAGCACTCAAAAGCTTTACTGCAATGTCTGCAAGACTCATTACTTCAACCACACACCAGGAATCAATCGTATCCCTTTTTATACCATTCTGGTTTATTAACAAGTCGTTCCATTTACCCGGTTTCCTTTCTGATTCATCTTTGATTTAATATTAGCCATTACTGTAGCACCATAACACATCAACTCATTCCACACGAGACTCGTACATAAGACCACACGGTCTAAGACCCATAGGCCACTAAATACTCTCTCAATGTTTCCCAATACGAATACCTAGAATCCCACCATTCACATGATATAACACAAGTCTTGATCTTCCCTAACGAAACCGCCATCTTTAGCCACATACACAAATCTTAAGGCACCTGACTGTTACAAGCAAAATCTGGAACACTGCAAAACCATCCTCGGGCATCATTCACCCTTATTCAGCTGTAATTCAACTGTCCTATTGAGTAGAACTACTCGTGTTTTGTTAGAACTCTGACATCGCAGAACATGATTACTTACAGATACAATCAGCTATCTTTCTTTTCTATACGGTGAATATTCTTTACCAACAGCAGTTCAAAACACCCTAGTACTTCATCAGATCTACGAAGCACCATAACCTTTACCCGAATTTCCCAACATACTTAGAGACGGAATCAACATAGCACACAATAGTGCAATCAGTTAATCAATAGCAACCTCCCCAACTTGGCTCGGAGCCATACATCAAAGCACTTTTCAACCACTCATATCATTATTACTCAAGTGATGCCGAAATGTTAATATGAGATTAAACTCAAGTCATTTACAAGCCTTGACAGAGACTCGAATCATCGGAGACCTTAGCTCTTCTGCAATTCTTGCAGATATACATGCACCACCAATAAGCCCACTCTCTTTAGGTGACAGAAATCTTTCTAAGTCCCAAATTTTCCAAAAATTTCGGCAGAGTTTCCTTTGTAAATTGGCCTATCCACCTGCCAGAGAATCACCAAACCATTCTAACAATACATCCACAACTCAACAAGATATCACAATGTATTTCAACAACATTAAATCTCAATACTATACGAATCATATTATCATAATTTGTACTTGAACCTGCGTTGTACCTGCTCGAATCATAACACATATCAAAATCACTTTAGTCTTCCTGTGTTTAAACTCGTTCCACTACACATAAGGCACTTTACCTTCCAATTACGAGATATGATAATTATTTCTCACGCCCATAGCTAGGGCTACATATCAAATCATAATAAGAACTGAATACCTTACAGCTCTCCCATTATTAAACTGCCATTTGCACAATAAGGATCGGTACCGATCGTATGAACTTCATAATACCGACTCGCAAAATTAATACCTTGGTGCTCAAGCCATAGACAAGGATCCGGCCTCAAGTCCTCCCGATTGGCCCAACATGAACTCATGGAGATTATATCTCGCCCCTCGATCGGGGAATTGCAAGCCATAAGTCAATTATATTACTGAGCGCTCGAAGCGTACACAGACGTGCGGAAGGAGTTTCAAAAGCATATCTCAAGCTGAATCAAGTACGCACGATAAGAATTCCAAGAAATGTGAAGTGTTTCCTAAAGGTTCGCGGCCTCCCGAGGATAAGTACAGGCGTCCCCGTACCGATCCACAAGACTCTACTAACCGGCTCAAGACTCATGAGGCCTAGTAAACCTAGGCTCTGATACCAACTTGTCACGACCCCAAATCCGATCGTGATGGCGCCCAGCACACTGCTAGGCCAGCCTGACCAATTAACAACAATCACGGAGCCATAAGCTCACTTTATCCAATTTAAGCATAACGGAATAATTCAACGGTGATAGATACATATTAAAAACAGGGAACCAAATCCCAACACGTGCCAACTCCCATAGACCGAAGGGTCAAGAGTCATGAGCCTCTACAGAGTATACAAAGTGTAAATAGTGAATATAATTGTGCACAAGTGTGGAATGATCAGAACAAAATACAGACAAACTGGAGAATCAGGTCCTGCGAACGCTGGCAGCTACCTCGACTGTCTAAAAGCACTCCCGAGCCGCAATGGAATCAGCTCTGCTGTAATGTACCTGGATCTGCACACAAGGTGCAGGGAGTCGGGTGTGAGTACTTCCAACTCGGCGGTAATAAAAGTAAATAATGCTGAAGGGAAGAAAACCACGCAAGGCACTATCTCTTGCTACACAATACAGAACTATCATAAAACTTCAAAACAAACACTATCATTTTATTCCTTTTCAGCATATGTGAGTAGATTATTTAGAAATCTCAATTTTTAGCTACTTTCTTTCATTATAACATACCAATACCGGGGAGAATCTCAAGCAGTGCAAGTCAGCACTCAAATCAGCCTCTCGGGCTCAGCACTCCTTAACAATTTATACCAGGAGATCTGGTCAATAAAGCAACAAATGCACATGTGCCAGTAAAGTATGAGTGCTAAAATGTTATGCCACGTAGTACACGTAAACCAATGTATGTATGCCATGCAATGCATATGATTGCTACGGCGTGTAGCCCGATCCTTTTGGGTACCCGTGCTCACTGGGGGTGTCCAGACTCCGGAGGGGCTCCTACAGCCCAAGCACAATATTAATATCACACCTGCTGCGGCGCGCAGCCCGATCCATATACCACTGCGGCGTGCAGTCCGATCCATGCATGTGTATGCATATGCTCATATGATTGTCATGCCCTAACATATGGCCCTCAGCCCCAATCAGTCTAACAAATAATCAAGAAAGCCCTACGGGCAACAATATCATATTAGCTCACAACTAAAAATATTATTAAGACCTTGTTCAAGTTTTTCATAACCTTATAAAAATGTTGAATAGCAAAATACCATTTAAAACCTTAAATTTAGATAAAAATATGTACAGTGTTATCAAGACAATGATACTAATCCCTGAAGGATTCAAATAATCGGCACGAAGCCCAAACATGTTAATTAGTCCAATTCATTTCAACAAGTAGGTGCTATTATTTATTACGTGGGACGGACCAAGTCGCGATCCCCAATGGTGCTCTACCCCACGTCCGTTATCCGGCGTGCAAGTCACCTCAACACAGCACTAAGATGTGAAAGTCCGGGGTTTACTAAACCCGCTGGTCATCACCCACATCTATTACTCACCTCAATACAGCGCGACGAAAGCTCATGCCCGCGACACCTTAGCTCCTCGAACCGGCATCCACGCACGTCAAAACTAGCACAAATCAGCACAAATATATCAAAATAGGCTAATGGAACATCACCCAATCGAAAGAACTCGAAAAATATCAAAAATCACGAAATTGGCAAAACCCGAGCCCTGGGCCCACATCTCGAAAAATTATGAAACTCACATTTTCGGAATCCTCGTCTCTCCACGAGTCCGTACATACCAAGAACTCCCAATTCGGACCACAAATGGTCCTTCAAATCCCCATTTTAAGATTTTTGTTCAAATCCCTAATTTTCTTGATTTCTTACCCAAATTCAGAGAATTAATGGAAGATTCTTTGATAAAATCATGTATTTAACTCATAAAACTTACCTCCAATGATTCCCCGTCGAAATCCCTTCAATTCCCGTCCAAAAGCTCTCAAGAATGACCAAAAATTTGCAGGCATATCCAAAATCACCTAACGGAACTACTGCAACTGTCGGAATTCCATTCCGACTCCGGATCAAAATCTCACCTATCGATCGGATTTCGCCAAAATTCAACCTTAGCCAATTCAAGCCTATTTCTACACTGGATCTCCAAATTCAATTCCGATTGCTCTCCTAAGTCATAAATGATCCCTCGAAACTAGTCGAATCATCAGAATCCGATTCCGAGCATTCTAACTCGATAGTCAACTCTAGGTTGACTTTCCATATTCAAACTTCCTTCAAACATGCTATTTGCTTCATTTTTTAATTCAATTCACACCTAACTCACCCGATAGGTTCTAACACTGATATAGAAGCATAAGATATGTTAATGCAAGGTAACGGGGTGGAAATTTCCATAATCTGCCGCGCCCTAACTACATGTAAAACGGGGTGCAACTTCTTTGAGGGATGTAACTTGATTCTGTAAATTTGGTTGATAGAACATCTATGCCGTCATCCTTCGTTCTCAAGCTATGGGCCGGCCGAAAGAACGTGCCTCGAAGAATTCTATACGAGAACAAAAGAAGTTAAGTTGCCAGAGGGAGTTAAGGATTGGATTTCATATCTACGATCGTTGACCGATAGCCAAATCGATTAGGCGTACGGATGGTTGCCCCTCGACGAGGTGATTTACATGCCGACGAAAGGGTCACACTTCTTGATCATGGGTTGGAAAAGTATCCAGCCTTATGCTCCGTACAGGTCCCTGCGACAGCTTGGAAGATGTCAAGTTATACCAAAGGATGGGGACCTCAGTTCATAAGTAATAGAGATTAGTCCGGATGGGCAATTCTCGGAAGCTAAGGTCTGACAGATTTGGAATGAATGTCAGAATTTGAAAGTAGAGACTTGTGTGCAGAACAGAGCCCGGGGAGAAGTGTCGTCAAGGTATTCCGCATGGTATCAACGGTGTATTGAGAATGATAGGCCATCGAAAAGACCTCACTTACAAGATTTGGCTGAGCAATCTAAGGAAAATAGGAATTGGGCGGCCAAAGAAAGCGAGTATAAGGCCAAGATCAGCTTGCTAGAAAAACAGTTGAGAGATCTCCAGTTTGAGAGCGGTTTACAGGCAACATCTGATGAAGGAGAGAAGAAGCAACTAAAATAAGAGAATGAAATCCTAAAGGCTCAGGTTGCTAAAATGAAAATTGCATCCGAGACCCCTGTTCGCTTAGCCCGAGACGAGAAATTAATTGAAAATCTTCGGCGCAAAGTGAATGACTACAGCTTCGATTTGGACAAAGCAGAAAAGGAGTTAGTCAGGGTTCGGAAGAAACTGGCCAAAGACGCCGAGGAAAGAGCTAGGTTGGTTCAGCAACTATGGGACAAACATGAGGTTGAGGTAGCTCGTCTGAGAAAGAAAATCATCACAGCCACTGTCAAGAGTAACAAGATCATCAAAGAATTTGAAGAAGAAAGAGAGCATTGTTACACGACTATGGCTCGGTTAGAGTTCGAGCTACAACAACTGCAGAAAGAGAACCAACACACCTTAGATGCTCGCGCCGAACAGATTAGTCGGTTACTTCAAGAGAAAGGGGTCGTTCGAGAGAGAATTGTTCATATTGCTCAATATATTACCCGAAAGTGCCAACTGTGTGAAGACATGTCCCGAACAACATTTGTATCAGCTGTGAAATTCTTTGTGAAGCAAGTCATGTCCGACCTAGATAGGCTCCAAAGTGGATTAGCATATAGGCCCGCGGCAAGACCGAACGACGTCTCGCGGGCACTAGGAGCATTAATGTATTCATAGGGCATGCATTTTGTATTCGTATTTCTTTTTGCATTAGTAGCACAACACCATCTTGTAAATCGATGTTTTTGAATATCAATGAAAAATCAAAAGTTGTTGCTAATCCTTTTTTGCTTTATATCAATTGTTTGTACGATAGGCAAATAAATAGGAACGAAAATCAATAAAGAAAAGAAGAAGGAGATAGAAAAGAGAGGAAAAGAAAATGAAAAGAAAAGAAAGAAAAAAGAGAGAAAGGAAAAGAAGAAAAAAAAGAAAAAAAAAAGAGAAAGAAAAAAAAGAGAAAAAGAAAAAAAAGAAAGAAAAAGAATGATGTTGGTTCAAAATGGAACAAATGCCGGGATGATGCATGACGATCAAAGGCAAAAGTTGTGATTTTTCCAATCGTTGCATCTTATCCTTTTATGTACTAACTATTAACAAGTGTTGTTGTTTATGAGAAATCAGATTTCAGCGGGCAATTGGTACTCTGCAAATCATCATTACAACACACGATCTAAGACCATGACAAAGGTTGTGTCTCAAGAAATTGAACCGACTATCATGGACCCTGTGCAAGAAGAGGATGTCGTGGATGTAGCAGGGATAAAGGAGAAAATGTATAAGCTCAAGCAGCAGATGTCTGAGATGTACCAAGCTTGGTCCAGGGGTCAACCCTTATCCGCATATCCCGCTAACCCAACATATGTCCCCCCTGTCAATCCTAATCCCGAGCCACCCACCATGAACTCATCATCCACATATCCAGATTACCACCACTACTATGCCTCCACTTCTCAGGAACCACCACCACTGTCCAAACAGATTCCATCCCAGCCACCACCTGTTGCTCTGCATAAGTTGTCAAGTGAACCAGTGTTCCATGTGCAAGACACCCATTACTATTCGCCGGAGCCGACGTTTCGGCAGCATGAATCTTATACCCCACTAATGGAGACAACTGAAGAAAAGCCCGTCAAGAACTTGGAACAAGTGGAAATGGCACGGAAGATGAGGAGTTTAGAACAATCTTTCCATAACATACAAGGGCTAGGAGGCCAAGTGAGCGTAGCATACAAAGATTTGTGTCTGTTCCCAGAAGTGCAGCTCCCGGTCGGGTTCAAGTTGCCTAAGTTCGACATGTATGATGGACATGGGGATCCTGTAGCCCATTTCAGGGGATATTGCAGCAAGATGCGTGGTGCAGGAGGGAGAGATGAACTTTTGATGGCGTACTTTAGCTAGAGTTTGAGCGGTTCTACGCTGGAGTGGTATACACGTCAGGATCACACTAGATGGTTCATCTGGGACGATCTAGCGCAATCATTTGCCAACCACTTCCAGTACAACTTAGAGATAATACCAGACAGGCTGTCGCTTACCAAGATGGAGAAGAAGCCCGGTGAAAGCTTTCGGGAGTACAACTTTAGATGGAGAGAACAAGCGGCACGAGTGGATCTGCCTATGAAGGAGACTGAAATGGTAGATTATTTTCTGCAAGCCTTAGAGCCTACTTACTACGGCCATTTGGTGTCGGCTATTGGTAAGAATTTCAATGAAGTAGTGAAAATGGGGAGTTTTGTAGAAGAAGGGTTGAAAACCAACAAAATCATGAGCTTTTCTGCTATCAAGGCCACAAATCAGGCTATACAGACGGGGAACGGAGGATCTATTGGAAAGAAGAAGAAGGAAGAGGTTTCGATTGTGGAAAGTAAACCCTGAACTCGTAGCCAAAGCATATACCATCACCCACCTCGCCCATACCAACCATACCCGCCAGCACCTTACAACCCACCTCCACCATATTATCCACCCACTACTCCACACTACCCTATTCCACAAGCCCAACCTTACCCATCACCCCCTCATGTATGGCGAGCCCAGGTCCCACAAAATGTATATCATATACAAAACACCTACCCTCCTTCCAGAGCCTAGAAGAACCCAAATAGACACAACTTCCGACAAGATCCAGATATGAGAAACAAAGCCCAAACGAAGAAAACATTCACCCCATTGGGGGAGTCTTAAACCAGCCTCTATCATCGTCTGAAAGAATTGGGGATGCTAAATCCGATTGAACCAAAACTGCCAAACCCACCTCCCAAAAACATTGACCACTCAGTCAGGTGTGAATATTGCTCCGGGGCACTGGGGCACGATACTGAAAAGTGTTGGCACTTGAAAACTGCTATACAAGAGCTCATTGATAGTAGGAGGATTGAGGTACAGGCTCCAGAGACTCCGAACATTACTCAGAATCCACTACCGACTCATCATGAGACACACATGATAGAGTTAGAACAAGAAGAGAGTAGCAGGAAGCCGTCCCAATCAGTTATGATGATAAAAGCCAACAGCAAAGTAGAGAAAGAAGTTGAGAAAGAGAAAGCGACAACTGAAGTACCGGTGAAAAAGCCGCCAGTGGTTGAAACTTTGAAAATTGTGGTGCCAGGGGTTAAGCCATTGTTGACAGTAAAAGGAGCATGCATAGAACCAGTGATCATAAAGCCAGTAGTCCAAATGTCGGTGATTGATACTAAAGCCATACCTTGGAACTACAACAAGGTTACAGTAGTGTACAAGGGAAAAGAAGTTACAGGGGAGGTCAATGAAACACATGGCCTCACTCGTTCCGGGCGGTGCTTTGCCCCTGAAGAGTTAAGGAAAATGAAAGTGGTAAAGGAGAGGCATGTGAAGAAGCCGGTCTCTGAAGAAGAAGCAGAAGAATTTCTGAAAGAAGATAAAAGCTCAAGACTACTCGATAGTAGAACAGCTGAGAAAGACGCCTGCACAAATCTCATTGCTTTCATTGTTAATTCACTCAGAGGAACACAGAAAGGCATTGTTGAAGATACTGAATGAAGCACATGTCCCCAAAAAGATCTCAGTCTGTCATCTTGAGAAGATTACCAACAAGATTTTTAAGTTGAACAAGATAACATTCTCGGACAATGAATTGCCTATTGAAGGGACTGAACATAACAAGGCACTCTATCTTACCGTGAAAAGTGAGGAATCGGTGGTCACTCGGGTGTTAATAGACAACGGTTCGAGTGCAAACATTTGTCCACTTTTCGACTCTCGAAAAGCTGAAGATTAATCTTGACAGAATCCGCCGGAATAGTGTGAGTGTGCGAGGGTTTGACGGAGGAAGCAAAAATACTTTGGGAGATATCATTTTGGAGGTCACCATTGGGCCGGTAGACTTTACCATGGAATTTCAGGTGTTAGACGTCACTATGTCCTATAATCTATTGCTGGGTCGACCATGGATCCATGCAGCTAAGGCCGTACCATCATCCCTACACCAAGTGGTAAAGTTCGAATGGGAGCAGCAAGAAATTACAGTGCATGGAGAGCAAGACGCTTGCAATGCCATAATGCCCTTTGAGGAAGCAGATGGGGACAAGGGTCCATGGGTGTACCAGGTGACAGACACTGTGATATTAAACAAGATAGCTGAAGGAGAGGGCTTGCCAATCCCTACAGTGGCACCTGCCATTGTGATGGTAGCCAAAGAGATGATCAAGAATGGATTTACGCCGGGAAAAGGGCTAGGAATAGCTTTGCAGGGAATAACTCAACCTGTCCATCTACTAGTAAACAACGACACCTTCGGCTTGGGCTTCAAACCTACCCACGCCGACATCCAGAAAGCCAAAAGAACCAAAAAGAAAAATTGGACCCTTCCTAAACCAGTCCCAAAACTGTCCGACACCATCGCCAAACCTGGTACAAAATGACATCTGACATCTGCTGCGTCGAGGTATGCTGAGACTAGACCTGATGCGGAACTCCTGGCGAGGTTTGAAATGTTATTTGGGGATGTGAACATGATGGAGATGGGCGAGGGTACCAACAAGATAGACATTCAGTTCGTGGGGTCTAGTGTTGCACTCAATAATTGGGAAGCCACTCCTTTTCCAATCAGGAGGGAGTCTTAGTAGTTAGCTTTTGAAATATATCATCATTTCCCAAAAAGTAATTTTATTTTTGTAGTCCCCACCCCATTGAAATCAAAATGTACCCAGTTTTTGTTCATCTTTTGAAAAAGTATCAATGAAATGCAGTTTCTTCTTCTACCTTCATTTTTTGCCTTATTTTTATTTTTTCTTCCTTTTGTACAGTTCAATATGTGCTGGTTCTGATGATATGTCATGCATGAATGATTCCCGGCCCAGTTCTGACAATCAAATTATAATACAAGAGATTGAGAATGAGAGTGAGGTAGAATATGAGGATGAGGAAATACTGGAGGAAATAAGTAAAGAATTGAATCAATATGAGGAAAAACCGAAACCGAACTTGAGTGAGACAGAATCTATCAATTTTGAGAGTGAGGATAACGCCCGGGAGACAAAAATCAGTGTACACTTAGAAGCCTCCCTCAGGGAAGAGTTGATAAAATTGTTGGATGAATTCAAGGTCATCTTTACCTGGTCCTATGATGACATGCCCGGACATAGCACTGATTTGGTGGTACACAAGTTGCCTATTTATCCTGAATGCCGGCCGGTAAAGCAAAAGTTGAGAAAATTCAAAATGGACATCAGCGTGAAGATAAAAGAATAGGTGAATAAGCAGTTTGAGGCAAAGGTCATACGAGTTACTAAGTACCCCACCTAGTTAGCAAATGTTGTGCCAGTTCCAAAGAAAGATGGAAAAACCAGGGTGTGTGTGGATTATAGAGACCTCAACAAGGCCAGTCCAAAGGATGATTTCCCATTGCCGAACATTCACATATTAATCGACAGTTGCGCCAAGCATGAAATTGGCTCTTTTGTAGATTGCTATGCAGGTTATCACCAGATCCTAATGGACGAAGAAGATGCGGAGAAAATTGCTTTCATTACGCCTTGGGGAACATATTGCTATAGAGTGATGTCGTTCGGGTTAAAGAATGACGGAGCTACTTATATGAGGGCAATGACCACAATGTTCCATGACATGATGCATCGAGAAATCGAAGTGTATGTGGATGACATCATTATAAAGTCCAAGAAGCAACATGATCATGTGAGAGACTTGAGGAAGTTTTTCCAAAGACTCCGAAGGTATAATCTTAAACTCAATCCTGCAAAATGCACTTTTGGGGTACCCTCAGGGAAGCTATTGGGATTTATAGTAAGTCGGCGAGGCAATGAACTAGATCCGTTAAAGATAAAAGCCATCCAGAGTTTACCTCCGCCGAAGAACAAGAAGGAAGTAATGAGCTTACTAGGCAGTCTGAATTATATTTACCGGTTTATCGCTCAGTTGACATCAACATGTGAGCCTATTTTCAAGTTGTTAAAGAAAGATGCAGCGGTGAAATGGACCGATGAATGTCAAGAAGCCTTCGATAAAATTAAGGAATATTTGGCAAATCCTCCAGTGTTAGTTCCTCCGGAGCCGGGAAGACCTTTGATCTTATATCTGACAGTGCTTGATAATTCTTTTGGTTGTGTTTTGGGACAGCACGATGAGACGGGCAAGAAAGAGCAAGCTATATATTACCTTAGCAAGAAATTCACATCTTACAAGGTAAAATACACTCAGCTAGAAAGAACGTGTTGTGCATTGACCTGGGTGGTTCAGAAATTGAAGCACTATCTGTCGGCATACACCACATACTTGATATCACGGTTAGATCCTCTGAAGTATATATATTCCAGAAGCCCATGCCTACAGGAAGACTTGCTAAATGGCAGATTTTGCTCATAGAATTTGACATCATTTATGTAATTCGTACGGCGATGAAGGCATAGGCAGTTGTAGATCACTTGACAGAGAATCCGGTGGATGATGAGTATGAGCCACTAAAAACATATTTTCCGGATGAGGAAGCAATGAATGTCGAAGAAATAGAACAAAGGGAAATGCTAGGATGGATGATGTATTTCGACGGAGCCTTCAACAGTAAAGGAGTTGGTAGTGGAGCAGTGCTTATTTCAGAAACGGGTCAACACTATAACATTACCGCTCAGCTTTGATTTTTCTGTACCAACAATATGGCCGAATATGAGGCGTGTATATTGGGACTAAGGATGGCAATAGATATGGGTGTTCAAGAGAATTTGGTCATGAGTGACTCAGATCTTTTGATACATCAAATTCAGGGAGAATGGGAGATAGGAGATTTGAAATTGATACCTTATCGACATTGTCTACATGAGTTGTCCCAAAGATTCCAATCCATATAGTTCAAACACATCCCAAGAATGCACAATGAAGTTGCAGATGCTCTGGCCACACTATCCTCTATGTTACATCATCCGAACAAAGCCTATATAGATCCACTTCAGATCCAGGTGTATGATTAGAATGCTTACTATTTTGCTGTAGAAGGAGAATTGGATGGAGAACCGTGGTATCACAACATCAAGGAATACTTGAAGACAGGAAAATACCCAGAGCAAGCCACCGGAGATCAGCAGAGAGCTATAAGACGCTTAGCAAATGGCTTCTTCCTTAGTAGAGGAATCATATATAAAAGAACACCAGACTTAGGCTTGCTGAGATGTGTGGATGCGGAACAAGCTGATAAGATTATAACTGAGGTGCACGCTGGAGCTTGCGGACCCCATATGAGCGGGTATATCTTAGCAAAGAAGATTTTGATAGCCGGGTACTATTGGCTCACCATGGAGCGAGGCTGTATCAGGTATGTGAGCAAATGCCACCAGTGCCAAGTACATGGAGATTTGATTCATTCCCCACCTTATGAATTGCATACGATGTATGCACCCTGGCCGTTTGTTGCCTGGGGCATAGACGTTATCGGACCAATAGAGCATGCAGCTTCTAATGGACATAGATTCATTTTGGTCGCGATTGATTACTTTACTAAGTGGGTGGAGGCAAAGACATTCAAGGCGGTGACGAAGAAAGTTGTGGTGGATTTTGTGCATGAAAATATTATATGTCGATTTGGAATTCCCAAAGTCATCATCACAGATAACGGGGCCAATCTGAACAGCCACCTCATGGCGGAAGCTTGCCAAAGATTTAAGATCCTACATTGTAACTCTACACCGTACATGCCAAAGGCAAATGGGGCAGTAGAAGCAGCAAACTAGAATATAAAGAAGATCCTTAGGAAAATGGTGGAGGACTCCAGACAATGGCACGAGAAATTACTTTTCGCTCTTATGGGTTATCGCACAACAGTGCCCACATCTATCGGCGCCACACCCTATTCACTAGTGTATGGGACAGAGGCTGTTATACCCGTGGAAATCGAGATACCGTCATTACGAATCATAGCTGAAGCTGGGATAGATGACGAGGAATGGGTAAAAGCTCGATTGGAACAATTAAATCTGATTGACGAGAAGAGGTTGGCAGCAGTTTGCCACGGGCAATTGTATCAACAAAGAATGGCCAAAGCATATAATAAGAAGGTGCGTCCTCGGAAGTTTGAAGTTGGACAACTTGTATTGAGGCGTATCTCACCACATTGGGCTGAAGCAAAGGGAAAATTCGCGCCAAACTGGCAGGGGCCATTTATGGTATCACGGGTGTTGTCCAATGGGGCATTAAATTTGACAGACATTGAAGGGAAGTGCGTAGAGACTGCTATCAATTCAGATGCGGTCAAAAGATACTATGTATGATTTCTTTTCAATTGTATGATTGTATTTTGTTGTGATTTTGGAATTGAAATGATGAAGGCATTTTATTCTCTATCCAAACACTTTATCCATTGACATCCCCTTTGAACCGTGTTCGATATATTCTTTCATACCCTCTCTCGGAATTGCTTATGACACAAAAAGAAAAGTAGCAAATAATGAAAAAAAAAGAAAAAAAAAGCCAAGGCAAGCAAAAAGAAAAAGACAAAAATAGAAAAAGAATGCAAAGAAAAATCGGGAGAAGTCAAGATGCAACAATGAATACGGACGTAGTTTGAACTACGTGTGACTTGATCCCGAAAGGGTACGTAGGCAGCCTCACTGAGGTTCAGTCACAATAAATGAAAAATCCGAAAATCTAAACATATTGAAACAGGGGCAGAAGTTATGTTTTATAATTCCGAGAGTTGTAAATATTTTTAAATCCTCGTAAGTTTTGAGCCTTTTATACCTTTCTTTCTTAACCCATCCAAAAGCCATGTTACAGTCCAAAGAAAGACCTTCTAATCAATTTCAAGAAAATAACAAAATGCAATATGAATAAAGGAAGATCGGTACATTGAACAACATCAGTGGTGCTGAAAAACAAAAGACAAAAGGAAAAATCAAAAAATCAAAAAATGAGAGAGTCTCATCGGTGAAAACCTTAACCGGCACCGTGGGGCAACTGTGAGATTGAGAGAAATAAAAATGAGAGAGTCTTGTCAGTGAAACCTTCAACGACACTGCAAGGCGACTGTGAGGATGAGAGAGAATAAATGAAAGAGTCTTATTGGTGAAAACCTTTCATGGCACCATAAGGCGATTGCGAGGTTTATTATGAAAAAGAGAAAAAGCAACAAAAAATAGGATCGGTTTGGGTTGTAAGAAATTTGGAGTCAGAATAATGGATTGAACAAACTGGGTCGGAGTCTAAATACATGGCATGGTCAACGGAATCAGCCGACATACCCAGATAAGTTCTATCATTTCTCCAAAACACCCTTATCCTTTTTTCTGCATTTCATTGTTTGTCCTTCGAAGGCTAACTACCAGCTCGTGACGACAAGAGCTGAAATAACACTAGATCAGAAAGGAAAGAAAAGAAAGAGTTGAAAATAAATAAAGGAGTTTGGCGAACAGAGCCAAAAGAAAAGAAAATAAAAAGTGAAAAAAAAAGAAAATACAAAGAGAGCTTACAAAAGATAGTCAGTTGAGAGACCGCACAACGGAAGAAAATGAAAGAGGGAAAGCAATAAAAGGCAGGAGCGGCAGATGCCAGTTGCCAGCAGCTTATATCTAATAAGTTTTGTTTTTGTGATTTAGACAGGAGCAAATCGTCACTAATCACTTTAAAGTGAATGTGTCCAATGTGAAAAAAATAGAAAACATTAAAAAGAAAGTTCAACAATAAATGGAGGAATCCGTGGATGAAAAAATCACCCAATCAAGAAAATACAAAACAGCAAGGAGGTATCATCTTCTAAATTCACACCCCGGTTGTCAAACTGAGGGAATATTTTCTGCATTCGCATTTCATGCATCAGGCGCCCACCTGGATAACAAGGGAATACTTTTCTGCATTCGCATTTCATGCATCGGGCGCCCACCTGGATAACAAGGGAATACTTTTCTACATTCGCATTTCATGCATCAGGCGCCCACCTGGATAATAAGGGAATACTTTTCTGCAATTTTAATTTCATGTATCAGGCGCCCACCTGGATAACAAGGGAATACATTTACGCAATTTTAAATTTCATGCATCAGGCGCCCACCTGGATAACAAGGGAATACTTTTCTGCAATTTTTAATTTCTATTCAGGCGCCCACCTGGAAAACAAGGGAATACATTTCAGCAATTTTAATTTCTATTCAGGCGCCCACCTGTATAACAAGGGAATACATTTCTGCAGCGCCCACCTGTATAACAAGCGAATACATTTATGCAATTTTTAATTTCTACAATTTTGGTTTGTGATAAAGCACATAACATGTTATTCAAATCACATAATGAAGTCAAACAAAAACGCAAACGGCAGTTCTAAGGAGCTCGAGTTCTTAAACCCTGAAATCGAAATTCAGGGTTGGGTCCCCAGCAGAGTCGCCAGAGCTGTCACACCTCCCTTTTTACTACCCCACAACACTTAAAGCGTATAAATACACTTGTAGGGTATACCCCGACGCTCAATTACCCAAAACGGATAAAATAACGTAAGGGAAGGAGTTTTTCCAATTTAAGGACAATCGGTTCGGGATTTTATTAGAGATTAATCGGAGTCGCCACTTGGGAATGACAATGGTGTCCCAAGTCACCGGTTAATCCCGAATCCGAGGAATTTTGACTCTTATAAATGTCCGCGAAGCAGAGGTCCGGATAAGGAACTCTGTTAACCCGGGAGAAGGTGTTAGGCACTCCCGGATTCCGTGGTTTTAGCACGGTCGCTCCACTGTCGTTCTTGACTTTTGTTTGACTCGATTATAAGTTTTAACAACATAATGTGCTTTTGCGTTAAATATTATTTTTAGGAATTTGCGACATTGCGGGAACACGCCTCGAGTCATACCGCAACCAGTACGCCTATGACTTTTGGTGTATTTCGGCTTTGCCGAGATTTGGATTTGAGTCGCACCAAGTGCACACTCGTTCATAGGAAGGTATATTAAAATCGTGCCTTAAGATAGTCTATATCGGCTTTTAATTGTTTTGGGTAAGACTATGGAATTAGCTATATAGTCTTCCCGAGTCTAGTTATATTATATTGTTACTAAAGGGGGCCCCGTTGTTATTCGTGCGAGGCTCGTCCCAATTTAATTAAAGGCCAAACCTAATATGACTATGATTTGAACTCGCTACCTAATTCAAGATCGAATTTTATATCGCGACACTTTAACTAAATAGATTATCGACTTTCATACCCAATTACATCGTGACCCAATACAGCCCGAGAAAACTCTCAAACAATTGCAAGCCAATTTCAAAATGATTAATGAGCCAAACAGTCTAGACTTCAGGGAAACAGAATTGCATATTTACACAATCTATTTTTATGACCAAATATAGAAATCTGGCCAGGTAGCTTACAACTTAGTATCAATGCCCAATAACACCAAAAAATTGATAATCAAAGTAAATTTACATGTAAAAAAAAAACTGACGGTACTGTGTGCTCATTTTTTATTCGACTGAATTGAATCTATTATACACTAAATTCTTATTAGGCTAATTACTATAATTTTGCTCTACTAATACACATTAGTTTTTCTTAACAAATCAGTTGAACCTCTTAGAAACTGAATTATTATCAAATCAATACTAAACTAACAGATTAATATACTAAATTAATTAACTAAACCAACAGTTCACTAAAACAAACAAATTATAAAAATAACCACTGGCACTTAGAGTTGTGTGAATCTAATCTAATCTTCCATATTTCAAACGCCTATTTATACAATCCACTACACAAGCTATTATAAATTAACAAATTCTAGGAATTGATAAAATCCAAATCTGTTTATATAATCTACTACACAAGCAAATGAAATAAAGGATAAGTATTAAATCTAAACAACAATATGTCATAAACAACTCCAGCAAATCCCATTACACAGTGGCGTGAATACAACAATGGAAACTTCAAACTATCAAAGGATAAGTTGTACCTGGAAATTGACAAGAGTAGATGAATAAGAAGTCAGCTATGGCAGGGACAAGCACCAACAATAATCAACAGCAAACGCAGCAACAGCAGATAAGTTCCAATAGTAAACAGTCACAGCAATAGCAATTAAACCCAGGAGATAGTTTCCAGAATTCCAAATTGATTTAAAACCCAATTTCACATTCAAATCACAGCAATTACAGTTCTTCCAACAATTAGTGACGAATCTACTACTGTTTTTGGATTTTTGATATGAATTTGAAGGCAAAACAGAAGAAAAATGAATCTGAAATGTTAATTTCAGATCTGGAATTTTAACAAATATTTTTTGGGATTTTTCTTGGGTTCCTATGGCTAAAATACTAAAAAAAGACCTTCAAAATCAGATGGAACCCCCCTTTTTCTAATGCTGAAAATACCTATTTATAGGCCTAAAAGAGAAAAAATCTGAAAATTACTATTTCACTAAAACCCCTTCAATTTTTAGCTTGTTGCACAAGTTAGTGCAATTAATCTAGTGAAAACTACACTAAGACCCATTCTAGAATACTCTACCATGTTCTATTTCCCTTGCATTACCTATTATGCCCTCATTTCCTTTTATTATTCACTAAGATACCTTTTGTTATGACCAAAGTACCCTAAAAGCTCTATATTTATCACAATTATACCAATTTCCTTTCCAATTGCACCCTTTTCCTATTAACCTTATTACAAGTTTACCAACTCCCTTTCCCCAATTTACCCCTACTTCTCAAGACTTATTACATTCCTAAATTCTGTAATTTATCCCTATTTTAACCCATTTTCAGATTTGTATTTAACAAATAGCCACAATTAAGTGACTATTGCTTAACTAGCCAATTGGCCTTTTAACTAACTTAAATTCACATTAATTCGCTAAATTAAAATCACATTACAGCAATAGCCAACATCAAGCAGTCTTACACTCATAGCCACTTTATGATTAATCATCCAATTAACAGGACTCGGGGGAACAGATTGATAGATGGTTGAATCTTGTTAATCAGAATATTTAATCGTAATTGAGTCTATTTAAGTAAGAACCTTAGGTGGATATGAAGCATGTGATTTTAATTATCGGCTTACTTGAACCCATGATTGCTAAGGAGCGAATGAACTAATTTCTAATTTTCAGCTATAACCAGTCGACCCTAACTTAAACACCATCCTAATTAACTATTAACCTGCTAATCGATTCGAATTTACTTATCCTTCATAGCATTATCAAGTAACAGATTCCAAACGCATTATCGAGCGACAGATTCAAGTAACAGATTCAAAACAAAATTATCAACAGGCAATTCTCGAAAACAGTCAAAAATTCAGGAATATGAGACTGCCATGTCTTAAACAAAAATATGGTCTAATCTTACTGTTACCAATTATTTATCAATATGAAAAAATCAGAAAAGATGGAAACTAGAATTCTAACAGAAAACTTAACAATAAAGACGAATCAAAAGAAACAAAAATCAGACAATGCAGGAAACGGATTCACATTATGCAAAAATTAGCAGAGAAGATGGCAACAGATTTTGAAATTAAAACTTAGCTCATCTGCCGTTTTTTCTTTTTTTTCTGTTTTTCCTTTTTTTTCTTTTCTGTTTTCTTCTTCTACTCTTCTTTGTTCTTGGTAGTTTTTCTTGAATCTTCTCTTGAATTCGAACACTTCCGGCAGCCTTTCTTGCAGCTTTCTTTTGAGTATTTTCCGTTATTTTCTTAAGGCTTGAGACCTCAATACAATGTTGAGGGAGTTGAAGAACAACAGGGTGTGAATTTTGAGTGATTTTGAAGTGGCGGCGCCGCCGTGGGTGGGGTGGCGGCGCAACTAGGGTTTCATATTTGAGGAGCTACGGTGGTCTTTGAAGGAAAAAGATAACATGGTTGTGATGAGGAGAGGAATGGGATCGTTTTGGTATTATTTTTTGCCAGAATGGTGGCCGGCCGCCGCCACACGCGGCGGAAACCTAGGCGGCGGCCGTGGTGAAGAAGAGAAGATGGGACAGAGATAAAGTGTTTTAAGGTTGTTAAGGGTTATGTTTTTTTAAGGTTGTATGTATTAAATTGTAAGAACGATCTCTGGCCGTCGGATCAAAGCTCACACACGGTTGAGATCAAAGGGAATGGGGGGTGGACCGGGTATTTGGGGCTTGGGTCTTGGGCCACTGGCTGGGCAGGGGTGTTGGAGATAGTTTTGGGCCTGGGGGATTTCGGCAGAATTGGCCCGTTTCTTATGCTCTCTTTTCCCCTTTATTTTAACTCTTGTATTTTTGGTATTTTAGTCCCTTTTTTTTGTATTTTGTTGTATTTAAAAAAATTATTCTACTTTGTGATTATTATTAAGCACTAATTAAAAAACTAAACTAATTACCTCTTTTTGACAATTTTCAATTTAAAAGCTAACTAATTTTTTTTAATTTTTTCTTTAAATTGCTAGAAAAACGAATTAATTCCCTAAAGATGCCATTTTTTGTATTTTCATTTATCACACGCAAATAACATGCAAACAACTAACACAAAATTCACACAAAATTATAAAAATAGTGAAAAATCATTTATTTTGAATTTTATAGGAATAACTCATGTGTAGGGTAAAAATCACGTGCTCACAGTCATCACTTGTTTTATTAATCATTCCGAGCTTTTGAGGTCTTGAAAACCTCAATTATAGTTGCCTCGATTTGCGTGAAAGCATTTTTGAAAACCTTTTGACCGCACCCTGCTTTAGAGGTTGCCTACATATCCTGGGCTAAACAGGAATCAGGTCAGTGTAGTTCGGGAAGGTCTGGCAGTTTTAAAAACTACCAGACTCACTGTTGCATTGACACTGTTGAGACCTGCTGACTTACTCCTTATTACACCGGGGGGGGAAATGTAAAATGAAGAAGCTATTCTAAGCTATGATCCTACAATTACAATTGTTCCTAATCTAGCTTTTGCTCTTCTTCCCTTTCCGGTGATGCAGAATCTTCCTTTTTTGTTGATTTTCTTTGATGCTGACTCTCTTTTTGTTGATTTTCTTGTTTTTTTTTTTCTTGTTGACTCTCTTTTGTTGATTTTCTCGATCTCGAAATGAACCTGCTTAAAACAAGACAAAACAAAAAACTACCTCTTTTTTTTCTTTTTCTGCCCCAGTGTGGGCTTTTTGACTGTATGAATCATGATGTGCAAAAAAATATTCCCGTATTTGAAGGTGGGCGCCTAACAGAATTTAAACGTGCAATGCGATGCAGAAAATATTCCCGTATTTGAAGGTGGGCGCCTAACAGAATTTAAACATGCAATGCGATGCAGAAAAGTATTCCCGTATTTGAAGGTGGGCGCCTAACAGAATTGAAACGTGCAATGCGATGCAGAAAAGTATTCCCGTATTTGAAGGTGGGCGCCTAACAGAATTTAAACGTGCAATGCGATGCAGAAAAGTATTCCCGTATTTGAAGGTGGGCGCCTAACAGAATTGAAACGTGCAATGCGATGCAGAAAAGTATTCCCGTATTTGAAGGTGGGCGCCTAACGGAATTGAAACGTGCAATGCGATGCAGAAAAGTATTCCCGTATTTGAAGGTGGGCGCCTAACAGAATTGAAACGTGCAATGCGATGCAGAAAATATTCCCGTATTAGAAGGTGGGCGCCTAACAGAATTGAAACGTGCAATGCGAATGCAGAAAATATTCCCGTATTTGAAGGTGGGCGCCTAACAGAATTTAAACGTGCAATGCGATGCAGAAAATATTCCCGTATTTGAAGGTGGGCACCTAACGGAATTTAAACGTGCAATGCGATGCAGAAAAATATTCCCGTATTTGAAGGTGGGCGCCTAACAGAATTTAAACGTGCAATGCGATGCAGAAAAGTATTCCCGTATTTGAAGGTGGGCGCCTAACAGAAATTAAACGTGCAATGCGATGCAGAAAAGTATTCCCGTATTTGAAGGTGGGCGCCTAACAGAAATTAAACGTGCAATGCGATGCAGAAAATATTCCCGTATTTGAAGGTGGGCGCCTAACAGAATTTAAACGTGCAATGCGATGCAGAAAATATTCCCTCAGCCTGAGGACTGGGGAGTGGATTTTAAAGTATGTTACCTCCTCTCTTTGGTATTTTCTTTTACTAACTTATCTCTTGCCTGTGAATTTCTCCACTTATTCGGCAGACTTTCTCTTTTTTGGTATTTTAAATTTTCCACATTGGTCACATTCACTTTAAAGTGATTAGTGACAATTTGTTCTTGCATGAAACAAAATTTATTAGATATAAGCTGCTGGCAACTGGCATCTGCCGTCCCCACTTCTTATTGCTTCCTTTGTTTTTGCTTTTTCATGTTGCATGGCTTTCGACTTCTTGTCCCTTGCAGACTCTTTTTGTATTTTCTCATTTTTTCCATTTTTGTTTTGTTTTCTTTTTCTTTGGCCATGTTTGCCAAGCTTCTTTATTCCTTTCCCCGATCTTTTATCCTTTCTGATCCCGTGTTGTTTCAACTTCCGTTATCAGGAGCTGGTAGTTAGCTCTAAAAAGGGTAAACAATGAAATGCAGAAAAAATGAAAGAAAGGTAAGGGTATTTTGGAGAGATGACAGAACTTATCTGGGTATTTGCTGGCTGATTCCGCTGACCATGCCATGTATTTAAACTCTGACCCAGTTCGTTCTAATCATTATTCTGACTCTGAATTGCCCTTGACCCAAACCAATACTCTCTTTTTTTTGTTGCCTTTTTCTCTTTTGATAGTCCTCACGATCGCCTTACGGTGCCTCGAAAGGTTTTCACCAATAAGACTCTCTCGTTTATTCTCTCAACCTCACAATCGTCTCACAGTGCCGATTAAGGTTTTCACTGATGAGACTCTCTCATTTTATTTCTCTCAACCTCACAATCGTCTCACAGTGCCGGCTAAGGTTTTCACCGATGAGACTCTCTCATTTTTTTATTTTTTTCCATTTTTCCTTTTTGTATTTTGTTTTCTGTACCACGGGTATTATCCGATGCTTCGCTCCTCCTTCATTGTATTTGTTATCATTTCAAAATTGATCGGAAGGTCTTTCTTTGGACTGTAACGTGGCTTTTGGACGGGTTAAGAAAGAAAGATATAAAGGCTCAAAATTTCAACGAGGGTTAAAAATATTTACAACTCTCGGAATTATTAAAACATAACTTCTGCCCCAGTTTCAATATGTGGGGAATTTTTGGATTTTTTCTTTATTGTGACTGAACCTCGGAGAGGCTGCCTACGTACCCTTTCGGGATCAAGTCAGACGTAGTTCATCCAACTTCAAAAGTTAGATGGATTTCTTTTTGACTTTTTCCCGATTTTTGTCTTTTTCTTTTTCTCTTTTTTTTCATCATTTTTTCATTTTTTTTTTCAATTTTCATTTCATTTTTTCATCATTTTTTCTTTTCATTTTCCATCATTTCATTCTTCATTCTGGCAATTGCGAACTTATTGCATTAGAGTGATTCCGAGAGAGGGATATGAAAGAATTCATTCATTAAGGCTCAAAGGGGTTAACAATGGATAAAGTGTCTGGATAGAGAATAAAATGCCTTCGTCATTTCAATTCCAAAATCACAACAAAATACAAAACACATAATTGAAAGGAATCATACATAGTATCTTTTGACCGCATCTGAATTGATAGCAGTCTCTACGCATTTTCCTTCAACATCTGTTAAATATAATGCTCCATTGGACAACACCCGTGATACCATAAATGGTCCCTGCCAATTCGGCGCAAACTTGCCTTTTGCCTCTGCCCAATGTGGTAAGATACGCCTCAATACCAGTTGTCCGACTTCAAACGTTCGAGGTCGTACCTTCTTATTATATGCTCTGGCCATTCTTCGCTGATACAACTGCCCATGGCAGACTGCGACCAATCTCTTCTCATCAATCAAATTCAACTATTCTAATCGGGCCTTTACCCATTCATCGTCATCTATTTCAGATTCGGCTATAATTCGCAATGATGGTATTTCTATTTCTGCGGGTATAACGGCCTCTGTTCCATACACCGGGGTATAAGGTGTGGTTCCGATAGAAGTACGTACCGTCGTGCGGTAACCCATGAGAGCAAAGGGTAACTTTTCATGCCATTGCCTGGATCCCTCCACCATTTTTCGGAGAATCTTCTTGATGTTCTTATTTGCCGCCTCTACTGCACCATTCGCCTTTGGCCTGTAAGGTGTGGAATTGCGGTGCGTGATCTTAAACCTTTCACAAACTTCCGCCATGAGATGACTGTTTAAATTGGCTCCATTGTCTGTGATGATCACCTTGGGGATTCCAAATCGGCATATGATATTCTCGTGCACAAAATCCACCACCGCTTTCTTCGTCACCGCCTTGAATGTCTTAGCTTCGACCCACTTGGTGAAATAATCAATTGCAACTAGGATAAACCTGTGCCCATTAGAAGCGGCTGGATCTATTGGGCCGATGACATCCATGCCCCAAGCAACAAAGGGCCAAGGTGCTGACATTGTGTGCAACTCATAAGGCGGAGAGTGGATCAGATCCCCATGTACCTGGCATTGATGGCATTTCTTTACATACCTGATACAATCACGCTCCATCGTGAGCCAGTAGTACCCTGCTCTCAGAATCTTCTTTGCTAAAACATATCCGCTCATGTGGGGTCCGCATACTCCAGCATGTACTTCAATCATGATTTCATCTGCTTGTTGTGCATCCACACACCGCAATAAACCCAGATCTGGTGTTCTTTTGTATACCACTCCTCCACTAAAGAAAAATCCATTGGCTAGACGCCTGATGGCTCTCTTCTGGTCTCCGGTGGCTTGCTCCGGGTATTTGCCAACTTTCAAGTATTCTCTAATATCATGATACCACGGCTCTCCATCCGACTTCTTCTTCCACAGCGAAGCAATAAGCATTCTGATCTCGGACTTGGATCTGGAGCGGATCTATATATGTCTTGTCCGGGTGATGCAACATAGAGGACAATGTAGCCAAAGCATCTGCAATCTCATTGTGCATTCTCGGGATATGCTTGAATTCTATAGACTGGAATCTTTGGGACAACTCGTGCAAACAATACCGATATGGTATCAATTTCAAATCTCGTGTCTCCCATTCCCCCTGAATTTGGTGTACCAAGAGATCCGAGTCACCCATGACCAAAATCTCTTGAATACCCATGTCAATTGCCATCCTTAATCCTAAGATGCATGCCTCATATTCGGCCATGTTGTTGGTACAGAAAAATCGGAGCTGAGCGGTGACGGGATAGTGTTGGCCCGTACTTGAAATGAGTACCGCTCCGATACCAACGCCCCTGCTGTTGACAGCTCCGTCAAAGTACATTTTCCATCCTGGCCTCTCCTCTTGCTCCATCTTCTCGACAAGCATTGCCTCTTCATCCGGGAAGTATGTTTTCAGTGGTTCATATTCATCATCCACCGGATTCTCGGCCAAATGGTCTGCAATAGCTTGTGCCTTCATCGCCGTACGAGTTACATAAACAATGTCAAATTCTGTGAGCAGAATCTGCCATTTGGCCAGTCTTCCCGTAGGCATGGGCTTCTGAAAGATATACTTGAGAGGATCCAATCGTGATATCAAATACGTAGTGTATGCTGACAAATAATGCTTTAGCTTCTGAGCCACCCAAATCAATGCACAACAAGTTCTCTCCAGTTGGGTATACTTCACCTCGTAGGATGTAAACTTTTTGCTGAGGTAGTATATGGCATGTTCTTTCTTGCCTGTCTCATCATGTTGACCCAGTACACAACCGAAAGAGTTATCTAGCACCGTCAAATACAAAATCAAAGGTCGCCCTGGTTCCGGAGGAACTAACACCGGAGGATTGGCCAAATATTCTTTGATCTTGTCAAAGGCTTCCTGACATTCGTCGGTCCATTTAACTGCTGCATCTTTCTTCAACAACTTGAAGATCGGCTCGCATGTTGATGTCAATTGAGCAATGAACCGACTAATGTAATTCAACCTTCCTAATAAGCTCATGACCTCCTTCTTGTTTTTCGGCGGAGGTAGACTTTGAATAGCCTTGATCTTTGACGGATCCAGTTCAATACCTCGCCGACTCACAATAAACCCCAGTAGTTTCCCTGAAGGCACTCCAAAAGCACACTTCGCCGGATTGAGCTTTAGATTGTACCTCCGGAGTCTTTGGAAAAACTTCCTCAAATCTTTCACATGATCAGGTTGTTTTCTGGATTTTATGATGACATCGTCCACATATACTTCAATTTCTCGATGCATCATATCATGAAACATTGTGGTCATTGCCCTCATGTAAGTTGCCCCGGCATTCTTCAATCCAAACGGCATTACTCTGTAACAGTACGTTCCCCAAGGTGTAATGAAGGCAGTTTTCTTAGCATCTTCTTCGTCCATAAGGATCTGGTGATAACCTGCATAACAGTCCACAAACGAACCGATTTCATGCTTGGCGCAATTGTCGATCAATATGTGAATGTTTGGCAATGGGAAGTTATCCTTTGGACTGGCTTTGTTGAGGTCTCTATAGTCTACACACACTCTGGTTTTGCCGTCTTTCTTCGGGACCGGCACAACATTTGCCAACCAGGTGGGGTATTTGGTAACTCTTATGACCTTTGCCTCAAACTGCTTATTCACCTCTTCCTTTATCTTCACGCTAATGTCCGTTTTGAATTTCCTCAGCTTTTGTTTCACTGGCCGGCATTCCGAGTAGATAGGCAACTTGTGTACCACCAGATCCGTGCTAAGCCCGGGCATGTCATCATAGGACCAGGCAAAGATGTCCTTAAATTCATGTAACAACCTTATCAATTCATCCCTGAGGGTGCCTCCAAATGCACACTAATCTTTGTTTCTCGGACATCATCTTCGCTCCCCAAGTTTACAGATTCCGTATCACTCAGATTCGGCTTGGGTTTTTCCTCGTATTGTTTCATGTCCTTACTTATTTCCTCCGGGGCTTCCTCATCCTCACATTCTATTTCACTATCTTCCTCAATTTCTTGTATAGTAGCGTGATTGTCAGAACTGGGTCTAGAATCCTTCACGCATGACATGGCATTGGAATCAACACATGCAAAACTGTACAAAAAGGAAAAATAAAGAAAAATAAGGCAAAAGTGAAGAAAAAGGAAAAACTGCATTTCATTAATAAAAGAAACGAACAATGTTCGGGATACATGGTGATTTTTTTTTCATGAGGGGGAATGGGGAAACTATAAAATAACAACTTTCGGGGAAGCAATGATGAAATTTTGAGCTAACTACCAAGACTCCTTCCGGATAAGGAAAGGAGTAGCCTCCCAATTGTTCAATGTGACTCCGGGCCCCACAAATTGCACGTCCATTCTGCTCGTGCCTTCCCCTGCTTCAATCGTATTCACCTCCCAAAACATTTTTTCAAAACCAAGCATTTCTTCATCAAGTTGGGTCTCAATGCACTTTGCTGCAGCAGATGGTTGATATTTTGTACCAGGCCTGATAAAGATGTCGGATAATTTGGGTATGGGTTTGGGCAAGGTCCAGTTTCTCTTGGCTTTAGAGGCTCTTTGGATATCGGCAAAGGTGGGTTTGAACCCTAAGCCGAATGTACCTTTATTCTCCGGAAGCTGAACTGGTTGAGTGACTCCCTGCAGTGTTTTGCCTAATCCCCTCCCCGGTGCAAATCCGTTTCTCGGCATTTCTCTGGCCACCATTATAGCAGTTGGTGCCAACATCGGGGTTGGTAACTTTTCTCCTTCGGCAACCCTATTCACCTCAACAACATCCGTCACTTGGTAGACCCAAGGACCCCGATCCCCATCAGTACCGTCAAAAGGTGCTACCACATTACAAGCATTTTCCTCTCCGTGTACAACAATCTCTTGCTGCTCCCATTCAAACTTGACCATCTGGTGTAGAGAAGATGGTACCGCTTTGGCCGCATGAATCCAGGGTCGACCTAACAGCAAGTTATATGATACGGCAATATCGAGCACCTGGAACTCCATCGTAAAATCAACGGGACCGATGGTCACTTCCAAAATAATATCCCCCAACGTATTCTTACCTCCGCCGTCAAACCCTCTCACATTGATACTGTTTCTCCGGATTCTATCCGGGCTAATGTTCAGCTTCCCTAAAGTTGACAGCGGACAAATATTCGCGCTCGATCCATTGTCAATCAATACCATGGTCACGACTGACTCTTCACTCTTTACTGTAAGGTACAATGCTTTATTGTGTTCAGTTCCTTCCACCGGCAACTCCCTATCAGAGAAGGTGATTCTATTGGACTCGAAAATTTTGCTGGTAATCTTCTCCAAATGACACACTAAAATCTTCTCCGGAACATGAGCCTCATTTAGAATTTTCATAAGAGCCTTCCGGTGCTCCTCTGAATGTATCAACAAAGATAACAAAGAAATTTGGGCCGGGGTCTTTCTTAACTGCTCAACCACTGAGTACTCTTGTGACTTCATTTTCTTAAGAAATTCTTCTGCTTCCTCCTCCGACACTGGCTTCTTCAGTTGACTTTCTTTTACCGTTTTCATCTTTCTCAGTTCCTCTGGAGCAAAACACCTTCCGGATCGGGTAAGTCCATGCGTTTCATTAATTTCACCGGAAATCTCTTTTCCCTTGTAAACTACTGTCACCTTGTTATAGTTCCAAGGCACAGTCTTTGTATTCACCACTGGCATTTGCACTACTGGTTTTATGATTACCGGCTCTGCACTTGCTCCTTTCACAGTCACGATCGTCTTTGCACCTGGAACTACCACCTTTAAACCTCCCATCACTACTGGCTTTGGTTTCTCAACAATTACTTCCTCTTTCACAATTTCTTTCTCTAACTTATCACTCGACTTTATCATCATGACGGCCTGAGATGGTTTTTGATTGCCATCACCCTGCACCAGTTCTATCATATTCGTTTCGTGGTGATTCGGCAATGGATTCTGGGTAATGTTTGGGGCTTCGGGAGCCTGCACTTCAATTATCCTCTCATCGATAAGATCTTGAATGGCATTCTTTAATTGCCAACACTTCTCAGTATCGTGGCCCAATGTTCCCGAACAGTATTCACATCTGACAGAAGAATCAAGATTTTTCGGGGGTGGGTTCGGATTTTTTGGTGCGATTGGTCTCAACATCCCCAATTCTTTCAACCTGTGGAAAAGACTAGTATATGACTCTCCGAGAGGAGTGAATGTCTTTCTTGCTTTGTTTCTCCAATCAGCGTCCGGCCTGGGTCTATTCTGGTTTCGGTAAGGTTTAGGGGTTGGGTATGTGTTTTGGGTATGGTACACATTGTGTGGAGCTTGAGCTCTCCACACGTGGGGTGGTGGTGGTGGATAAGCTTGGGTTTGAGGGTGATGGTAATGTGGTACGGTCGGTGGGTATGGTGGTGGTGGTGGGTTATATGGGCTTGGTGTATTGTAGGGATTTGGCGGGTAAGATGGTGGTGGTGGATTATATGGGGTTGACGGGCTTGGTGGGTGTTGGCGATAGGGTCTTGGTGGGTTATAATGTGGGTTGCGACTCCATGACCTACTTTCAATGGTTGATACTTCTTCTTTCTTCTTCTTTCCCATCACTCCTCCGCTTCCACTCTGTATAGCTTGATTGGTGGCTTTGATAGCCGAAAAACTCATAATTTTGTTTGTCTTCAAACCCTCTTCTACAAAACTTCCCATTTTCACAACTTCGTTGAAACTCTTTCCAATTGCTGACACTAGATGGCCGTAGTATGTTGGATCCAAAGCTTGCAGAAAACAATCCACCATCTCTCCTTCTTTCATCGGTGGATCCACCCTAGCGGCCTGTTCCCTCCATCTAAAACCGTATTCTCTAAAGCTCTCTCCCGGCTTTTTCTCCAGCTTGGTAAGGGATAACCTGTCGGGTATGATCTCCAGATTGTACTGAAAATGACTAGCGAAAGCTTGTGCTAAATCATCCCAAACGAACCATCTTGTATGGTCCTGTCGGGTATACCATTCCAGAGCTGATCCACTCAAACTTTGGCTGAAATACGCCATCAACAATTCATCTCTACCTCCCGCGCCTCTCATCTTGCTACAATATCCTCTTAGATGAGCTACCGGATCCCCGTGTCCGTTGTACATGTCGAACTTGGGCAACTTGAATCCTGCAGGAAGCTGCACCTCAGGGAACAAACACAGGTCTTTGTAGGCTACACTTACTTGCCCTCCCAGCCCTTGCATATTGCGGAAAGCGTTCTCAAGACTCTTCACTTTCCGAGCCATCTCTTCCTGCCCGGCACTTGCTTCTATCATCGGAGCGTGAGACTCGTGTTGTCTGAAAGTAGGCTCCGGAGGGTAATAGTGAGGATCCTGGATATGGAATATCGGTTCACTAGAAGATTTGTGGATAACGGCGGGCGGAGGTGCCACATATACAGGAGCGACTTGTGGTATAGGAGGTGGTGCTTGCTTGGTTGGAGGTGGTGGCATTTGGGAGGTGAAAGCATAGTAGTGAGGGTAGTCGGGGTAGGTGGAGGACGAGTTCATTGTTGGTGGCTCGGGGTTAGGATTGGCTGGAGGGACATATGCAGGGTTAGCAGGGTAGGCTGGTAGTGGTTGACCTCTTGACCAAGCCTGGTACATTTCAGCCATCTGTTGTCTTAACTTGTACATTTCTTCTTTCATCCCTGCCACATCCACGATCTCTTCTTCGTGAGCAGGGTCTACAATGGTTGCCTCGATCTCCTGGGACACAGCCTTTGTCATCTTTTTGTACCTGGTGTTGTATGGGTGGGTAGCCAGTATGCCAGTTGCCTAGAAAATCTGGACTCACAAACATCAACACTTGTTAGTTGTTAGCGCATGAATAAGATGTAACGACTTTAAAAACAAACACATTTGCTCGAGTCGTTATGCATCATCCCGGCCGTCTGCTCACTTCAATCATCTTTTTCTTTTTCCGCTCTTTTGTTTTCTTTCTTTCTTTTCTTCTTTTCTTTTCTTTTCTTTTTTGCTTTTTCTCTTTTCTTGCTTTTTCTCTTCTCTCTTTTTTCTTTTCTTGCTTTTCTTCTCTCTCTTTTTCCTTGCCGTTTTCATAATTACGTTCCTATTTATTTGCCTAGCGGATACAAAGAAATGACATAAAGTGAAAGAATTGGTAACAACACTTTGTTTTCTCATTGATAATTCAAAACCTTGATTACAAAGTGATGTTTAAGAAAAATAAAAGACGATGCATGACCTAAGAGTACATTAATGCACCTAGTGCCCGCGAGGCATCGTTCGGCCTTGCCGCGGGCCTATATGCTAAACCCCTTTGAAGCCTATCCAGGTCGGCCATGACTTGTTGTACAAAAAACTTCACCGTGCAGAAACAAAAGTCCTCCGAGACATGTCTTCACAAAGCTGAGTCTTTCGAGTGATGTATTGGGCGATACGAACAATCTTTTCTCTGATGACCCCTTTTTCTTGCAATAGACGGCTTATTTGCTGAGTGCGAGCATCCAAGGTGTGTTGGTTGTCCTTTTGCACTTGTTGCAGCTTCAATTCTAATCTAGCCATAGTCGTGTAGCAGTGCTCTCTTTCTTCTTCAAGATCTTTGATGATCTTGTTACTTTTGACTGTGGCTGAGATCATTTTCTTTCTAAGCTGAGCTATTTCAACATCGTGCTTGTCATGTAGCTGCCGGACCAACTTGGCTCTTTCCTCGGCGTCTTTGTCCATTTGCTTCCGAGCCTTGACTAACTCTTTTTCAGCTACGTCCAAATCAAAGCTATAGTCGTTTACTTTCCGCCGGAGAATCTCAATTAACTTTTCATCTCGGGCTGAACGTACTGGGGTCTCGGATGCAATTTTCATTTGAGCTATTTGAGCCTTCAACATATCATTTTCTTTTTTCAGCTGTTTCTTTTCCCCTTCATCGGATGCTGCTTGTAGGCCACTTTCGAAATGAAGATTTCTCAGCTTATCTTCCAACAAACTGATTTTGGCCTTATATTCTTTTTCCTTGGCCGCCCATTTCAGATTTTCCTCGGATTGCTCTATCAGGTCTTGCAAGTGAGGTCTCTTTGAAAGACGTTCGTGTTCAACCCCTCGTCGGTACCATGTGGAGTACCTAGGTGATATCTCCCATTTTGCTCTATTCGGCACACAAGTATCAATCTTCAAATTTTGGCACTCGTTCCAGATTTGCCGGATTTTTGCTTCCGGGAATTGCCCGTCCGGACCAATCTCCACAGCTTGCACACCGAGATCCCCATCTCTTGGAATAATCTGACACCGACCCAACTGTCGCAGAGCTCTGTATGGGGCATAAGGTTGTATACTCTTCAAACCCATGATCAAAAATGGCGATCCCTCCGTTGGCATGTATATCACCTCGTCAAGAGGTAACCGGTCATACGTCCAATCGATTTGACCGTCAGTTAGTGATCGAAGATACACAATCCAACCTTGGACTCCCTCTGGCAACTTTACTTCTTTTGTCCTTGCATTGAACTCTTCCAAACATGTACGTTCGGTTGAACCATAGCTCAAGAATGAAGGGTGGTGGCACAGATGCTCGATTATCCAGATTTGTAAAATCAAGTTACACCCCTCGAAGAAGCTAGCCCCTGCTTTGCACGCAGTCAGAGCACGATAGATATCCGCAACAATCATCGGGGCCAGAGTACAGTTTTCTTGTACTATCAGTGTGGAAGCTACCCCGGCGACTTTTATATTGATATGTCCATCTTTCCTCGGGAATACAACAACTCCAAGAAATGCTACCAAAAATGCGAACCTCCGGTGTTCTTCCCATTTCGCCCGGTTGGACTTGCAACATAGCTTGTTGGTAAGATCATTGAAACCCCCAACGTGTCCAAACCTATTGTAGATGAAGCTTAAAGAACAAAACCCGTCGGCCAGATCTTCATTATGAACATTCCGGGCAATTTTCAAGGAGTCGAGGAAGCGATGTACTGTCACCGCTCTCGGAGATACCGGGTATTTTCCTTTCAGCGGAACCTCGGTCTTCCCAATGTAAAAGGCAATTTCCTCCAAAGTTGGGGTAAGTTCAAAATCTGGGAAATGAAATACGTTGTGTGCCGAATCCCAAAACGTGACCAACGCTCTAACCACATCACCTCGAGGAACTATTTCGAGTAACCCCGTAAGGCCTTTCAAGTACTTTTTGACCCAGGTCTTGACCATCGGATCCCATGTCCTGCCACCATAATCTCAGCTCCAAAGGGATTTTATTTAGGGAAAATTGTTCATTCATCATCGTGCTCGTCCTGCACATTTATTAAGGTGATTTTATTTAGAAAAGGAAAAATCTTTTTCAATGCAAGTTTTCAATTTTGAATGAAAGAAAAGAAAAATGATTTTCGAAGTGGCCATTTTTGCAAAAACAGCCTTCCGTCGTCCTTTCGGAACATTCGGCCATTTCCAAAAATAGCAATCACCTCGATTATTTGAAAAGAAAATCTTTTTGGTCTTTTTCTAAAAGTGTGGTTGGACCCGTTTAAGGGTTGCCTACGTATCCCACCTAATGGCGAGAATCAAACTTGCGTAGTTCGGTCAGATTATTTGACCAATTATTTCGAAAAATGCTCCACCTATTTTTTTCAAATTTTCAAATTTTCCGGATACCTATTTTCTATAAATCATTATTTTCCTCTCTCTCTTTTTTCCTTTTTCAACAATTTTCCAATCTCGGGATTTTCGCCGGTCCGCATAACGATCAAGGACAATAAAATGCAACACATAGCATGCTCGGTCTTTTCAATACCGGGTCACCTGTCCTAGACGGACCCAACCCCTGTGTTGAGTCCCCTAAGTCAAATATGATGCAAATAATCGTCCTAGACCTATGTTCAAAATCTTATGGTTTCATGGATTGCTAGACCGTGTACCCGAGCGGACAACTCGAATCGAGGAGGGGGCTACGTACCGGTGACCCGCGGAGTCAATCGGCTTTGTAACTTATCCGGCCTCTGTTTTCTTAATTTAGGGTGACTTTTAACAGAAAGGGGAGTCTCAACCAGTAAGCACATCCCCGGGGAAGAAGAGAGAAGGGTTTTCGGCACAATTTTATATATACAGTTCACATAATATCCAAAAGCGATAAAGCACATAGCATGTTATTCAAATCACATAATAAAGTCAAACAAAAACGCAAACGGCAGTTCTACGGAGCTCGAGTTCTTAAACCCTGAAATCGAAATTCAGGGTTGGGTCCCCAGCAGAGTCGCCAGAGCTGTCACACCTCCCTTTTTACTACCCCACAACACTTAAAGCGTATAAATACACTTGTAGGGTATACCCCGACGCTCAATTACCCAAAACGGATAAAATAACGTAAGGGAAGGAGTTTTTCCAATTTAAGGAC
Source organism: Nicotiana noctiflora (assembly GCA_032618575.1). Lineage (NCBI taxonomy): Eukaryota > Viridiplantae > Streptophyta > Magnoliopsida > Solanales > Solanaceae > Nicotiana > Nicotiana noctiflora. Next base: position 206,424 of record JASVEL010005619.1, on the reverse strand, counting down.
AATCGGTTCGGGATTTTATTAGAGATTAATCATAGTCGCCACTTGGGAATGACAATGGTGTCCCAAGTCACCGGTTAATCCCGAATCCGAGGAATTTTGACTCTTATAAATGTCTGCGAAGCAGAGGTCCGGATAAGGAACTCTGTTAACCCGGGAGAAGGTGTTAGGCACTCCCGGATTCCGTGGTTTTAGCACGGTCGCTCCACTGTCGTTCTTGACTTTTGTTTGACTCGATTATAAGTTTTAACAACATAATGTGCTTTTGCGTTAAATATTATTTTTAGGAATTTGCGACATTGCGGGAACACGCCTCGAGTCATACCGCAACCAGTACGCCTATGACTTTTGGTGTATTTCGGCTTTGCCGAGATTTGGATTTGAGTCGCACCAAGTGCACACTCGTTCATAGGAAGGTATATTAAAATCGTGCCTTAAGATAGTCTATATCGGCTTTTAATTGTTTTGGGTAAGACTATGGAATTAGCTATATAGTCTTCCCGAGTCTAGTTATATTATATTGTTACTAAAGGGGGCCCCGTTGTTATTCGTGCGAGGCTCGTCCCAATTTAATTAAAGGCCAAACCTAATATGACTATGATTTGAACTCGCTACCTAATTCAAGATCGAATTTTATATCGCGACACTTTAACTAAATAGATTATCGACTTTCATACCCAATTACATCGTGACCCAATACAGCCCGAGAAAACTCTCAAACAATTGCAAGCCAATTTCAAAATGATTAATGAGCCAAACAGTCTAGACTTCAGGGAAACAGAATTGCATATTTACACAATCTATTTTTATGACCAAATATAGAAATCTGGCCAGGTAGCTTACAACTTAGTATCAATGCCCAATAACACCAAAAAAAATTGATAATCAAAGTAAATTTACATGTAAAAAAAAACTGACGGTACTGTGTGCTCATTTTTATTCGACTGAATTGAATCTATTATACACTAAATTCTTATTAGGCTAATTACTATAATTTTGCTCTACTAATACCCATTAGCTTTTCTTAACAAATCAGTTGAACCTCTTAGAAACTGAATTATTATCAAATCAATACTAAACTAACAGATTAATATACTAACTTAATTAACTAAACCAACAGTTCACTAAAACAAACAAATTATAAAATAACCACTGGCACTTAGAGTTGTGTGAATCTAATCTAATCTTCCATATTTCAAACGCCTATTTATACAATCCACTACACAAGCTATTATAAATTAACAAATTCTAGGAATTGATAAAATCCAAATCTGTTTATATAATCTACTACACAAGCAAATGAAATAAAGGATAAGTATTAAATCTAAACAACAATATGTCATAAACAACTCCAGCAAATCCCATTACACAGTGGCGTGAATACAACAATGGAAACTTCAAACTATCAAAGGATAAGCTGTACCTGGAAATTGACAAGAGTAGATGAATAAGAAGTCAGCTATGGCAGGGACAAGCACCAACAATAATCAACAGCAAACGCAGCAACAGCAGATAAGTTCCAATAGTAAACAGTCACAGCAATAGCAATTAAACCCAGTAGATAGTTTCCAGAATTCCAAATTGATTTAAAACCCAATTTCACATTCAAATCACAGCAATTACAGTTCTTCCAACAATTAGTGACGAATCTACTACTGTTTTTGGATTTTTGATATGAATTTGAAGGCAAAACAGAAGAAAAATGAATCTGAAATGTTAATTTCAGATCTGGAATTTTAACAAATATTTTTTGGGATTTTTCTTGGGTTCCTATGGCTAAAATTTCTAAAAGAAACCTTGAAAATCAGATGGAACCCCCCCATTATTGAAGCTGAAATTACCTATTTATAGGCCTAAAAGAGAAAAAATCTGAAAATTACTATTTCACTAAAACCCCTTCAATTTTTAGCTTGTTGCACAAGTTAGTGCAATTAATCTAGTGAAAACTACACTAAGACCCATTCTAGAATACTCTACCATGTTCTATTTCCCTTGCATTACCTATTATGCCCTCATTTCCTTTTATTATTCACTAAGATACCTTTTGTTATGACCAAAGTACCCTAAAAGCTCTATATTTATCACAATTATACCAATTTCCTTTCCAATTGCACCCTTTTCCTATTAACCTTATTACAAGTTTACCAACTCCCTTTCCCCAATTTACCCCTACTTCTCAAGACTTATTACATTCCTAAATTCTGTAATTTATCCCTATTTTAACCCATTTTCAGATTTGTATTTAACAAATAGCCACAATTAAGTGACTATTGCTTAACTAGCCAATTGGCCTTTTAACTAACTTTAAATTCAGAAAATTCGCTAATTAAAATCGCATTGCATCAATAACCAATCCTAGGCGGTCTTACAAACATAGCCACTTTATGATTAATCATCCAATTAACAGGACTCGGGGGGAACAGATTGATAGATGGTTGAATCTTGTTAATTAGAATATTTAATCGTAATTGAGTCTATTTAAGTAAGAACCTTAGGTGGATATGAAGCATGTGATTTTAATTATCGGCTTACTTGAACCCATGATTGCTAAGGAGCGAATGAACTAATTTCTAATTTTCAGCTATAACCAGTCGACCCTAACTTAAACACCATCCTAATTAACTATTAACCTGCTAATCGATTCGAATTTACTTATCCTTCATAGCATTATCAAGTAACAGATTCCAAACGCATTATCGAGCGACAGATTCAAGTAACAGATTCAAAACAAAATTATCAACAGGCAATTCTCGAAAACAGTCAAAAATTCAGGAATATGAGACTGCCATGTCTTAAACAAAAATATGGTCTAATCTTACTGTTACCAATTATTTATCAATATGAAAAAATCAGAAAAGATGGAAACTAGAATTCTAACAGAAAACTTAACAATAAAGACGAATCAAAAGAAACAAAAATCAGACAATGCAGGAAACGGATTCACATTATGCAAAAATTAGCAGAGAAGATGGCAACAGATTTTGAAATTAAAACTTAGCTCATCTGCCGTTTTTTCTTTTTTTTCTGTTTTTCCTTTTTTTTCTTTTCTGTTTTCTTCTTCTACTCTTCTTTGTTCTTGGTAGTTTTTCTTGAATCTTCTCTTGAATTCGAACACTTCCGGCAGCCTTTCTTGCAGCTTTCTTTTGAGTATTTTCCGTTATTTTCTTAAGGCTTGAGACCTCAATACAATGTTGAGGGAGTTGAAGAACAACAGGGTGTGAATTTTGAGTGATTTTGAAGTGGCGGCGCCGCCGTGGGTGGGGTGGCGGCGCAACTAGGGTTTCATATTTGAGGAGCTACGGTGGTCTTTGAAGGAAAAAGATAACATGGTTGTGATGAGGAGAGGAATGGGATCGTTTTGGTATTATTTTTTGCCAGAATGGTGGCCGGCCGCCGCCACACGCGGCGGAAACCTAGGCGGCGGCCGTGGTGAAGAAGAGAAGATGGGACAGAGAAAGTAGAAGAGAGAGAGAAATGTGTTTAAGGGTTATGTTTTTTTAAGGTTGTATGTATTAAATTGTAAGAACGATCTCTGGCCGTCGGATCAAAGCTCACACACGGTTGAGATCAAAGGGAATGGGGGGTGGACCGGGTATTTGGGGCTTGGGTCTTGGGCCACTGGCTGGGCAGGGGTGTTGGAGATAGTTTTGGGCCTGGGGGATTTCGGCAGAATTGGCCCGTTTCTTATGCTCTCTTTTCCCCTTTATTTTAACTCTTGTATTTTTGGTCTCCCCCCCTTTTTTTTGTATTTTGTTGTATTTAAAAAAATTATTCTACTTTGTGATTATTATTAAGCACTAATTAAAAAACTAAACTAATTACCTCTTTTTGACAATTTTCAATTTAAAAGCTAACTAATTTTTTTTAATTTTTTCTTTAAATTGCTAGAAAAACGAATTAATTCCCTAAAGATGCCATTTTTTGTATTTTCATTTATCACACGCAAATAACATGCAAACAACTAACACAAAATTCACACAAAATTATAAAAATAGTGAAAAATCATTTATTTTGAATTTTATAGGAATAACTCATGTGTAGGGTAAAAATCACGTGCTCACAGCTGCCCCTCTTTGCTCGGAGACACGAAGAGTTTCCGTGCAAAGATAAGTGAGCAACTTTGAACGATTTTTACCCGTTCGAGTATTCCATTGTGAAGCATTTTACCCCCCCTCCCCCGGGGTGTAATAAGGAGTAGGTCAGCAAGTCTCAACAGTGTCAATGCAACAGTAAGTCTGGTAGTTTTTAACTGCCAGACCTTCCCGAACTACACTGACGTGATTCCTGTTTAGCCTAGGATATGTAGGCAACCTCTAAAGTAGGGTGCGGTCAAAAGGTTTTCAAAAATACTTCTTACGGAATATGCCAGTGGGCAAAAATCTCTCATTACTACTCACTTGTCTTTGCACTGAAACTCTTCGTGTTCCCGGGCAAAGAGGGGCAGCTGTAAGCACGTGATTTTTGCACTAGGCAACAAAGTTCCAAAAATTAAAAATAAATAATATTTTTGAGTGTATGTGCATGTCTTGTTTGCAACGAACTATATTTTGAGTGTTTGAATAATTAGAAACATTAGAAAAAAATAGGTGAAATACTTGTATTTTTGAATTAGTTAGTTTAATGAAAAATCAACAAAAAATAGCCTTAATAGCGGAAATTATAGAAAAATAGTAGAAAATTGCTAAAAAATGTCAAAAAATTAGTGAAGATATGAAATTAAGTAATTCAAATAATACAAACAAAAAAAAATTAAAATACAAAAATAAATTATCACAAAATAATTAGAATACCAAAAAAAATAATAAGATTGGGCTGAATGAATTCAGAATTAATGGCCCAAAACGTTTGGCCCAAAAAAGCCAGACCAGTACATTGGGTAACGTTAATCTCAGCCGTCCGTTTGACAAATCCAACGTCTGAGAAAATTAGCTGATCATTAATTAGTTAATTAGTTTCTGAGATCTAATCTCAGTCGTACAAAGCATATGATCTAACGGAGGAGGGCATTGGTCTCATTTGAATCGAAACGTCGCCGTTTTGCAATAATTAATCCTGGCCATTGATCATCAATGATCCAACGTCCAGGAGATCATCAGTGTCCCCGAGTATATAAGGCCCATGTCTCTATTGAGACCGGCCATTATACACACATTACAAAACCCTAGCCGCCTATCCCCTCCCCTCTTCGCCTTCTTCAACCTCTTCACTAGTCGCCGGCCATGGAGACTGTCGTCTCCTATGGCAGTCTCCGGCCACTCCCCGCCTCCCTCTTCTTCTTATATTTTCTTCTCTATCTCAAACACTAGCCAAAACCCCATGAACACCTAAAAAACCCTTCCTTTCTTGAAACTCCGATCATCGGAGCTCACCGCCGATGACCAAAACAACGAGAACCCATCCCAGCTTAACACCATAGAACCCTCTTGACCTGATCTATCACCCCCCACACTTAGTTTCCCTCGAATCTTTCTCCTCCGTTTTGAATCTTTAAAAATAGGTCGCCGGAAACCTAACTCCGGCGACTTTCAAACAACCCACCCCAAATTGCTCGCCTTTTCCCTTTTCTAAACACCCCTCCCTAACCAGAAAACCCCAAGACTTCATCTTGAAGTCTAAAAAGAAAATCAGAAAAGAAAAAAAAAGAAAAACAAAAGAAAGACTGAAAAAAGAAAAGAAAAGAAAATAAGAAGCTCAGGGGACAATCCCTGCGAGCTAAGTGCCCTCTCCCTTTCTTGTTTGCTTGCTTTGTTACTTTTCTTGTTATTTTTTATGTGTTTAGCATGCTTTTGATAAACTAGTCACATGAACTAGGGTTTTATTAGTCTTTGAAGAATTGTAGTTTATTTGTTTGTTCTTCTGTTTAAAAGATCTGTTCTTCTTTATTTTTGTTTATCTTCGAATGTTGTTTCTTGTGTTATTAGACTGCATGTTTAAGATTAGGGTTTCTTTTTGAGAAAATCTTGTTCATTCATTCTGATTTTTACTTTTCTTCACTTCATATCTTTTCATTTTATCACTCGTATGATTAGGGATTTTCTGTATTCACTACAACAAATCTCTTTTTAAAGGATCTGTTCTTCTTCATCTTATCTATTTCTTGCATATTTTAGATTAGGGTTTGGTCTTTTGGGAAATCTAGTTTAGTTGTTATGATTCTTATCATCTTTACTTCATATCTTCTCACCTCATCACTCGCATGTTAGATTAGGCGGCTTTCTCTGTCTGTCTTTTCATGCCTACTCAGTTTAAGGGTTACTGCAGAACTATGTTTAAGCTTAGCTATTCTTTAATCTTGATAAACCATTTTCTCTTCTTTTACTGCTTTATGGGTTTGTACTTATGTGTGTTTATGCCAAGAATACCTTAAGTGTGATTTGGGATTTTCGGTGGTTCATTTAATATAAGGAAGTTTTAACTAAGCATGTTAATAACTAATTGACACTTTGTTATGAAAATTAAGTTTGTAAGTCTAATTGATTGAGATTCAACAATACTCAACCTTTTTCTCTGAATTTTGATTAATTGATGAACAAATTTGATTTCATTGGCTATGTGTGCAAATACTTGTGAAACTGGCTATATTTGTAATAGCTTTGTGATAATATGAACACTGTTAATGCCTACCATGCCTAGGTGAATTGGTTATAGCTGCAATAGTATTAAGACTCATAATTGGTTAACTTTGAAAACATGTATTAAGTGTTCTAGAATAGGCTAAAATTGAAAATCACAAAAATAGGCTACAATTAAATAAGTGACCAAAAGTGGTCAATTTTGCAATTGACCTACTCTGCTAGGTCTCTCACACATTGGCCAACACTTAAATGGGCTAGTTCTGTAATAAATTGGTTTAAGTCTGAAAATTTAGGCTTACCAAGGCCCTGATTGAGCCATGATCACAGGTGGCTAGACCTGCAAAGGTCTTAGCCAGGCCTGTGTTCAATAATGAGCCTTAAAATGGCAAAGCCAAGTCCAAATTAAGACTTGTCAAGTTTTAAATAATTTAATAGGACAATAAAGCAGGCTAGTCCTGCAATTTAGCTTAATTAACAGAAAATAAAACAAAGTGGTTAAAATTGAAATAAGTTCTTAAGTCAAATGTGGCCAGTCCTTAAATACTAATACAAAGACTGGCCATTAGTTAAATAAGAGCTAAAACCTTGAAAAATTGACCTAGGTAGGTCGGGTAATTTAGCAATGCCTTTAAGGGCATATAAGGAACATTAAATGGCAAATTAGTAGATTACATAGAGCATATAAGGATATATGAGACATTTGTGCTCCCGATTTCTGCAATTCTGCATAGATTTAAGGGCATAATGGTCTCAATGAAAAGGTAATTCAGTAAAAAACAATAACAAGTAGGGGTACCTTAGTAAAAATCCCAAAATAGAATAAAAAAGAACCTTCCAGCACATGCTGGAAGGGATCTTGCAACAGATTTGGGGTGTAAAGTGTAAGATTTGGTAAATTAAGAGGGGAGGGAAATGGGACTATTCCTTATCTTTTTCCCCAAAAAATTTCACTTCTCTTCACCTATAAATACCCCCTTTTAAGACTAATTAAGGGCTGATTTTTCAATAGAAAAATTCAGAGAGAAATTATATAGATATAGAGTGAAATACACTTAAATAGTAAATAGTTTCTCTGGTTTTCGAGTTGAAATTGTTGTTTGAAGTGTTGTTTGGAGTTTCTGCTCGTCTTTACTGGGCTTTCTATTGCTGATTGCTGTGTTATTTTCACTCATTTGGAACTCAAATCTTCACTGTTGCATTGCCTGTCAAGTTATTGCTGTGCCTATTTCTACTACCCTTAGAACTCATCGGTTTATTTTTGTTGAATCAGGTACGCTTTGTTCAAGGCTATGTAATGAAGAAGCAATGTTGAAATGAAGTTTCAAATGTTAAATTTCTAATTGTCTTCTTTATTTTCTGTTTTTTTAATTAGCAGTTTAGTATTAGTATAGATCTGTAATTCGTTAGAATGGTATTGTATGTATAAGTAAGAGATCGAACAAAAACAATGTAATAGATAGTAAATAGTAGTAGTAGAATAGACATAGCAGTCGAATCACTTAGTTAAATAGGTAAAAATCGTAAAACAAGGTTAAATAACCCTAACATGAATCAATAACAACAAGCTCATAGTAGAAACGTCAATCATGCTCACGTAGTTAGTCTGTTCTAGAGATCAATATCTGGATTTGGATAAGCTTAAAAGAGGAAACAACCAGATGAAGTAACAACTTGGGTGAAACTGGCTTTGTGATATCAAACAAGCTAAATTTGTAGTAAAATCAATAGTATAACTGTGCACCTGTGAATAACTCATTTTAACTTTAAATAATTTGAATGTTGCATATAAGTAATCTAACCGTTTAGTTTAATCATGTTTCACATATAGTTAAGTCACTTCTCAATCTCTTAGTTAACTGGTAACTTGCATATTAGTGTAAACTCGTTATTAGAAAACAAAAATGAAAGCAATCTCTTAATTCGATTCTCATGTACACTAGAAAGTTATGATTTAGAGTTAACCTTGACAATTTGTATAGTGATTTTCTCCTTTTGATAAATAAAGTGTAATTTGAATTCATTATTAATTCCAGATGTTTGTTTTTGTTATAAGTTATTCGTTTTCATTATTATTGTTTCAATCTGGTCTGGGCCTGATATACAACGCGGGCCTGGACTCTGTTCGAAAGTTCATTGGGCCATTGACTAAAGGCCCAAGTCTGGTCTGGGTCATTAAGACGTGGACACATATGGTGTTTTGGTAAGTATTAATTCAGAAACCCAGGCCCAATAACAATAGAAATAACAAGGGCCTGGACACATTTTCTGGAAATTCGGTTAAGTAAAAATGATTAAGGGAAAAACATAAATAGAAAAACATAGTATACACATCTTAGGATTGAGACTATAAAATTAAATCGGGATGAGCCTCACACGATACCAAAATAGTGGGCCCCCCTTAGTAATGAAGTAATATATATAATAGATGCGGGAAGGCTAATAGCGAATTTCATAACCTCTCCCAAAAGATTTAAAAGCCGTTAGACGTTATTTAGGCACGATTTAATATACTTTCCTTAAATACGAGTGTGTACTTGGTGCGACTCAAATCCCAAATCCCGGCGAAGCCAAAATGTATTAAAAGTCACAGACGTACCAGTTGCGGTGTAACTCGAAATACATTTTCGCGACGTCGCAATTCTTAAAATGTTAAAGTTGAAAACACATACCTATTGCTAAAAATGTATAACAAGTCATAAAAGATCGAGAACGACGGTTGAGCGACCGTGCTAAAACTACGGAATCCGGGAGTGCCTAACACCTTCTTCCCGGGAAAACAGAGTTCCTTACCCAGGTTTCTGTTTCGCGGACTGTAATAACAGAGTCAATTTCCTCGGATTCGGGATTAATCGGTGACTTGGGACACCATTATCTTCCCAAGTGGCGACTCTGAAAATTAAATTAAAAATTCCGAACCGATTGTCCTTTATGTGAAAAAACTCCTTCCTCCTTGTTTTTATATCTTTCTCGGGTATTTGAACATTGAGGTATACCCAAAATACCTTTCCAAATGGATCGGTACAAAAGGGATAGTAAAAAGGGATGTGTGACAACTACCTTTTATCAACACAAGTATCAAGCAATTCTATCCACCACTACCTTGTTGCATACGGTGTCACGAGACCCCACTTCGTTGAAGTTTTTTACTAGATATGTATAAAAAAAATGAAAATATTGAAAATTGACCCCGATTATTATTATTGCAATTTATTCATTAGTCCACATGTTCAAATGACGACACCGCTTATGAAATATCTTACATACACCATTGAATCTATCCTCAAAACGTAAACAGATGGTGAGAAGCTAAATCATTTACATATCGGGCCACATTCAGTATATCACAATCTACACATTTCCTTCTTGATTTGCATGACTTGTGATCGGCTACTCCTTGAATTATTTTCTGCACAAAAATCATCAAACATAAAAAAGTTGAAGCTAACTTTATCTATTAAATCTCTTATTCTTTCAATTTTAAAGCGGCATTCCAAAGAGACCTCTTAACTTTATACTGTATTTCAGTGTCAGAATCTTCCATGAACTATACTATTGTTACTTCTCTCGCCAATGCCCTTGTGCGTTATGCAAAACTACAACAAATAACAACATATCCAATATACTCATACAAGCGGAGTTTGAAGAGGAAAGTGTGTATGCAGACCTTACCCAACCTCGCAGATATAGAGAGGTTGTTTGTCACGCCCCGAACCATGGCCTGGGTATAACGCGACACTCGGTGCATGACTGCATGTGACCGAGCGAACCAACTGTATGGCTGGATCAACATGTGGTATAACTATACGCTAGAAGTAAATGTATGGCATGATATTCTACTGAAGAACCTGACTAAAATATCAATGATGCAGAAAATATCGAAAGGGTCTGCCAGTATAAACAAGTAGCCGACAAGGCTAACACATAAAAGCTCGCTAATACCTGATTGACTTAGTTATGGTCTATGAAGCCTCTAAATAACACTTAAAATGCTAAGAATTTACCAGGAAAAGGTCTCTCGTATACCTTATTAAATGAAATACTATAAAGACTCAAACAAAAGAGAGATAAGGCTTTGAAAGACTGGGCTCACCAATAGCTCATACGAGATGTCCTAGCAAGAAGATCGTCTACCTGAAAATCATTACCCGCATTACGAGATGTTGGCCCTGGGCAAAAGGAACGTCAGTACATTTGAATTGCACTTGTATATAAAATAGCTGAAGAAAAGAACTGTAAATACTGAAACTGAACTGCTAACTAATAAACTGATAACTAATAACTGCGGCTTCAGGCCCAAAGATGCGTAAAGCATAATCTGCGACCTCAGGCTCAAATACAAGTGTTCAACATTAAAGAATATAAAATCAGGAACTGAGAATCATATTACAATACATGATACTACAATAATGATCTATATTGAGTTACATAATACTGGAATAGTGAATAAGATTGGACCGAGATAAGTATTCATAATAAGTTGATTTGTCATAGATGAAACTCATAGAACATCGAATTATTATAAGACTATGCCATCTGAAGAATAGAAGTTCTACTACTATTCAAAAAATTAAGGCATAGTTACTTTATGAGGAAACTGCTAATGGTCATAATGAATGGGACGTAGGGAGAATCATAGACATTCCCAAACGTAAAGAGTTAGCCTGACATACCTTAACTTCCCGCCCTTGAGCGTAATCTAACGTTTGTCAACCATTTCAACTTTAATCTACAGCAATACAAGTAAAAGGGATTTCATATTAGCTATGGTGCTCATGTTTTGGTCACTTAAGCATTTATCAAACGCTAGGTGAAAATAAAGCTTCATAGTCCCCCAACAACCCATTCTCTTGTTCCTAGATAAATTCCAAAGTCTCAAATGATTATAATCAACATTATTCTTCATCACACATAAGGTAAACAACACCCTTAACTAATAATCAACACTCAACACCCCGACCCTATAATTGTTCATGCTTTTCTATCAAACTCATCAACTCATATTTCATGAACTATGGTTTATCATCATTAAACCAATGCTAGAATCAATTAGAGGGTGAAGACAATACCTTTTTGAAGTTCAAACCCTTTGAATTCTAGTTTAGGCTTCCCTCTCTCAACAATGATGTCCCAATCGAATATCTAATGATTTGGAGGATGTACCCATATTAATAAGATGTTGAATTGAAATTAACTTAGAATCACCATTAGAACTTACCTTGAGTGGTGGAGGGACCCTTAATGATTTAGGTTTTTCAGATCTTTGCTTTCTGTAGCAAGTTTTTATGTTTTGGGGTTGTGTGGGACGAAATATGGCTAAAACGACTTCACAAGTTGGCATAAGTGTCCCAGTTAGCGCGACCATGGTCCCAACCGCGGTAAATCACTGAGACACCGCCTCACCACCGCGGCCGCGGTAAAAATGCGCCAGAACCACAGTGGTTATGCACCATTCTGTAAAATGGGCATAACTTTTTACACACAGCTTTATTTGAGATCCACAATATATCGTTGGAAATCTATTTCAAAGGCCTACAACTTTCTTGCTTTGAGTTTTCCCAAATTCCTTACACATTTTCACTAAACCATACTAGAAGACAAACCTTCTCCAAACTTATTCAATTTTGTCAAATCTTATGCACCTCACTTTCCATCTTGATCTTGAAACAACTATTTTCACCCATAATCATCCCGATGGAACTTCACATGTTTAAAATATATCCTTACTACTCGTTTAACTCATTCATACCTAAGCCAAATTTTACGGGGTGTTACATTTTCTCCCCGTTGGAATCATTCATCCTCGAATGATGGTCCTGGATGCAACTACGACAATCTATGGACATTAAACGGGCGTGATGGGGATATGAGAAAACTGAAATATCATGAATACATGTATATCAAACTGAACAAGGACATGATCACTAAATACTATGCTAAGTAAATACTGAAGGACATGGAGATTATAATAGAAGACCATAATGGAAAGGTTAATTACATTTCACATTTTCCTTTTGCTCTTCAAAGAGATGGGGATATCTAGACTTCATGTCCTCCTCAGCTTCCATGTAGCCTCTTCAACCTTTTGATTTCTCCAAAGCACTTTTACTGCAGGCTATCTTTAACCCCTATAACCTAAGGAACCACAAGTGACGGGTCTCCCATGAATTTCTTCAACATGGACACATGAAATACTGGGTGTACAGCAGTTAGTTCTTGTGGCAATTCTAACTCATAAGCCACTTGTGCGATCCTTCACGGGATTCTATATGGACCAATATAGCGGGGACTAAGCTTCCCCTTCTTCCCAAGTAACTCCTTTCATGGCAATACTTTCAAATATACCAAATCATCAACTTGAAACTCTAAGTCTCAATGCCGCACATCTGAATAGGACTTTTAGAGACTTTAAGCCGTCTTCAAATGCCTTTGTATCAAGTTGACTTTCTCCATAGCCTGATAAACCAAATCGGTCCTAACAACTCCACTTCCCCGACTTCGAACCAACCAATTAGTGATCTACATCTTCACCCATATAGAGCTTCGTACGGTGACATCTTGATGCTAGAGTGATAGCTGTTATTATAAGAAAACTCAATGAGAGGTAGATGATCCTCTCAATTACCTTTAAAATCAATAACACACACCCTCAACATATCCTCAAGAGTCTGAATGGTGCGTTCTACCAGGCCATCTGTATGAGGATGAAAGGGGCGGTGCTGAGGTTCACCCTTGTGCCCAATCCCTTCTGAAAGGGTTTCCCAAAGTTTGTTGTGAACTGTGCACCACGATCTAAGATAATGGACAAAGGAGTCCCATGCAATCAGACAATTTCTTTGATATACAACTTGGCATAATCCTCGGCTGAATCTATAGTCTTCACTGGTAAGAAGTGAGCTGACTTGGAAAGTCGGTCTATAATCACTCAAATCGAATCATGCTTCTGGAACGAGCGAGATAGACTTGTTATGTTTATCATCTCCCATTTCCAAATGGGAATTTCTATATTCTGAGTTAAACCGCCAGGTCTTTGGTGTTTGACTTTCACCTGTTGACAATTTGGACACTTAGCCTCGAAGTCTGCTATATTATTTTTTATATCGTTCCACCAATAAACCTCCTTAAGATCATGATACATCTTTGTGGAACCTAGGTGAATAGAATACCTGGAATTGTGGGCTTCTAACATAATACGCTCTATAAGCCTATCTACGCCTGCAACGTATAGCCTATATCTATATCTAAAGTACCATCATATCACCTTTGTTTAAAAGCCATATTCTTATGTTTGTGAATTCCCTCATTCACCTACAATAAGTAAGGATCACTGAACTGTTTTCCTTTTACTTCGGCTACAAAGGATTCAACCGTGTTCTGGAGAACAACGCCACCATCTTTGGAGTCCAAAAGTCGAACTCCTAGATTTGCTAAGAGGTGGACTTCGTTCATCATAGTTAGCTTGTCTTCCTCAACGTGAGCTAAGCTACCCATAGAACGCCGACTGAGAGCATCGGCTACAATATTTGCTTTCCCGGGATGATAGAGGATATCAACATCATAATCTTTAAGTAATTCGACCCACCTTCTCTGACGTATATTTAATTCTCTTTGCTTAAAGGTGTACTGGAGACTCTTGTGATATGTAAAAATTTCAACATGTACCCCATATAAATAATGGTGCCAGATCTTAAGTGCAAATACCACAGCTGTTAATTCAAGGTCATGAGTCGGATAATTCTTCTCGTGAGCCTTAGTTGTCTCGACGCGTAGGCTATGACTTTACCATGCTACATTAATACACACCTAAGACCAATCCCCGAAGCATCACAATAAACAATGAACCCTTCGGTTCCTTCCGGTAGTGTCAGGACTGGAGCTAAAGTCGATCTAATATTTAACTCCTCAAAACTTTTCCCGCATGCGTCCGACCATTGAAACTTGACTTTCTTCTGAGTTAATCTAGTCAAAGGGATGAGATAGAAGAAAATTCCTCTACGACACACCTATAATAGCCTTTTAGACCCAAGAAACATCTTATATTGGATACTGAGGTGGGTCTAGGCCAATTCTTCATTGCCTCTAATTTTTTGAGAGTCCGCCTTCACGCCTTCCTCTAAGATGACATGGCCCAAAAACGCTACCGATTTCAACCAGAATTCACTTTTAGAAACTTTTGCATATAACTTGTGATCCTGCAGTGTCTGCACATAATTTAGAGATGTTCGCATGGTCAGTCTTGTTATGGGAATAAATCAAGATATCATTGTCACACCTCCTTTTTACACGCACCACCCCGGAGGATAATGTATAGGGGAGTTTTTTTCATTTAAAGTGACATTATTCGAAATGAGATTATTTATTCAAATTCAGAGTCGCCACTTGGGAAAGGTTTGGCTTTTGGTGTCCCAAGTCACCGATTTATTTTGAATCCCAATTCGACAAAATTTTTGACTTTCCAAGTGAAGTCGGCATACCAGAAATTCTAAGTAAGAAATTCTGTTGACCCGAGGGAAGGTGTTAGGCACCCCCGAATCCCGTGGTTCTAGCACGGTCGCTTAAACTGTTATAAATGGCTTAAAATCTGATTTTAATACATGTTATTTTATAGTGAGATTTTAAAAATTATTTACCACTTTATTATTATTATTAGTGAGAATTGCAACGTCGTGAAAACATATTTCGAACCACGTCACATAAATGCACCCGCAATTTTTGACATATTTTGACTTCGTTGAGATTTGAATTTAGGTCACATAAATGTGTACCCGTATTTGGGAATGTAAAATTATTTAAGTAACGGACCTAAAGCAGCTAACATGTTTATTATCTTTGCGGGAGACCGTAAAATTCATTAAACAGCCCGTCCAAAAATCTAAATATTTTAATATATACACTTAATAAGGGCCCCGAGTTTTGAGATTTTTATTTAGCATGGCATGCATCAAATCATTCCAAAAGATTATACTCAACTAAAGCAAACTAATATATTCATAAGATATTCATATTGTTAGTCTTACTCTACTTGGAAGTTCACCGTGAAGGTCTTTATGGAAATGATGTATAATTTATGTAACCTAATCATGAATTTAAGTATTTTTTATTTTATTCAATATTATTTAGGTTCCGGACTCAACAATTTATGCCCCCAATTCACCGACGTAGTCAATTAACAAATTCCAGTCAAAACGTTAATTTTTAAAATATGCAAAAACCAAAAAGTTGCCCACGTAGCAATTAAATCTTAACATACTTACACTAAGAAGATTATGTACTACTTTGTACTACTTTTAGTAATTAATTAAACAAAGCCTCAATTCATCAAATCAATTAAATAAACAAAACAATAGAACATTCACCTAGAATATAGAAAACAAAACAGAATATTTGGCAGAAACCCATTAGAGAAAATATATTATTGGGATATTAGATGAAAATTGACCTTGTGATGGGAATTATACTGCAATATAGAATAAGGGCCGACTCTGAGCCGACGACTGAAACCGTACAGAGACCATATGAACGGAAACCTCGAACTGACCACCTCTAACGCCAACCTCTCGAACGGGAACTCGCCGGCGACTTAGCCATGGATTCTACTATTTTAGCATGATGAAATGGCTGTTTTGGAACTGATTTTTAGAGCAGTTTTACTGGGTTTTGGGGGCTGGAGTTTGGATGGATTATAGGCTTGGTTGCTGGCTGATTTTGAAGTATTTCGGGGCTGTTTCGGGGTGTATTTTTAAGCTGGTTTTTGACAGCTTCTTGAGGTCGTTTTCGGCTAAAAATAAAGCTATCTTCTAACTTGTTTTCATGCTGAAGCTTTTGGAGTTGTTTTCAATGGTCATTTTCCTGCATTTGTTCAGTCGTAAACAGTGGTGTTTTTATAATGAGTGAGAATGGGTGAGGAACATGAGTGGAGGAGAGTGGGAGGTAGTGGAGAGAGGGGGAGAAGTGGGTGAAGTGGGAAGTTAGTGGGAATATTTTTAAATTTTTTAAATAATTAGGTGTTAACAGTCATTAGTAAACACCATGACAAAAAAATCAAGACAAGGCTTGAAGACCCTATTCATAAGGTCCATGAAAGCTGGTGGTGCATTCGTTAAATCGAATGACATTACCAAAAATTTGAAATGCCCATATCGAGTCCTAAAAGCTATTTTTAGAATATCAACTTCCTTAACCATCAACTGATTATATCCCAATATGAGGTCAATCTTAGAATAAAACTGGTCACCCTGAAGTTGATCAAATAAATCATCTATTCTGGGAAGAGGCTACTTGTTCTTGATGGTGACTTTATTCAACTGACGATAGCCAATGCATATACGCAAAGACCCATCCTTCTTTCTGACAAATAAGACCGGTGCGCCCCAAGGTGAGAAACTTGGCCTTATAAATCCCTTATCTAGAAGATCTTTCAACTGGACTTTTAACTCTTTCAACTCTGTTGGAGCCATTCTGTAAGGCGAAATAGATATCGGCTTAGTTCCTAAAAGTAGATCAATTCCAAAGTCAATCTCTCTATCGGGAGGGATTCCAGGGAGATCTTCGGGAAACACTTCTGGAAACTTATTTACAATTGGGAGCGACTGGAGAGTAGGGATCTAAACATATGCATCCTTAACTGGTTCACCAGGAAATTCAAAACTTACTATTTTGGTTCTACAACCCAATATGGCATAACATGACTCTAATCAATCTATGCTCATGATCACATTTAAGTCTATCATCTCCAATTCTACTAAGTCTACTGTAGTAAGATGATGATGCACTATAGATACTAGACATCCCCTATAGATACACCTTGCTATAACTGATTCTCCAACTAGAGTGGACACTTCAAAGAGTTCACATAACTTTTCTAGTTCTATCCCAAATTTCTTAGCAATATATGGTACTACATAAGATAGGGTGGACCCCGGATCTATAAGAGCATAGACATCAAAAGTAAATATTGTTAGCATACAAGTGACAACACCTCCACGAGCCTATGTATCCTAATGGTATGCCAGTGCATACAAACGGTTTTGACCACCTCCTGCATTATTAGACTTTTCTTCACCGCGCCCTTGCTAGACCTGAGAGTTATGATGGGCTGCTGAATTAGTGGATTGAGCTGCATTGCATCCATTGTTCTGCTTTGCCGATGGACAATCCCTCAAGATATGTCCTTGCTGACTGCACACAAAACAATTATTTGTGCCCAAACGACACAACCGTGGGTGCCTCTTACCACACGTGTTGCAAATTGGGTAACCAGGGACTCTGTAGCCCACACTAGCATGTGACTGTGAGTGTGCTGTTCTAAAATTCTGGTTTTTCTTGTTAAACTTTGACCTCTGAACATGTGCACTAGCTAAAGATGGAGCAGGTCCTGATTTTGATTTCTTGAAAATTGGCGATTACCTCCTGTTTGAGATCCCCCATGGTTGAAACTTCCTGCAGACTTAGCTCTCTTGCTGAATTCTCTCTGTCTCTCTTCTTCCTTTAACCTATCTTCGTTTCCTTGAACAAAGGCAAACATCTTAGTGATGGTCATATCATTATTCTGAGCAGCTTTATTAGCACTAGCAAACAAATCATCTGAAAGCCCCAACACAAACCGCCTAACTTTGGCCCTCATATCACGTACCATTTCTGGAGCATACTTGGCTAGAGAGACGAACTTGAGGTAGTACTCATTCACACTCATATCATTCTATCTGAGTATCTAAAACTCTAAAGCCTTATCTTCTAAGACCTCAATGGGTATAACGTGATCAAGGTACGCATCTGCAAACTCCTTCCAGGTCGCAGGATCCACATCCTCTCCTCGAGACTTTTCCCATGTTTCATACCAAGTGTTGGCAACATCCTTAAGCTGATACGCAACAAGCTCTGTTGCCTTAGTGTATGTAGCATGCATCACTCGAAATATCTTCTGAACCTCATCAATGAAGTTTTGCGTATCCTCATCCTTTTTGGACCCTGTAAATACGGGAGGTTTCATGTTGAGGAATTCCCTATACCTGGAACTACCCGTCTCATGAACATCACTTGTTCCCTGCCTTTTAGCCTGAGTAGCAATAATTTGGGTGAGGAATTGGATAGCTCCCCTGACATCCATGTCTGAAGCACTAGGCACTGAGCCCGGTACACCCCCCCGGGTCGGGTGTCCTCCTCCTAAGCAGCATTAATAGTGGCCCCCTAGCTAGTAGCTAAGGCCCTCCTGGTGTACTTTCTTTGTGCATGCAGTTTTCTTAAATACGCAATTTGTATGGGTTAATAAGATTCCTGAAATCATAATTCTAACTGCATGATCTGGAGTATGAAATAAATGGAACAATCCTAGATGTCATGGTGGTCAACTGTTTACATGTGTGACATGCACACACACATAAAAGAGATCCCATTGGACACAACTTCATAGACTCCCTAGGACTCTTGAACCTAGGGCTCTAATACCAAGCTTTGTCACGCACCGAACCATGGCATGGGCGTAACACGACACTCGGTGCCTGACTGCATGTGACAAAGTGAACCAACTGTATGGCTAAATCAACATGTGGTATAATTGTACGCTAGAGGTAAATGTATGGCATAATATTCTACTAAAGAACCTGACTGAAATATCATAGATGCGGAAAATACCAAAAGGGCCTGCAAGTATAAACAAGTAGCCGACCAGGCTAATACATAAAAGCCCGCTAATACCTGACTGACTGGGTTATAGTCTACGAAGCCTCTAAAGAACACTGAAAATGCTAAGAATTTACCGGGACAAGGTCCCCGGTATACCTTATTAACTAAAATATTATAATGACTAAAATAAAAGAAAGATAAGGCACGGAAAGACTGGGGCTCACCAATAGCTGATACGAGATGTCCTAGCAAGCAAAATCGTCAACTTGAAAATCATTACCTGCATCGCTAGATACAAGCCCCAGACAAAAGAGACGTCGGTACATTTGAATTGAACGGGTATGTAAAATAGCTGAAGAAAAGAACTGTACATACTTAAAATGAAACTGAGGTGCTAGGTGATAAACTGATAACTGAACAAGGAAGTAAGGATATTAATACTCCCTCTTTTGAATGACGAACAACTTGTTTAACTAAATATATATATATATATATATATATATATATATATATATATATATATATATATACTATACGTCCTCGGGCCCAAGTATACGTACACATAACTGCGGCCTTAGGACCAAAGATGCGTAAAGCAAAATCTGCGGCCTCAGGCCCAAATACAGGTGTTCAACATTAAAGAATATAAAATCAGAAACTAAGAAACATATTACAATACATGATACTAAAATAATGAGCCATACCGAGTTACATGATACTGGAATAGTGAATAGGATTAGACTGAGATGAGTATTCATAATAAATTGATTTGTTATAACTGAAACTCATAAAATATCGAATGATTATGAGACCATGCCATCTAGAGAATAAAGTTCTACTACTATTCAGGGAACTACAGCATAGTTACTTTCTAAGAAAACTGCTAATGGTCATAATGAATGAAACGTAGGGAGAATCATAAACATTTTCAAACGTAAAGAGTTAGTCTTACATACCTTAAATTCTTGCCCTTGAGCGTAATCCAACGTTTGTCAACTTTTCAACTTTAATCAGTAGCAATACAAGTCAAAGAGATTCCATATTAGCTATTATGCTAATGTTTTGGTCACTTAAATATTTTATTAAACACTTGGTGAAAATAAAGCTTCATAGTCCTTATTAATGGTGTCTCTATACCCAACAACCCATTCTCTTGTTCCTAGATAAATGCTAAAGTCTCAAATCATTATAATCAACATTATTCTTCATCACCCATAAGGTAAATAACACCCTTAACCAATAGTCAACACTCAACACCCCAACTCCATAATCGGTCATTCTTTTCTATCAAACTCATCAACTCATATCTCATGAACTAGGGTTTGTAACCATTAAACCAATGCTAGAACCAATTAGAGCGTGAAGACATTGCCTTTTTGAAGTTCAAACCCTTTGAATTCATGTTCAAGGCTTCTCGCTCTCAACAATGATGTCCCAATCGAATATCTAATGATATAGAGGGTTTACCCATATTAATAAGACGTTGGAAAATTGAAATTAAGTTAGAATCACCATTAGAACTTACCTTGGGTGGTGAAGGGACCCTTAAGGAGTTAGGTTTTTAAGAGTTTTGCTTACTAGAGCAAGTTTTTACGTTTCGGGGACGTAGGGGACGAAATAGGGCTAAAAAATGACTTCCCAAGTTGGCCACCGCATCCCAATTGGCGCGACCACGGTACCGACCGCGGTAAATCGATGGGACACAGCCTTACCACCACAGGTCGCGGTAAAAGAGCGCCAGAACCGCAGTGATTACACACCATTCTGTAAAACGAGCATAATTTTTTACACAAAGCTCCATTTGAGCTCCACAATATATCGTTGGAAAGCTATTTCAAAGGCCTACAACTTTCATGCTTTGAGTTTTTCCAAATTCCTTACACATTTTCACTAAACTCTGCTGGAAAACAGACATTCTGCAAACTTAATCGATTTTGTCAAATCTTATGCACCTCAATTTTCATCTTGATCTTTGAAACAACTATTTTCACCCATAATCATCCCGATGGGACTTCACATGTTCAAAATATATCCTTACTACTCCTTTAACTCATTCATACCTAAATCGAATTTTGCGGGGTGTAACACTGTTTCCGAGGACCCTCGGCTCCAGGACAAAATGAAAAGGAGCAGTAACATCTATATATAAACAGCAGCATTATGCAATACTGAACTGTACAAACTACTACAAGAAGCTTCCTTTCTTTAAGCTAGAATAGGGACCCTGTAAAGGGGAAAGGGAAGAAGAATGTGAAACTGCGATCCAGCAGAAACATTTTACAGCAATTTCCATTGCTCAAGGGAATTCTTTCAGCATAACAGTAACATGATAGCATTGTCTAACCATAGAACATACTACTATAAGCTAGAGTTATAGATAGTAGAAAAGCAACATTAACAATTCCACTTGTACATACAACAACAACAACAAAAAAAAAAAAAAAAAAAAAAAAAAAAAAAAAAAACCAGTGTAATTCCACAAATGGGGTTCGGGGAGGGTAGTATGTACGCATACATTACCCCTACCTTCAAGAAGGCAGAGAGGTTGTTTCCTGGTACATGTAGTTAAAATACTAGATGTTTAGCTGCAAAGTTAAATCCTTGAACATCCAAAAGAACTTAAGTTACACGCCTACGCTAAGATTCGCAAATATCTCCTGAGCATCAGCAGATGTAACTGGCTTTGATGAATCAAAGGATGCCTGTCAAGGAAACATGGATGATTAAAAGCTATATCAAAAATAAATGGGACATGCCAGTTAAACAGTAAATAGTGAGAGACAAGGGAAAAAGAGGATCTCCTTCATCCAATATCCATTTAGATACCATTCAAACCAGTGCAACAACGAGAGGTGGTTCTACTCTCGCATCTGCTTCATCTTATATTCATTTAGATAGTTGTATCACCATAGGTGACAACTAATCTCAGTTTGCAGGCTCTGTCACCTTTTCATATCCTATTTGAAGGAGTGCTATTTTGAACTTCAAGATTTCAGATTTCACGGATTAAACTCAAATTACAGTTAAAAATGTTCGTATACAAACTTCTCGTGTTCATGGGGAGTTAAACATGCAAAATTTCCAATAAGACACATGAAAACAACCGAACTTTTTACATAGTTAACCAAATATGGAATGCTTGTTCCATATTTGGTGTCTTTATCACATTTATCTAACAGATACAAAAATACTCCTAGATGCGTCTTCCTGCTAGCTGACAGCAAATGCTTGTTCAAAACTCAACAAGATGTGATGAACCAGATTTATACTAATTATATTTACATAAACATTTGTTAACCTGTTCTTTTAGTATACAGGAACAAATCAAAGTATTGCATGTACCTAATCTTTTGACAAGAGGGGTTGCTCTGATGGTAAACAACCTCTACTTCCAATCGAGAGGTTGTGAGTTCGAGTCTCTCCAAGAGCAAGGGGAAAAATTTTTGGAGGGAAGGATGCCGAGGGTCTATTTGGAAACAACCTCCCCGGGGTAGGGGTAAGGTCTGCGTACACACTACTCTCCCCAAAACCCACTAAGTGGATTATACTGGGTTGTTGTTGTTGTTACACTAATTTAAGTATTCAGTTCCTGGAAATATCCCCCCCCCCCCCCCCCCCCCCTCCAGTTTCTATCTTATCTCGTTCTATTGTTGGGTCGGTTATCATAATTCAACTTGCATAAATACATTTTAAGAGCAACAAGGAGAAAAGAGAAACAGTGCTCAAATGAAATAGTATAAGCAGAAAATGTACAAAACCTTGACTTTCAAAACAAGACCATTCGGCTTTGTTAGTGAGTCCAGCTGAACTATTCAATAACATCTCGAGAAAGTGCAACGGCCTCATTAACCTCTTATATCCTCTTGGCCCCAAAAAAAACTGTGAGTTCGAGGTTTTAATTTAAGCTCCAGCTGAATTGGTTGAGAAAGGAAGACATGGTAGTGTTTACAAGGTCAAAGTTGATGTAACATCCGTCAGCAGGATTAAGAGGTTTTTAAAAGGATGATCCAGGCCAAAGTTAATATAACATCGGCCACAAGGATTAAGTGTTAGGTGAATTCAAAGGATGATTCAAGAAGAGGATGCAACAGAAACATCAAAATGAAGAACCTCAAACATTGCCTTGTTGCTTCTACTGTTCCAAGCAAGAGAAGCTAACAATTAAACTAGTACAAGCAGAATGGCAGTCCGTTCAAGCATCTCCATCATATATTTATTCTTTGTATGAAACTCATTTTACCTTGTAATAAATCAATTCCCACTTGGACTTAAGCCCTTAAAAAATAACTTCGAAACACATTTATTGAAGCGGAGTAATAGAAGCATCTTAAACCCTCTTTCTGTTCCATAGACAGCTAGAAGATGGTTACATCTCCTACTTCTGTGTTTCAGTTAGTTTATCAATTGCAAATTGAATGGTGATTGCACATCAATATTATTAGATCATGAACACTTTCCGGTAGGAAACTCGAGAACAAGGACAATACTGATATAGAAAGAGGTTTCGAGGCAGTAATGCATTCCAACACAACATACCATGAAGCAAGGAAGTATAACTAATGGGTGTACCTTATCCAATTATATGGATAATAAGAAAGATACATCAATCAAGTCTGAAGGGAAATGGCACGTTTAAATGTTTTAAAAGAACTCGGCTTTCAGGGTAAAATAGAACATATAGTATAATAAATAGAGTAAATAAGAAAGTGACTCACTCAACGCAGAGTTGGTGTTACCCAAAGTGGTGGACAAACTCGACTGAGGGAAATACCCTCGTAATGTGGCTGGAAACTTCCATCTGCTAAGTCGAACACCCCCATGTCCGAGCCGCCTCCTTCTTCAAACTCAGTGTGCTCAATCAAACAATTATCTGTAAAATAAATATGATTGCGCTTGATTCCTGGAAATTGAGAAGCTTGGACCGAAAGAGAAGCATTAGCGCCCAGAAAAAAAGCTCTGTCCCCTAAATCCCTGGTCTCAATCATTTTGCCAACAGCTAAATCTACCTGGAAAACTTGAATATGTGTTGTCCGATATGTCCACTTCACACTATCTGTGGTATAGATGGGCGTCAATGGAATCTCACGATCATCCTCGACTCTCTTTACTACATAATCTTGCGTAACTACAAATAATGATCCTAATGATTCTAGGATGTAACACTCCGCATCTGGATCCCGTGGTAACTTTGCTACGAAATGAGTTTTAGCAGGTCCAGAACCAGCAACATCACAAACATAGACACAGCCGCCATAAACAACTGTGTAAAAGAGGCCATCAAAAAATACCACATCACTAACCTGTTGGAAAGAGGTTCCACTCCCAATCCTGGTCCATAGTAAATCTCCTGGTCTCCAAAAACTGAGGAATCGGTTGGATCCCTCAATGACCATGAGAACATAGTCAGATGTCTGAGAAGGATTAGCTGAGAGAACTGCCTTCCTGATAAAGGCCCACGGTTCTTCAGTGTAGTTGAGTTCATAATAATCTTCAGTAGTATTTTGATGGGGCAATTTGATCTGAACACCTGAGAAGGGATGTAACAGACTGATTTCACCCTCGTCTTTTCCAACTGTGATAAGCCATCCCATAGACTCCACACATCGTTTTCCACTGGCTCCCGGAATTTGCTTCTTCAAAATCATGCCATTATAGAGACTGAAGAATTTTCTACAGGTGTTATCCTCCTCCTCCTCAGCTAACATCAGCCAGGGAATCCTAGGCAAGTCACTGTTAAAATTGGCCTTAGTGGCCACAGGGTGCCACGATTTGCAGACCATGCCGAAATTAAGGTAGTCTTCAATCAAATTTAAACGTCTAACAACTAGAACCAGTAGATCATGTTGAAGGTCCGACCAATCAGCCACATCTTGCAGTTCCGCCATATTATCACAAATTCTGTAAACAGAGTTTGGCATGAATTTCACTTTTGGTGTAGTTACAATTCTAAATTTCAAAGACGACATCTAAGGCAAATAGATACTCCCTCCGTTTCCATTTCACAAAGAATGATGCATTTCTATATTTGGAAACAGTTTAACACTAATCATTTTATACAATTTTTACTTAATGATAAGCTTTTATAGTCATACAAATTGAAGTCCCGCAAAAGCTTTACCTCTAAGCCTTTTAGACCACAAGTTTCAAGAATCTCTTTTATTTTTCTTCTTAAACTTTGTGTTAAGTCAAACTAGCTTGTATAAATTGAAACAGTTGGAGAAAATGAGAAAATTACACAATTAGAAAATAATTGTCATTGTATATCAGTATATAACGCCAGTAAACAAACACCTATCAGTGGAAGCAGACAACTAAACGAATCATTAACTGAATCCATAAATTAGGGTTTAATTAGCGACCAAAATTTTTCTATAACATTCAAATATGCACGAGACAGCATATGCAAGTACACTTAGATATTCAGAAATAAAACTTTCTGACCCTTTTTTTGAACAGTTTCGCCGGCGGCCACCAAATGGGACACTTCTCAGCCTATATTTTCGGCTAATGGAGAATTGAAGCAGTTCAAAGAGAGTAAAGAAGAGGAGAAGAAGATGGATTTGGGTTTGTAGTTGAATTGTTTTTCAAATCCCTAAAAAAGAGGGAAAAAGAATTGGCGCTGGGTTGAGACTTCGGTTTGAGCGACTTGTGACAAAAAAATGTGCAAAGTTAAAACATGGCCAAATTTAGGATGGGTCTTCAAAACTAGTCTAATTTTAAAAATAATCGAAATTTAGTTATTTTTCATGTAAAGATAAATTTGAGTGAAAAATATTGTTCAAAACCCAAAAATACTCCAGTATATTCTGCTAGAATTACAGGATAAGTATATTTTAACTCCGTCATATTATATTAGAGTTTCAGGATAAGTATGTTGGAACTTCAATATATTTGGAGTTCCAGATAAGTATGCTAGAACTCCATCATATTATGCTGGAGTTCCAGCAAGTATACCAGTCCAGTATAATATACTGAATTTTAGAGCATCGGTGCTCCGGTCTCCATTATATTATACTGGAGCCAGCAAAGTATACCGATCCAGCATAATATGCTCGACTCCAGTATACTATGTTGGGCCGGTCTATGTTGCAGCAAAATAGTGGCTATTTTTCATTGACTTGGTAAATGCTGGCTATTTTTAAATGACCAATCCGAAAATTAGCTATACCGTATTATATTTACGTTGCAAATTTTGAAATGTTTGGCAAAAATTAATTTGAAATTTTAGACCATAATTTAGAAATTAAACTACTTACAGAAAATATTGGTCTAAAGTTGTCGACAAACACTAGCTCAAATTAGGATAGGCCAAACATAACAACAACAACAAATCTAGTTTGACCCATTAACTCGATCAGAGTGGGCAATGTGCCCCTAGACCTTAACCCTACCTCATCGGGATAGAAAGATTATTTCTGATAGGCCCTCGACACATAGAACAGTAGAGATAAAGCAAGTAGTAACAACGATGTAATATGGTAACGGGCGCGAATAACGTATCATGTAAGAATAATGAATAAGACAAAATTACAGAATAATGCACTTCATAAGTTGATCTTGCATTATTTTAAACCAGTTACAAGTTTGCAAATGTGTAGCCAAATATAAATAAGATCTTTTTTTTTCTCATTCCCTCTAATTATAACAACCTCATTTATTCCTACTTACCCTTATTGTTGCTCTCTCTTTATTTTTCACCAGTAAATATTTAATTTAATTAATAAAAAAAAATCATATACAAACAAAAATGAAAAGAAAAATTAATTCCTCCTTCAGTCAACACTTATTCGTGCCTTCTTCTATAATCAATGCTTCTCTATTTTTTTATTAAAAAAAATTGTATATCTTCAGGTTTATACATATCCATCACAACTGCAAAACTCAAAAATAGACGCGAGAAACTTAAAATCTCATCTCCTTTAATGTTAATCTTGTTAAATTTGGATTATGATTTTGTGAGAAATTTGGAGTGGGTATTGTTTGAACTTGTTAGAAATAGTATAAGTAGGTTGTATACAAAGTTTGATGTTATTTGCTGAAGATTTGGACTAGTTTTATACAAAAATTGTAAGTGAAAGTACAATAATTTTATCAACGATGCTTATACACTTTTATACAAAGAGGTACAACATATATATATATATATAGAAATTTGGAGTGGGTATTGTTTGAACTTGTTAGAAATAGTATAAGTAGGTTGTATACAAAGTTTGATGTTATTTGCTGAAGATTTGGACTAGTTTTATACAAAAATTGTAAGTGAAAGTACAATAATTTTATCAACGATGCTTATACACTTTTATACAAAGAGGTACAACATATATATATATATATATATATATATAGTTGTATAAAATTATATAAATATGTATAATATCATGTAAAATGCACTTATCAGAGTGTATAAAGATATATAATCACATAGTTAAAATATTCTTGATATACTATGTATATAGGTGTATAAGAAGAAGAAGAAGAAGAAGAAGAAGAAGAAGAAGAAGAAGAAGAAGAAGAAGGAGGAGGAAGAATGAGAAGAAGAAGAAGAAGAAAATGCGAGAAATTTACCAAATACCTGTAAATAATGTATTATAATAGTGTATAAGTCGTGTTTATACACTAGTATATATTATTTATACAATATTATACATTATTATACAGATGAATCCTATCAATTGAGCTTCACGTGCTCTTCTTTTTCCTTAGGCATCCTCTAAAATTTAACTCAAATATAGCCTAGAGCTATTCCAAATCACTTGAAATTTAAGTTTTGAACTCATCTTGATGATGTCAATCAATTGAGACAATACCTATTCCAAACAACTAACAAATTTAAAAAAGTCAATTTCTGAAATTTAACTCAAATATAGCCTAAATCTACTCCAAATCACTTAAAATTTAAGTTTTGAATTCATCTTGATAATTTCAATCAATTGAGACAACACTCATTCCAAATAACTAACAAATCAAAAAATTTATTTTCTGAAATCGAATCTTTGAGCCACCTGTAATGGTGACTTTTATTTTTCAAATCCTTAATTAGTCGTCTAACTGGAATGAAGAAAAAAGGGGAGTAACATGAGATGTAACTGGAAAGAAGAAAAAAAGGGCTAACTCATAAAAAGTAATTTTCAGGTTATGTACAACCTGGGCTATACTGGGTAAGGGCTTCAAACGCTTCAAACATGGACCATTTTCTGATGGATTGTTTGGCTAAGTGACAAGGGATGTAATTCTCCCTAAGAATAAAGAACCATAAATAGAAAATTACAAAATAGTCTTAGTACTACTAGTCAACCTAGGAAGAACACACTACTATATATCAACCTACAACCCTAATCATCGACCTTCACACCTTCTTATCATGGGTCATATCCTTGGTAAGCTGAAACAATGACATGTCATGCCTAATTATCTCTCCCTAATACTTCAGAGACCTACCATTTCCCTTTCTCAGAACCGCCATAGACAATATCTCACACTTCCTACAGGAGCATCTCCGTTTCTCCTCTTTACATGCCCAATCATCTCAGCCTCGATTCCCCTAATTTATCACCCACATATGTCACTCTTACCTTGTCCCTAATAACTTCATTCTTAATCATGTCTTTCCTGGTATGTTCACACATCCACCTCAACATCCTCATTTCAGCTACTTTCATCTCTTGGACATGAGACTTCTTGACGTGCCAGCACACAGCTCTATACAAAATAGTCGGTCTAACCATCACTCTATAGAACTTGCCCTTTAGTCTAGGTGGCATATTCTATCACACAAAACCCCCGAGGTAGGCCTCCATCTCATCCACTCCGCTTCAATACGATGAGTAACATCCTCGTCAATCTCCCTGTTGCCTTGAATAATAGATCCAAGATACTCAAAACTATATCTTTTAGGCCAAACATAAAATAAAATAAAATATAATACTAGCTCAAATTCTTCATTTTCTAATTATGTAACACCAGAATCATATTTCATATATAAAAGGGATTAGAAAGTATTAGTGCATTTTAATATTAAAATATATTATTTCTTGTGAGATAGTGGTTATAAATTGACAAGAAAGTGGACGTTACTTTGATGTAATGATCTACCACTCATTACCTATTAAAGCTTATATTTTGTAATCACCAATCCATGTCCTACTATTTTATTATCCTACTATCTTATATAATATTTATTTCAATGAAGAGATTATACACCTATAAAATATGATGTTTCTTCTTGGTGATGAAAATGAGAAAAGTGTTGTGGTGTACATTAAAAAGGTGTGGTTGGTATTGTAAAAAGGAGAGTTAAGAGAAACAGAAATTCTAAGGGTGTGTTTGGTATGAAGGAAAACATTATTTTTGTTGAAGGAAGGTATTCATTTTGGTAGATCTTTGGACTTAACAACTTGTCCGGAGTTTGTTCGAGTCATACGACATTGTCGGGTTGTTGTATACTGGAGGGAACAATTCAAAAATATTAATGATGGACTGATGAAGATGCTATTGCAATGGGCTTAAATCTTCTTAAAGAGAGCGAGATATTCACGCCTCATCCTGAAGAATATTTATTTATTTTTATTCATCTTATTTTTCAACTATAATTAGTTGTAATTTCACCAACAGCAAGATAGACAATATATAAACACTAGCCTAAAAAGGGGTTATTTGTGCACTTTCCACCTTTTAAGTTAGCTAAACCCTTAGGACTATAACGTAGGGTTTTAGAGAGGAGAATCATAATTTTCATGCAGAGAGAAAAATGTGGAGATCACCAGCGCACTAACTACTAAGTGCAATGAGTAGAACATTTCTCATAGCAAATCAAAACTTACATGGTTATGCATTTCTTCCTTGGGTACTGCTCTGTCACGACGCAAAATCCACTAAGATTCATGGTGGCGACGGACACCACTGTTAGGCAAGCCAACCAAAATACTTAATTACATTCAAATTTTTGTATTGTCTAAATTTATTTTTCTTTATACATTAAATAACGAATAATAAAATTTACAGAAATAACCGCGAAGTCATTAACAAAAACTTAACATTTAATAATCCAAATATCCTCCCAGAACCTGGTATCACAAGTGCATGAGCAAATTCTAAGAAATAATATAGCACAACAATCATCCGAAATACAATATTGGACAAAAATAAATATAGAAAACCGAAAGTGATTCTGATGGTTGCGGGTCACCTCGAGAAGTGCAGCTCACCTAATTCTCTGTATCAACTGTGCTGCTATATCTAGTAGGCCACTAGAGATGCATATGCATATGCAACAAAATGCACAGAAGTGTAGTATGAGTACGAAAACAACGTGTACTCAATGTGTATCTCGTCTAATCTCAAAGAAGTAGAGACGAGATGACCAACTTTGACGCTTACTAATGGTCCAATAATGGTTTATCCATAATATATTAAACCGTGAACTTTTACAAACATAATTATAATTCAATGGGTTGAAGCAAATAAACAATCCTTCCTTTTATAGGAAAATATTCCTTTCCATCATTAATACATATATTCTTAAGCGAGGAAGAGGCAACAACAACTTCAATAAGTTACAAGGCAAGAAATACAAGCATACGCAAATCATATTAAGGTCGATTGCCCGCTCCAATAGAAATGTAAAATATGCGTTGTCGAGGGTCGAATGACACAAACTATAGATGCATCTATTTAATCTGCCGAGGCGTTCGGCCCGCTCCAAAAATAAACACATAGAGACATTCAATCAAGAAGTCAACATGGAGCAATTATTTAAAGAAAATCTAATTTTCTTTTAACAATATAAGAAAATGAGTTTAGTTCTTTTTTTTAGAATTCATTTACTATTTCGATGTGATTTAAGCAATTCAAGCATCCATAAGATTACAAATATTCCCAGTATAGCAAGCCTTTGGGTCCTAGACTACCCGGACAATAGCATAACAGTAGCTACACACGGAATCTCGTCCCCTCGTGCGTACATAACCCCCACAAATAGGAGCACATAACCAATTATTTCACCTATGGGGACAATTCCATCTTACAAGGTTAGAAAGTAGACTCACCTCGCTCTGAAGGTCCATAACTAGCATTCCACGCCCTTCCAAGGACTCGACTCGATGCACAACGCTCCAAAACTAGCCAATAATTATGTAAACTCATTAATATATGCTAAGGTACTCATTATAATCCAACTTATAACAATTCCTAACCCCCGATCGAAAGGTTGACAAAAATGCCCTTGGGCCCACGTACCCAAAATCCAAAACTTTTTGAAGACATAGTTTAACCATGAATTCGTGAACTCAAATATATGATTTTCTCTTTATTCCATACCCAAAATCGTAGTCACAATCCAAGAATACTAAGTTTCTAGGTTTTCCCTCAAACCCCAAGTTTTCTACCAATTTCTGCTGAAATCCATACAAAATTGATATATTTAACTCAAAATAGGTGGGGATAACTTACCTTGACGTTGATGAGAGAAATCCCCTCTTGAAGCTCTCCAAAATCGCCCATGCCAAGTGAAAAATGGGAGAAGCATGACCAATTACCGAATATAAAACAATTCTCTGCCTCTGGCACTTTTCGCTTCTGTGGACAATGTGCCGCTTCTGCGGGTTCCACTAGAGTCCAAACTTTCTGCTTCTGTGGTCTTTTGCTCACAGATGCATTTTCGCTTCTACGAAAAAACCACCGCATCTACGGAGTCTGCTACACAAACCAAAAATCGCTTCTACAGTCTTCTCTTCGCACCAGCGACGCCGCTTCTACGGTACTATTTCCGCATAAACGGAAATACCAGAAGCAGTAGAAATCTGATATCATCCAACTTCCAAAATCCCTCCGTCAACTATTTGAAATCATCCCGAGGTCCCGTGACCAAAACTAACCATACCCACTAGTCCCATAACATATTACGGACTTGCTCAAGGCCTCGAGTCATATCAAACAACGCTAAAATTATGAATCAACCTCCAATCCAAGCTTTAAGAACTTTAGAACTTCTAAATTCTACTTTCGATGCTGAAACCTATCAAATGACGTCCGATTGACCTCAAAATTTGCATACAAGTCATATATGACATTACGGATCTACTCCAACTTCCGTAATTTGATTCCGACCCCGATATCAAAAATTCAACTCCCGGTCAAACTTCTCAAAACCTTCAAATTTCTAACTTTAGCCAAATTGCTTCAAAATGTCATACAAAGCTCCCAATTCACTTCCGATGACGTTCCCAACTCCAGAATCACCTTACGGAGCTACTCCCAGACTCGAAATCCCAAACGGACATCGATAACACTGAAATTCACTTCAAGCTAAACTTATGAAATTTCTCTCAAAATGCTAATTTCCACAATAGGCGCCAAAATATTCTCGCGCCTTCCAAAATGATCCAGACAAACGCCCAAGTCCGAAATCATCGTACGAACCTGCTAGAACCTTCAGATCCAAATTCCGAGGTGGTTTACTCAAAAATCCAATCTTAGTCAATTCTTTCAAATTTAAGCTTCCGAAATGAGAATTCTCTTTCTGAATCAACTCTAAACTTCCCGAACTTCGATCCCGACCGCGCGTACAATGGTACAAGTCACAATACATAAAATGAAGTTACTTATGGCCTCTGACTGCTGAATGACGTGCTAGAGCTCAAAACGATTGATCGGGTCGTTACATTCTCTCCACTTAAACATACATTCGTTCTCGAACGTGCTGAGAACTACACTGAAGTAGTCGGAAATCACTATTTAACTTCTCATGCACCTTCCCATGCTATCACAAGTCAGTTGAGTACATTAGCTCAATCAATTCTGAAGATATTCCCTTTTTATTCAAGCAAATAAGCCTTAGAGGCCAATTCCAACATCTGGAATTCTATGCCTGACCGGTTTCCAACATACGATCACCATATCAATCGCTACGCCCTGTACCCAAACATGACTGCATACCTTAGCTAAATTCACACCTTACATCACTTTACTCCCCGGGCCACAATAACATTTTCTAATAAACTTAGTCGAAATTCTACGAATTTGATGCTCCCATTGCACCACATAACATACACAGGTATTACTCTAACCCTTACAATATAGCCACGATGGAAGACACGTGCAGAAATTTATAATCAACTATCGAGTCAACCAATCATTTAGTCTATACTCCTAACAAGAACCATCACTTCATTCTGAACCGAATAATGGTCCTAATGCCTTAATATACTACATATAAGCATATTGCATTTATCCTAAATCCAATAATCGTGTCTCACCTAATACGAACTACTCAGGAAATAAGCCATCCGAACATGACCAAAAGTCTCATACGATGCCACAACATGCTAATAGGCTACCAATTCAACGCGATACGAGAGGAAAACAAACTCTGAAAAGGAAATTCAATTACCCCGCTCGCAAATCATACATGCGATGCGGGCACATAGCTAATGTGAGCTTTCCTCAGAAAATAGGAAACAAAACATATTAAAAAAATAGATATGGGGAACTGTATTGAACATCTCTCTATTGCGGCGCGTAACCCAATCCAAATAACATACCCATGGTGGCGTGCCACCCGATCCACACATGGGACTCACATAAGGAGACGTACATCGAGCTAAATTACTCATTACAACAAAATACCAAATATCAGTCGTAAACATGCTAAGTGTATAATACTGTTCCCTGGAGAGACATATAATGATATAATCTGCAAACTCAAGCACAACTGAGGTGCGATATACAATCTGAATCTCAAGAGGCATCCTACTCATATAACATCATCTCTACACAAAACCTCAATACAAAAGGAATTCACCAAGATGTCTCACAACTCACACGGTGCAATACATCATTACATGAAATAGTTGGCGACAGAATAACACCCTGACTACCCTTACATAAGGAGCGCATTGCTGAAATGAACATATATTGCCTGATATGAAGCCCCCATTCAAATTTAAATCTATCCACCGATCTCAAGACAACTTCTTATTGCACCAACTAGGCTAATAACCTTTCAAAGGTCCATAATAACTCCCCTTTTCTCATAACACACAAGAACAACCATCATAATCGGGGCAAACCTCCATAGTTCATAACCCAATAAACAGAGTGCCCCTCTAGGCGTAAATTCTGAAATTAATGATATTACCACAATCATCATACTTGGTTTAAACCTTTAATCAATCAAGTGACTACATGTTACATTTATAAAATCTTCTTATGGGACACGCTCCCACAACCTTCCGAAATAAATAACAGGCCCGCCTATCCAAACGACTAGCCACACTAATGCTGAAAAGCTATCAAGAATCCCCAACCAGGATGCAAAGCCTTTTTTACATAACACTGATCTCAGGTGACACTGATGACAATACCAACTTACTTTAAACATCGAAACTCCTTTCGTGCTCATCCGAGCTTGTGTTATCCTTGTCAGCACTGAACTGCAACCTTGATCCTCACTTCAAATCCCATACCACTCACTGCACCCAACATGCCAATAAAATCTTTTCACTGGACTCCCTTCAGAAGAAACATAGCAACACACAGGTAAATTCTTTTAACCATAGAACATGCAAACATCTACGTAGTGGTCTAAGCCACCATAGCTCTTCCAAAATCCGCTTCCACATAACCATCCATAACAGTAGAACGCTTCTTAATAATATCAATTACGGCGGTCGACAAGCCTCACACGTACCGCCACAATTCATATACATAACTTGATCACGCTGAAGGAACTGATCTCTACCGCCAATATGCCAACTCAACTATGGCTAACCAATCTATATTCTTTCGATTTATCCTTATTGCCTTAGAAATAATAAAAACTCTGTTCAATACATAACGCACTCCATCTGCACTCGTCCTGAGTGACCTTGAAGCATGAGACCGTGTTGTCTCAATCCCATGAACCATTTCATACCTTCCTTGTGCGCACATTCGCACCCTCAACTGATATGCCCATTATGCTAATCCTTCTATGAATCCGAAGTCATTTCTCATTTTCCTCTCAAGTGATACACTCCAAGTCAAAACATCATAGAACATTTTGGGCCTCCACTCATAAGCTGCTGCAAAAGCTTGATTCTCAACTGCATTATAGGCTCAAAATCATTAGGCATCCCACTTTACCCCTTTTGAATCCATTAGGACCATTGCTGAGAGTCACCCGCTCTAACTTAGCCACGAATTTAATCAATTACAAGAATCTTCTAGCACAAGAATATCCTTTTGACGAAGCACCCAGCATAATCACTTCCCTTGAAACCGCATCTATACAAGGAATAAATCCTGAATCCTTCCCCAAGTCTGAACATGAGCCAATATGGCCAACCATAGCACCCTTTAACAATTCATTTGCTCAAATAACCACTTATGTTCTTTTCCCGTAGACGAAATAGCCCAGAAATATGCTAACAACCAGAGAGCCTCACAAGTGGTTAACTATGCAACCCAATCATAGGCAGTTGGACTCTCCCACTTAGCTTGAAGCCATAATTACACAACTCTGGAACTCATAGAGATTCCTTATCTCTTATTGACATAAACTTGCGCAATCAACTGCCTAAATCCTCGAATTCTTTCTTTAAAACCCCTTTTTATACGCTGAATCATCAACCACATTGGAACGATCGATCTCTTTGCTGCATATTAGCCCACACTTTCAATTAAACCCATAGACTTCAATCGCCAGCCACTAAAATCCCAAATCATTTCAAACTCTCCTTAAGGTGCGTAATCATTCAACCACCAAGCCCATACGCAGCATCTGCCACTCTCCCACTTCGAGCAAACTCACTCCTTTAATGAACTACTAGACATGAGCTTCTTACACCTGGCCTTCTAGGAGTTTTTAAACACCACCGAACACTTTCCACGTGTCCTTTCTCATACTTTGGTGCTCAATTGTAGCCTTAGTTAAAATCTATCTTCGTAGCACTTGAACCCACAAATTGCTACCAACTCTAAACCTTTTTTAAGATCATCTTTCTCGAGTCGTCGACATTAGATACACCGACTCCATCTTGAACCACCGCACCCCGCGAACTTTGACTGTTGCTTCTTCAATACTGACCTACAATATCCTGTTCCAAAGGTATATTGTAGAAGATCATAACACCAGTGAATCTTGTACATTCAATAAGGACAACAAGACCTCATCTTAGAAGAAAACTTCCACCACGCTCACAAATACCGAGTTTTGTTACCCTATCAACCCAAACTTGAACATTCTCAACTCGATTGCCTTCCCCTTTCCGGGAATAAAATACCGAATCTCTATCATGAACAAAGTAAACCTCCCTTCAAGTCATTCACTGCCCCGACACGTAGGCAAACATCCCACCATCATATCAATACCGCAAAATAATAGTTCATAAGCATCATGACAACTTGTGCCTAGACTCAATGCTCTCAAAAGTACCATTACTGAGCCGAAACAATAGAATATCCTTCCACAAGGCGGCGATAATAGACCACACAACCCTTCCAAGAGAAACACATTGCACCACGTTCGTAGTGCTATTGCAATTCTTCAATTCTCAATTTATAACAAGCGCTTCATGTCACATAAGATTATAGAGGAAAGAAATAAAGGCATAAGCCTCACAGGAATCAAATCGCATGATAAAGAATCAAGAAGGGAAGTACTCCTAACAGCCCTATAGCCTCCCGAAGATAAGTACAGACGTCTCCATACCGATCCGCGAGACTCTACTAGACTTGCTCATGACTCGACAGACCTAAGGGAACCTAGTGCTATGATACCATGTTGTCACAACCCATAATCAACTAAGGGTCATGGTGGCGCCACACATTGCTGTCAGGCAAGCCAACCAAAATACTTAATTACATTCACATTTTTGTATTGTCTAAATTCATTTGTTTTATATATTAAGTAATAAATAATAAAATTTACAGAAATAACCGCAAAGTCATTAACAAAAACTTAACATTTAGTAATCCAAAAATCCTCCCAAAACCTGGAGTCACAAGTGCATGAGCAATTTCTAAGAAATAATGTAGAACAAAATCGTCCGGAATACAATATTGGACAGAAATAAATTAGAAAATCGAAAGAAAATTTACTGGTTGTGGGTCGCCTCAAGAAATGAAGCTCACCTAAGTCTCTGTATCAACCGTGCAGCTACGCCCAGCAGGGCACTAGAGATCCATATGCATGTGCCCCAATCCCGGTCGTCATGGCGCCCAACACAACTGCTAGGCAAGCCCGACCATTTACCCTCTCATCCCGAGCATGAAGCTCAATTCAATTACCTGGATATTATTATCAACAATAAAGCTAAACCGAATAACCACCCAAAGATCAAGGGTCACGAGTCTAGAGCCTCTAAACATGATCGGATAACAATATCTAAACCAAATACTCAAGTATGAATAATGTATATACAAAGGAAAACTGGAATAAGAAGAGAAGCCAGGTCCTGCGAACGCCAGCAGCTACCTCAGCAACTCGGATAAATACTGATAAAAGCTGGAGTGCTCGTCTATCCCTCATGTGTACCTGAATCTGCACACAAAGGTGCAGGGAGTAGGGGTGAGTACTAAGTACTCAGTGAGTAATAAATATATACAAGTAGCTGAAAGTAAGAAATCCACAGAATACCACATAATGAAGCTAAACTACAGTCCGATTCCTCCTACGAACTAGCGTCAACAGTACAATACAGCTACCACAGAGTAATTCAACAAATAAAGATCCAATGCAAAACACATGACCGCTACCGCGTGTAGCTCGATCCATTTAACGTCGACGGCGCTCACTAGGGGTGTGTACAGACTCCAGAGGGGCTCCTACAGCCCAAGCGCAATACTGCTGCGGCGTGCAGCTCGATCCTCATATAAACCGCTGCAGCGTGCAGCCCGATCCATCCTCAGTCCACATAAATCAGATAAGTCACAAAAATAGTTCATTTTTCTT
Organism: Nicotiana noctiflora; assembly: GCA_032618575.1. Taxonomy (NCBI): domain Eukaryota; kingdom Viridiplantae; phylum Streptophyta; class Magnoliopsida; order Solanales; family Solanaceae; genus Nicotiana; species Nicotiana noctiflora. The sequence continues at coordinate 168,306 of JASVEL010005619.1, read as the reverse complement.
AATTCCAGTTTCTAGTTCATAATTTATGAAAAATACTTAACTTTTATTTATTTTGCAAAAACCGGTGACTTAACATTTCAATAGTGTGATTTCAATTTCCAGGACTGAGATCAGTGATTAAGCAAATATAGCTATCACATAAATATTGTCCTCTAAGGACGCTACAGGTCGGCACAAGGCCCCAAACAAGGCTTACCACCCACAAACATATCAAATATAGTGTATTTCCAACACTAATAGCATATTATTCACATCCGGGATGGACCAAGTCTCAATCCCCAGTCACAATCAATCCCGTACCTGCCATGGGGTGCGAGCCACGCCCTACTAGCGTAACAATATGCTAAGCCGGGGTTTCGAACCCTCAGGCTACCATATACACAAACTACTCACCTCTAGCCGGCCGTAGACTCGTCCGTGATGCCCTTTCCTTTTGAATTTGCCGCCTCGTGCATATAATCTAGTCAAACCACAACAGTTATATCAAATACGGGTCAAAAAAACATAACCCAATTCAATTTACACGAAATACGCGATAATGCACCAAGTTGGTAAAACCCAGACCCCGGGCCCGCTTCTCAAAAATTCCAAAATTCATACAACGTGTTCCTCGTCTCGCCACGAGTCCGTGCATATAAAATTTATCGAAATCGGAGTTCGAATGGCCTTTCAAAACCCAGAAATTCATTTTCATGATTTAGGCCCTAGTTCTTCACAAATTCTACCCAATTTTTGAAATTTTGGTGTTGATTCTAGCATAAAATCATGTTTTTCAGTCAAGAAACTTACCTCCAGCGATTACCCATTGATTTCTCTCTTAAAAATCGCCTCAAAAGCTTCTTCCCGTTCCAAAATTGGAAGAAAACTCGACCTGCTCATTATAGGTATACTGTTCACGCGTTTTACTGCTTCCAATGGATTCCTTGTGAAAGTATAATGAATTTAGGCTTTTGAATCACTCAATTTGACCTTATAATGAAGGAGCTATGTAGGTTTTAAGATTTGCAAATAGTGCAGGTTTTTAATACGCCGTCAGGGGCAGTTTCGTCATTAACCTGAAAATCTGAGCAACTTTAGTAAAATGGCCATAAAATCCTCATACGATGTCCAAATTCGATGATTCTTTTTGCTACGGGTCCGTAATTACGATACGGATCTAATGATTCATTCAAAACAGTAATCAGAGCTCATGTGTTCAATGTTATATCATTTATACTTGAACAAACGATGTCGAAACATAAGAAAACCGAGCATAACGCAACCCAAACCTATCTGAAACACACCCGAGCTCCTTGGGACCGCATACGAACATATTAACATATCACATATGATACTTCAAACTTAGTTTCACTCAAAAATCACCAAAACTAACATCAAAACACCAAATTTACATCGGATTCAAGCCTAAGTTCTTCTAAATCTTCTGAAACTTGCATTTGATCTAAAACCGACCTAAACACCTCCGAATGACTTGAAACTTTGCACGCATATCCAAAATCACCTAACGGAGCTACTGCAACTCACGGAATTTCATTCCGATCCCCGGATCAAAATCTCACCTACCGTTCGGATTTCATCAAAATTCAACCTTAGCCAATTCAAGCCTAAAACTTCACCGGACCTCCGAATTCGATTCCGATTGCTCTCCTAAGTCATAAATGATCCCCCGAAACTAGTCGAATCATCATAATTCAATTCCGAGCTGTCTAACTCATCGGTCAACATTTGGTTGACTTTTCCAAACTATCCTTTTTCTTAAAGAGGTTCATGACCTCATTTCTATCTAGATTCCTTCCGATTTACTTCTAACTTTCCGAACACATATAAATAAGTATATTGAAGTGTTAAATGAAGAAAACGGGGCGATAACTCCCGTAACGACGGGTCGGGTCGTTACATTCTCCCCAACTTAAACAAACGCTCGTCCTCGAGCGTACCCAGAGTTGTACTAGAAGCAACCCAATAGCTTAATGACCTTACCAAGCATATATGCGGGGTGGTACCACGTCACCCTATCCATCATAAGTCCGATAACGCAATATAGCTGAACTTCCACAATCCATCTGGAACATAGACCACATTGCACTTTCCGAAATCATATACCACATCTGGATCCCACGTCTATACTCGGAATACACCCGCACCAATTGTAATAGTCCATACTCGCCACTCCGGGTGAGACCTTATGGTGTACCAAACAAACCAATCACTCGAGACGATGCCCTCTAATCACCACAATTTCTCACGATAACCAAATATTACTGAAAAACCCTTTTTCCATTAGCTAAAGTCTTATTCCAACACCTTCATATTACCCACGGCTACCGAACACGCGATATATCGAATCCATATCTCAGGTCATCCATTCGCGAATCCATTTCCCTTTTAACTGATACCACAATAGATTTCGGAGACAAACCTCGATGTTACCTTTCTAATCAGCTTAAACCACATATGCCCGCACTCATTAATGGCTCCAACGATCATTTTAATTATAACACACCGCACTAGTGATATGACACCTCCACACCGGCCTAAGCCACGACGAGCACAACACAAGCTCAAATAGGAAACGACTGAACATACTCAACTCATGACAACTAACTCAAACACAATAGTTGTAATTCAATTCCTCCGTACCATCATAACATAGGACTGAGATCCCTTCTCACATTATAGAAATAGAGTACCTGAATTCTCCTCGAAAGGTCATAACATCATATGGCCTTGCCACAACTTATGATTCCATCCAAACACTATTACCCATGAAGCACCTCAAGTCATCTCATCATGCTCAAAACAATCAGCCACGCACAGATCTAGGTCTGAACTCAAGCAATCAATCTCACCCACGGTGAAACAATTAATATAAGCCATCAAATCTTGTAAGGACATAACCAATGCGCCATTCGCCGAGCGACATCCAACACTGACTTTTCTCAGAGACTAAGAAGTATAGTACACAAGGTAACCTATAGAAAAACTATGTTCCATATTATACGGTTGCGGCGTGCAACCTGCTCAAAATTACATACCCGTGGCGGCGTGCCACCCGATCCAGATACCATACCCTGTGGCGGCGTGCCACCCGATCCAAATAACCCGTGGCAGCATGCCACCCGATCCACGCAAAACTCTTGCAAAAAGAAATGCACACCGAGTCAGATTGCTCATTATAACAAACATATATAGCCTCAAGCTCGGCCATAAGATACGCATCCGACAAAGTTCCCCAATACCGGAACTGAATTAATGGTAGAAACCTCTGCACTGATATCCGCCACAAAGGCCCAACTGACAAAGCAATACCTACCATCCGTCCGCTGATTTTGGGTGCAACTACCTTGTTGAAGCATACTCTGATGCACTCTGCTACGCAATTTGTGCCATTTCCGACATAGTCCATATCATATTAGTCTAGGCAACCTGACTTATGACAACCAGTCTGCAATCAAGTCTCATAACCCAAATTCATTATATAGAGCTAAGGGAGAGCCACTAGGGCTTCCAACTTCCAATAATCGCTAAACGGTGCAGATACACACGATATACAACCACTGCATAGGCCGATTACGAGAGCTTCTAGTCTCTAACACCTATATAACACATGAATCACTATGCCCGATTCCACACTCCACTGTACGAATACATAACACACATGAAGCATTCATTCATACCACGAAAGTCATTCAGAAATTTCCCTATGCCATCAACAACTCAATCATCACAGTCGATCCAACAAGAGAATACCCCTCATACCACTAGATATTATCAGTTTACATTACCTTGTACTTTGGACCATATACCCTGTCCAAAATCACTAGAATAGTAGTATCATTTTTCCTTAATCACCAGAAAGATCGATTCTTAGATTACCTGCAGCTGCCCGCGCTGCTCGTTAATTTTTGATGACTTCCCATATATTATGAACTGATCTCAAAACCTTGAACATGCTATTATCAACTTTCCATAACACATTGCATATACCATACCACACTAAGATAACATGGAAACTTCCATCCTTTTCCTACGCCGCCAACACCGACGCACTCAACTAGTCAAGGACTTTCATGATTCCATATAGAGGAAAACTCATTACACATTCCCAGCTTCGCATACCAACAGGAAATACACTCATTTTCAAACCGCGGTAGAACACATCACAAACTCTTTCTTCCACTTCATTGCATAAGTTTAACTGTCAGGACTGAGTCCTTCTACCCACATCGAGCTACGCAACTGCCAGCACTCAGGAGCTTTGTTGCACAATACCTTCGAGTCTCATTACTTCGAACACAAACCAGGAATTAATCGTACCCTTATCATACCGTTTCAGTTTATTAACAAGTTGTTCCATTTACCCAATTTCCTTTCTGATTCATCTTTAATTTAGTATTAGCCTTTACTGTAGCACTACAATAACTCAACTCATGTTACCACACGAGACTCATACACAAGACTACACGGTCTAAGGCTCACAGGCCGCTGAATACTCTCTCAATGTTTCCCAGAAGTACCACATTCTACAATACTTGTTTTGAAGAACTTCCTGCGATTTTGAATTCGTTATCATTACTCCCCAATACAGATACATAGAATCCCATCATTCACATATCATTACACAAGCCTTGATCCCTTCTAACGAAAACACCGTCTTTAGCCACATACACAATCTTAAGACACCTTACCGTTACAAGCAAAGTCTTGAACACCGCAAGGCTATTCTCGGGCGTCATTCACACTTATTCAATTATAATTCAACTGTCTTATTGGACAGGACCACTCGTGCCCTGTTAGAACTCTGGCACCGCAGAACATCATTACATACAAATGCATTTAGCTATCTTTCCTTCCTATACACCGAACATTCTTACCAGTAGCAGTTCAAACCTTCCTATTATTTCTTCATATCTACGAAGCACCATAACCTTTATCAAAATTTTCCCAACATACTTAGAGACAGAACCAACATAGCACACAACAGTGCAATCAGTTAATCAATAGCAACCTCCCCAACTTGGCTCGAAGCCATTCATCAAAGCACCTTTAGCCACTTATAGCATTCTTACTCAAATGAGGCCACAATGTTATAGTGAGATTAATCTCAAGTCATTTACGAGCCTTGACAGAGACTCGAATCATCAGAGACCTTAACTCTTCTGCAACTCTTGCATTTATACACACACTACAGTTAAGCCTACTCTCTTTAGGTGACAGAAATCTTTTCTAAGTCCCAAATTTTTCCAAAAATTTTGACAGAGTTTCCTTTGTAATTTGGCCTATCCACCTGCCAGAGAATCACGAAAAACATCCTAACAATACATCCACAACTCAATAAGACATCACAATGTATATCAACAACATTAATCTCAATACTACACGGGTTATATTATCAAAATTGATACATGGACATGCGCTGCACCTACTTGAATCATAACACATATCAAATACCTTTCAATTACACCTAAGAATCAACTCACCTATTTTGCCTCAATCTAGTATTTCAGTACCACACCTTCCACCAGGATACACATAGCATAATCACTTTAGTCTCCCTGAGTCTAAACTCGTTTTACTACACGTAAGGCACTTTACCTTCCAATTAAGAGGCGATGAAAATATTTCCCACGCCCATAGCTCGGGGCTACACAATAGATTACAATAAGGGTCTAACAACTGACAGCTCGTACATTATTAAGCTGCCATTTCCATAGTTAGGAACAATACCGATCACACGAAATTTCGTAATACCAGTTTGTAAAGTCAACACTTTGGTGCTCATGTCATAGACAAAGATCTGGCCTCAAGTCCTCCCGACTGGCCCAACATGAACTCACGAAGATTATATCTCGTCCTCGATAAGGAAATCACAAGCCATCAAGGCAATCATATTATTGAGCGCTCGATGCGTACATAGGCGTGTGGAAAGAATTTCAAAGATTATATCTCAAGCTGAATCAAGTACGCACGATAAGAATTCCAAGAAATGTGAAGTGTTTCCTAAAGGTTTGCAGACTCCCGAGGATAAGTACAGGCGTCCCCGTACCGATCCACAAGACTCTACCAATCCGGCTCAAGACTCATGAGGCCTAGTAACCTAGGCTCTGATACCAACTTGTCACGACCCCAATCTCGATCGTGATGGCGCCCAACACAACCGCTAGGCAAGCCCGACCATTCACACTCTCATCCCGAGCATGAAGCTCAATTCAATTACCTGGATATTATTATCAACAATAAAGCTAAACCGAATAACCACCCAAAGATCAAGGGTCACGAGTCTAGAGCCTCTAAACATGATCGGATAACAATATCTAAAACCAAATACTCAAGTATGAATAATGTATATACAAAGGAAAACTCGAATAAGAAGAGAAGCCAGGTCCTGCGAACGCCAGCAGCTACCTCAACAACTCGGATAAATACTGATAAAAGCTGGAGTGCTCGTCTATCCCTCCTGTGTACCTGAATCCACACACAAAGGTGCAGAGAGTAGGGGTGAGTACTAAGTACTCGGTGAGTAATAAATATATACAAGTAGCCGAAAGTAAGAAATCCATAGAATACCACAAAATGAAGCTAAACTACAGTCCGATCCTCTTACGAACTAGCAACAACAGTACAATACAATTCTCACAGATAATTCAACAGATAAAGATGCAATGCAAAGCACATAATCGCTACGGTGTATAGCCCGATCCATTTAACGTCGACGGCGCTCACTGGGGGTGTGTACAGACTCCGGAGGGGCTCCTACAGCCCAAGCGCAATACTGCTGCGGCGTGCAGCCCGATCCTCATATCAACCGCTGCGGCGTGCAGCCCGATCCTCATATAAACCGCTGCGGCGTGCATCCCGATCCATCCTCAGTCCACATAAATCAGATAAGTCACAAAAACAGTTCATTTTTCTTAATTCCAGTTCCCAGTTCATAATTTATGAAAAGTACTTTAACTTTTATTAAATTTGCAAAAACCGGTGACTTAACATTTCAATAGTGTGATTTCAATTTCCAGGACTGAGATCAGTGATTTAAGCAATTATAGCTATTACATAAATATCGTCCTCTAAGGAAGCTACAAGTCGGCACAAGGCCCCAAATAAGGCTTACCGCCCACAAACATATCAAATACAGTGTATTTCCAACACTAATAGCATATTATTCACATCCGGGATGTACCAAGTCTCAATCCCCAGTCACAATCAATCCCGCACCTGCCGCAGTGTGCGAGCCACGCCCTACTAGCGTCACAATGTGCTAAGCCGGGGTTTCGAACCCTCGAGCTACCATATACACAAACTACTCACCTCTAGCCGGTAGTAAATTCGTCCGCGATGCCTTTTCCTTTGAAATTCGCTCCCTCGTGCGTAGAATCTAGTCCAAACACAACAATTATATCAAATACGGGTCAAAGAAACATAACCCAATTCAATTTATACCAAATACGCAATAATACACCAAGTTGGTAAAAACCCGGACCCCGGGCCCGCTTCTTGAAAAATTCCGAAATTCATACCAACAGATTCCTCGTCTCACCACGAGTCCGTGCAAATAAAATTTATCGAAATCGGAGTTCGAATGGCCTTTCAAAACCCAAAAATTCGTTTTCATGATTTAGGCCCTAGTTCTTCACAAATTCTACCAATTTCAGGAATTTTGGTGTTTATTCTAGCATAAAATCATATTTTTGAGTCAAGAAACTCTTACCTGATTAAATTCCATGAATTCTCTCAAAAACGTCATCTCAGAAGCTTTTTCCCATTCTAAATTTGGAAGAAAACTTGACCTGCTCATTATAGGTATACTCTTCACGCGTTTTACTGCTCCCACTGGATTCCTTGTGAAATTATAATGAATTTAGGCTTTTGAATCACTCAATTTGACCTTATAATGAAGGAGATATGTAGGTTTTAAGATTTTCAAATAATGCAGAGTTTTTAATACGTCGTCAGGGGCAGTTTCGTTATTAACCTAAAAATTTGGCAACCATAGTAAAATGGCCATAGAATTGTCATACGATGTCCAAATTTGATGATTATTTTTGCTACGGGTCTATAATTATGATACGGATCTAATGCTTCATTCAAAACATTAATCGGAGCTCATTCGTTCAATATGATATTATTTATGCTTGAAGAAACGATGTCGAAGCATAAGAAAAACGAGCACAACGCAATCCAAACCTATCCGAAACTCACCCGAGCTCCTCGGGACCGCATACGAACATATTAACATGTCACGTATGATCATGCAAACTTAGTTTCACTCTCAAAACACCAAAACTAACATCAAAACACCAAAATTACATCGGATTCAAGCCTAAGTTCTTCTAAAACTTCCGAAACTTGCATTTGATCTAAAACCCGACCTAAACACCTCCGAATGACTTGAAACTTTGCACGCATATCCAAAATCACCTAACGGAGCTACTGCAACTCACGGAATTTCATTCCGATCCCCGGATCAAAATCTCACCTACCGTTCGGATTTCATCAAAATTCAACCTTAGCCAATTCAAGCCTAAAACTTCACCGGACCTCCGAATTCGATTCCGATTGCTCTCCTAAGTCATAAATGATCCCCCGAAACTAGTCGAATCATCAAAGTTCAATTCCGAGCTGTCTAACTGATCGGTCAACATTTGGTTGACTTTTTCAAACTATCCTTTTTTTCTTAAAGAGGTTCATGACCTCATTTCTATCTAGATTCCTTCCGATTTACTTCTAACTTTCCGAACACATATAAATAAGTATATTGAAGTGTTAAATGTATCAACCGTGCAGCTACGCCCAGCAGGGCACTAGAGATCCATATGCATGTGCAACAAAAATGCACAGAAGTGTAGTATGAGTACGAAAACAACGTGTACTCAATGAGTATTTCTCATACCCCAAATCGAGGGACATGACCATAGCCCGACCGGGTAGCCCTAGTCAAGAGGACCTGGGTGCCTTTCCTAACCCACGTGTTACCCCTGTATTTTTCAGTACTTATTAACCAAAGAATTAACCATTTTATAATTGAAAACACTCTTTTTAAAAACATACACAACATGCTTAATTACTTAAGAAGTTTACAACTTACAATACCCGACATATAATTACATAAGTCTATAACCCCACATTTACTATCTATGGAGCCTCTAAGGTATGGCAGGATAATATAGTACATGCCGGTAACACGGCTCTAGCTATACCTTACACAAAACCAAAATAAGACTCCTAAAGAGAAGTGGCATGAGCTACGCAGGGCCCCGAGAGGAAAGGGCTCACCAAAACGGCCAGTAGAAGATGAAGGAGTGCTACTGCCGATGAACTGGAGTACCTGCTACAGATCCACCTACAATCATAACATGAATGTAGCACCCCCCGGTAAAAAGGGGCGTCAGTACATTGGAATTGTACTGGTATGAATGGACAAACCTTGTCCCAAGTAAACTCAAGCCATACACAAGTAAGTCACGGTAACAGAAACAACAACAATTACATAAAGATAGAACAATCAAGACAAACAAGTCTTCAACACCAAAGTTTGTTTCAAGTAACCTCAAACCATATACAAGTAGGGAAAACATCAACAGAAGCAACAATCAAACACACATAGAAGGTACAATCAAGCCAAACAAATGGACAATCAGTGTCCCACAGGTTACAAACTCTCCTGCTGTCTCGTTTCACAATTCTTCATCAATGATTTCACAATTGGTACACATATTGATTTCAATGGCGATTTCGATCGCTTTCCACCCTTATTAACTCGTCCATCCTTATTACCTCGGCCGCCCTTATCACCCCAACCCATAATATATCATTTTGTGTTGTGGCACGCAACCCGATCCCACCATACAGTTTCAATTCACAACAATCACAACAACAACAAAGCATAATAATCAAAGATCACAACAATGACAATAAGCAATCTACAAAGATCACAACAACATTTCATTAAGGAGTCACAACAATGATTCACAAGTGTTCTCATAACCATCAATACTATTTTCGTCGAATTCCAAAATTCACAATATTTCATGTTACAACAATACTTCTCAAGTCACCACCACAACAGTGTTACAAGTGTTTCTACAGCCAACAATACCAATTCCATTATATTCAGCAGTTCATAAATATTTCAAATCATTGGCAATAATTACCCACAAGAAGCCAAATATGTCATTACCATCATTGTTTCAATTTTATCATTTACGATTTCCTTCTATCGTTTGTTTCTCGATTCTTACCGAATAACACTTAATCAAACCAATCAAACACCCAACAAACCAATTATAAGAATTTCAGAAATAATCCACATAGCTATCACATACCAATTATTCGTAAACCAAAACAGGGCAATTTCACAAAGATCAAAGTTAGCCATACATACTTGGAGTCGAATTCCCTTTTTCTTTTACCTTTAACTTTTAATTCACCCAATTTATCTATGTTGTCAACTCCTCTTTTGCAAACCCTTACTTCTACCCAACACCTTTTTACTAAATTTTAAATATAAAGAACATGCATGAGTGTTTTGACTTCCATTTTCAAGAGTTAATGCATAGAAACCTCCCTTTCTATTAAAATCTGAAAATCAGGGAAAAGAAGTTAGGGATTTTACCTATAAAAACGGAGATGAAGACACTAGCTTTAGAATTTTTCGTACCAAGCAAATTTGAGGAACAATTTTGAAAAGACAAATCTTTCTCTCAATAACCCCTCCCTTTCTCTATCTTATTTTGTTCAGAAAAATGGTTAAAATGAGGGGTTAGGGTATTTTATCAAAATAGGGGTCGGGTTTTAAAATTAAAAAATAGAAGCCCGGGGTAAAATCTGCAATTGCAAAGTAAACATGCGGTCCGCATAATGGACTGCAGAATTGCTCCCCAAAAGCTAAATATTCTGACTCGGTCTAGGACAAAAATGCAGTATGCACTCATGTTCTGTGGTTGCATAATGCATCGCAGAATTGACCCCCCAAAATCCCTGAGGAATTTATGCGATGATTATACGGTCCGCATTTTGATCATGTGATCGCATAGTGGACTGCATTTTCAACACAAATTTTGGAAAACATTCTACTACACTATGCGGTAGGAATGTGGTACGCATAGTAGATCTGTGACCGCATTCTTAACCATAGAATCGACTTTTTTGGAAAAGTTTATTCTTTAAATTTTTAAAGTTTAAATCACTACCAAGGGTCTGAACCGCGGCGAGCAAGCTCGCCGCAAAGAATTCTACACATTCCTAACACAATATTCGGACCTTGACACTATGAGCTACTAGGTTTTAAGCACAAAATTTTACGAGGCCTTACATCCCCCCCCCCCCTCTCCATAAAATCATTCGTCCTCGAATGAGGATTTTGAAAATCAGTTGGTTTATTGAAAGACATGATATGCAACTCTCAAAATTTTCACTAACTCCCATATTTTAGAAATATTTCGCCAGATTTTCCTTTGTATTATTGGACATATCCACCTGACAGAGAACCCCCGAAATATATTCCCAAGCACCAATACACATTTACAACATTTTCTACAGCTTGTACACAATTCATTACCTCAACAATTGTACATATTTTATTACTTTGTTACATTTTGCACATAAGCTAGCCATTTTAATGAGTCCCTACCTTATTTAACCATTTCAACATACCACATACATCTAAACAAACAATTATCAATCTACACTTACCATTAGTTGTTTACTTAACACCTGAGTCTTTATAAATCTTTCATTTATCAAGGAAGGTTCAAGTGACCTAAAGTAATCACAACACATACAACTCTTGCACAATTAGAGAAACTTCACTAGCATTAGGAAGAAAACAATTCGGACACAATGATAGTTGTTTCAAAGATAGAAAGGCCACTTAATTTCTTCTAAGCTTGATCAAACAAATGGGGATATTTTTCTTTCATTTCTTTTCTGCTTCCCAAGTGGCTTCATCAACTTGTTGACTTCGCCACAACACTTTAACAGAGGTAACTTCCTTATTTCTCAACATACGGATTTGCCTATTAAGGATGGCAACTGCAACTTTTTCATACGACAAGTCTTCATTAACCATGATGGTCTCGACTGTCACTATGGTGGATGGATCTCCAATCATTTTCTTCAACATGGACACATGGAACACCAAGTGCACTAATGACATTTCAGAAGGCAACTCCAGCCTATAAACAACTTGCCCGATCCTTTGAACGATCTGATATGGCCTGACATACCTGGGACTCAACTTCCCTTTCTTCCCGAACCGCATGACTCCCTTAATAGGAGATACCATCAAGAACACCTAATCATCAACTTAAAATTCCAAATCTCTTCGGTGAACGTCCGCATAAGATTTATGGCGACTCTGAGCAGTTTTCATCCTTTCCTGAATGACCTTCACTTTCTCTATAGCCTGGTACACAAGATCTGGCCCTAGCAATTCTGCTTCACCCAGTTCAAACCACCCAATTGGAGACCTACACCTTCTTCGGTACAATGCCTCAAACAGTGCCATTTAAATGCTAGCATGAAAGCTGTTATTGTAAGCATATTCTATAAGTGGTAAGTAGTCATCCTAACTACCTTTGAAATCCAAGACATAAGCCCGCAACATATCTTCAAACGTTTGAATAGTCCGCTCGGCCTGACCATCGGTCTATGGATGGAAAGCTATGTTGAGATTCACCTGAGTACCCAAACCTTGCTGAAATTTCTTCCAAAAATTAGTTGTGAAATGGGCCCCTCGATCCAAGATAATAGAAAGTGGAGTGCCATGAAGCCTTACTATCTCATTGATATACAGCTTAGCATATTGTTCTGCAGTATCAGTGGAGTTGACTGGCAAGAAGTGAGCTGATTTGGTAAGTCGATCCACTATTACCAAAATTAAGTCAAACTTGCACTAACCTACCACAAAATCCATATTAACCATCTCCCATTTCCACATTGGTATTGCTATAAGCTGAGTTAATCCACCAGGCCGCTGATGCTCGGCCTTCAATTGCTGACAGTTTGGACATTTAGATACAAAGTTTTCCACACCCCTTTTCATGCCATTCCACCAATAAATCTCCTTGAGGTCATGATACATTTTCATAGAACCTGGGTGCACGGAATACCTGGAAGTATGAGCCTCCGCCATCATCCTCTCCTAAAGCTTATCCACATCCGGGACACATAGCCTACCTTTACACCGCAATACACCATCCTCGATGCTGAGCAAATATGCCAAAGTCTTGTTATTCACAACTGATTCCTTTATCTAAGCCAATGCTAGATCCATAAATTGCTTTTCCTTGATTTATGCCACTAGTGATGATTCTGCTCTATTATACACCATAACATTCCCGTCGTCTGATACCGAAATGCGAAATCCCAAACTGGCCAATTGATACACTTCCCGAGCCAGGGGTCTCTGATCCACCCCCAAATAAGCCAAACTACCCATGGACTTCCGACTGAGAGCGTCGGCCACCACGTTTGCCTTCCCTGGGTGGTACAAAATATTCATATCATAGTCCTTGAGCAATTCTAACCATCGTCGATGCCTTAAATTTAATTCCTTCTGTTTGAAAAAATATTGGAGACTCTTGTGGTTTGAAAACATATCTACATGAACTCCATAAAGATAATTCCGCCATATTTTCAAAACAAATACAACTGCCGCAAGCTCCAAATCATGCGTCGGATAATTCTTTTCGTGATTCTTGAGTTACCTAGAAGCATAAGTTATGACCTTCCCGTGTTGCATCAAAACACACCCCAAACCAACCCTGGAAGCATTACAATAAACCACAAACCCCTATGTGCCTTCTGGCAAGGCCAATACTGGTGCCGAGGTGAACCTTGACTTTAATTCATGAAAACTTTTCTCACAAGCGTCAGACCACTGGAACTTAATTGCGTTCTGCAACAATTTAGTCAATGGGGAGGCGAGGGTCGAGAATCCCTCTATAAACCTCCTATAATACCCTGCTAATCCAAGAAGCTACGAATCTCCGTCAGGGTCGTGGGTCTAGGCCAATCCTTCACTGCTACAATCTTTTGGGGATCCACCTGAATCCCTTCACTAGAAACAACATGACCCAAAAAAGGCACGGACTCCAACCAAAATTCATATTTTGAAAACTTAGCGTACAATTGGTGCTGATGAAGAGTCTGCAATACTGCTCTGAGGTGAATGGCATGATCATCCCTGGTTTACGAATAAATGAGGATGTCATCAATGAAAACAAGCATAAAGGCATCTAGAAATGGCTTGAAAACCTAATTCATAAGGTCCATGAAAGCTGCCGGGGCGTTGGTTAGCCCAAAAGACATGACCAAGAATTCAAAGTGACCATAGCGAGTTCTAAAGGTGATCTTAGGAATATCCTGTTCTCTTATGTTCAATTGGTGGTACCCGGACCGTAGATCAATTTTGGAGAAGAACTTTGCTCCTTGCAATTGGTCGAACAAATCATCTACCCGAGGTAAAGGATATTTATTCTTGATTTTGTTTTAGATTACTATTTTTATTAGTGTATTGGTTATAGTTGTTGTGAGCACGTGATTTTTTTCCTATATGAAGATCACTCCCAAAAAATTCAAAATAAAAGAGTTCTGTGTTGTTTGCAATATTTGTGGATTTTATGTTATTTTTTTCTCTTATTGTTTGCGTTTGTGTGTGCATGTTTATTTATTTAAATTAATATAAAATACAAAAATATTTTTCATTTGCATATAAAATTCAAGTTTACAATTAAGAGTAATTAAGTTTGTTTTACGGAAAAAAATCACGAAAAATGTTTGACCGTATTTAAATTTTTGACTCTATGTATTTTAGCTTTTGTTTCATTTTTTTATATATATAAGAATCCCTGAGGAATTTATGCAATGGTTATGCGGTCCGCATTTTGATTATGCGACCGCATATTGGACCACATTTTTAACTTCAATTTAAAAAAAACTGATAATATTAATATTTTTTTTAAATTTTCGGTTGGTTTTAAATAATTGAAAATGAAAGTTGGAATAAAAGTCAAAAGTGGCTGAAAATTAAAAAAATCAAAAGTAAAAGAAAGTTGTTTTTTTTAAAGAAAAGAAAAGAAAGTGGCATTTTTTTTAAATAAATAAAAGAAAGTGGACAATTAAAAATATAAAAATCATTAAAGTTGTGTTTTAAAAAATAAAAGATAAGCAAGGTGGGATTTCGTTTTATAAAATAATAAAAGCATTTTGTAAGTGGGATTTTTTTAATTAAAAAAGATAATAAAATAATAAAATAAAAACTAAAATAAAATAAAAATCTGAAAATTTTGAATTTTTTTGCTATAAATAGAAGATAAAATTAGGAAGAAAGGGGAGTTCAAAAATATTGAGAGGAAGAGGAGGAAAAAAGAAAAAAGAGTTAAGAGAGACGGGAAAAGAAAAGAAAAATCAAAAAATATACACAAAAAAAACGAAAAGTTGAGTGAGAAAAAAAAAAGTTTCAATTTTAATTAGCAAAGTTATATTCTCAAATTCATCTTTTGGTTACTAGTTTTATTAAATTCTGTTGCTGGGTTGTTCTACTTCCACCGTTGTTGCTGCATTGTCTCTATTGTTGTGTTGATCAGTCCTATATTCTTCTATTTTTCCCATATCAGGTACATGACAGATTGTGTTTAAATTAAAAAATAAATACACATGAAGAATGGAAGTTTTTGAAATTTTAATTAGCTTTTTCCTCGTTTTCTTTTACTGATTGTGTTTAAGTTATTTTACGTATTACTATTCTGTAAATTACTATCACTTTGAATAATTAGGCTTTTTGTAGTAATAATAATTTACTTCAATATGGCTATTAGATAGTACAGTCATAAACATGTTTGTTATTGTCCAAGTTGTTTAATAATTGAAATAAGAATAAGTTACTCTTTAATTAATCGGATTAGTTAAAATTAGTTAGTTCATTAGCTATAATTTTTTTTTAGTATTGTCCTTAATAGGCTAATTTCAAATATGTAGCTAAATTTAGTAAAAATATGAATTTGAATTATTTAGGCATTTAAGGCACGATTTAATTTTAAATAACACAAGATAGCTTTTTAAGTTTAACAAATTTTCAAATAAGTATAAGTAATTAAGGTTAATTATAGTTTTTTTTAATAGTTGTAAATAGTTAATTCCAATGGTTCAAGTCACATAATAATATGAGTTTAAAATAGTTGTAGGATAATGGGTTTAATTCGTATATATTATTTGTCGATTTTTTATTTTACTTTCAATTTTAATTTTGGCGATGTTCACTTCAATTAAACATTTGTCTCAATATAGCAAATAATATGTCACACTTTGAACATGTAATCAATTAGGATTTTCTCTTTATTATTTAGAAAATAAATAAATAACTAAAAAATTGCAGTCAATTTAGGATTGTTTTAAGATGAACTTAGTTTTAAATAATTTTGAATAAATAATTTTATTAGTTTTTTTTAATATATTACAATGCAAGCTTTAATCCCGTTTTAATTAGTTTCTTTTAATACTAGTTAAGAAATTTCGTATTTAAAAAATAAAAATAAAAATAACAATCTGATAGTCGCTTTAGGCGCGATATTTAAAATTACATTCTTAAATCCGGGTGTGTATTTTATACAACCCAATTCTAAATCCGAAAACATCAAATAAAAATATATCGAGGATCCGGGTGCATTTCATGTGACGTGATCCGAAAACATATTTTTAGGCGACGTTCCCTTTCGTAAATAATAAATATTAAAAGCGGTTAAAAGTTAAATTTTGCATATAAGTAAAAGCATAGTATAAATCAGATAAATAAGCCGAATATGACAGTTGAGCGACCGTGCTAGAACCACGGAACTCGGGAATGCCTAACACCTTCTCTCGAGTTAACAGAATTCCTTATCCGGATTTCTGGTTCGCGGACTGTTAAACGGAGTCATTCTTTTCCTCTATTCGGGATTCAACCGGTGACTTGGGACACCATAAATCTCCCAAGTGGCAACTCTGAATTAATTAAATAAATCCCGTTTCGATTGTCCTTTAATTGGAAAAACTGCTCTGGCGACTCTGCTAGGGAATACAAACCCAGAACCACTGGTTCAGGGTTTAAGAATTCGAGCTTTGAATAATTGTTGTATTTGGCTTATTTATTATCTGATTTTATTATATGTTTGGATTAATGTGCTAAATGTTGCTTTTACCGCTTTGATATTTTGTGAATTGTATATAAATTGTGGCGATACCCATTTTCTCCTCTGAGTCTCTTTAAAAAATAATATCGGGCATTTGCTGGACATAGCCCGTTTTCTCAAGATAGTTGTGGTGCTTGGCACCCGGTGAAGGATTTTTAGTCACACATGTTTAGGCTCGGGGAGTATTGTCAACTAAGTCGGAAAGCCATGCTACCGGTGCACTTACACTCCTCAGCTCGAGTTGTCTGCTCGAGTAAAGCCAGTCTAGACACCTTTTCTAATAAGATGATGAACCCAAAACCACTGGATCAGGGTTTTAGAACCCGAGCTTTGAATAATTGTTGTATTTGGTTTATTGTTATCTTGGGTTTAAATGTGCAAAGTGATATTTTTTATCGCTTTGATATTTTTTGAACTGTATACATATAAATTGTGCCGAAACCAATCTCCTCTCTGAGTCGGGTGCACTTCGTGTGACTTCTTTTCTGTATAGTGTCTAATTCCCACTTTAGAACGAGGTTTGGATAAGTTGCAAAACCGGTGAAGCTTCTGTATTCCCGGGTTGTTGCCTCCTCCTCGGCTCGAGTTGTCCGCTCGGGTAAGCCAGGTCTAGAACAATAAACCCAGGTTTTTAAACCTAGAATAACAAAGCTTCATGCCGGATCCCTAGTAGGATGTTTGTTTGCATCACGTGCATTTGACTTAGGGGACTCAACACAGGGGTTGGGTCCGTTTAGGACAGGCAACCTGAAATGAAAAGACCATCCTGCTGCATCATATTTGTTTTATGCATTTATTTGCTTCAGACTTGCATGCTGATCGGGTTTTAATATTGAAGAAAATGAAAAAAAATGGTTAGTTTCAAAATTGTTTGTTTTTTTAATTAAAAAGAAAAGAAAAAAAAACGTTTTTAAAAAAAAGTGTGATTATTTCTTAAAATAAAATTAAAAAAGGTTTAGTTTTTTTAAAAAATAAATAAAAAATAGTGAGTTTCATTTACAAATGTAGCTTATTTTATTTAACCGAACTACACGGGTTTGATTCTCACCAGGATGTGAGATACGTAGGCAACCTTTATCAGGTCCAACCTCCCTTTTTGCAAAAATAGCCAAAAAATATCGAAATTAATTTTTCGTCGTAAATAAGTCGGTGATGTCGTTTTCAAAAAATTGCCGAATGTTCCCGAAAGGGACGCTGGAAGGCTGATTTTGTATAAACAGCCACCTTTGGGTCAATTTTTTAGATTTTGATCGATTAACCCACACAACCCTAAAATCTTCGTCTATGAAGTGTTGAAAGGTCGTGTTTTCAAAAAAAACAAGTTTTTGTATTATTATTTGAAAAAACAAGAAAAGAGTCAGTGATCAAATGAATGTCGTTTGCATTTTTGGTCAGAATAAGCCAAGCCAGCTTTGGTAGTGTTTTAAACCGTTCTCGTCGAGATAGCCTTAGAGTATCTTTCAGTTGTAGAAAGGCTATTTTCATAGAAGAACGGATAAGTTTGTAAAGTGTCATAAAATAATCTTTCCCGGCCTCAAAATTTAAGTGAAATTAAGAAGGGGCCACATTTTCAGAAATAGCCATCTAGTTGAAATTGGCAAAAAAGGAAGGAATATTCTAATTTGCTTTTTTTAAAAATTCATATTTCTTATGATTAGAGCATATGGTGTCTGATTTTCAAGTATGTAAATTCTTTTGACAAAGTTTGTTAATAGGATCAGTTTTTTTTAAAACTTTGTAATCAAGTTTGTTTTATCTTTAAAAAAAATTGAAAAATTGAAAAAAAAATGTGTTTTATTGTTATTGATCTTTCATTGAACGAACTACGCACGGTCTGATTCATGCTGGGTCATGATACGTAGGCAATCTCGATAAGATTCGACCACAACAAAAAAAATAATAAATAATTAAATAAGAGAGATAAAGGCATGATAGAAATGGTCAAACTGCCTAGATACATTGCAATTGCAATATGTGTTAAAACTCTAATGCTAACAAGTTTGTTGTTTATCCAGAAGATTTCAAACAGTTAGTTCGTTAGGACGTTCTGGCAGATTACCATTACCACACGAGATCCAAAGGGCCCATTCTGAAAAACACGTCTAGTTCGGACAAAAGCATCGAATAGGAGAAAACGGAAATGCAAATAATGAAGGAGGAAGTAGACATGTTAAGGCGACAGATAGCAGAAATGCACATAGCCTGGGCTAGAGGGCAACCATTACCGTTGCTTCCCAATGCTCCTACTCTCCCACCAGTTCAGACTCCGGAACATCCTCCCACTGGTCCGTCGACCAACTTCCCAAGTCACCACTACTACCAGGGAAGAAATCCCTATGAACCCCAAGTTCCACCACCCAATCAAAACCCTCCTCCACCAAATGCGCCCATCTTTATGGCGCCTCCACCAGCCCCATTGCACAGGTCATCTAATGAGCCATTGTTCAGGCTCACAATACACAATATTACCCCTCTGAACTCACATTCAAAGCACCCGAGCCACATACCTATAATCCCAACTTTGAGGATCCGGCGGAAATTGAAAGGCCGGCTAAGAGCCCAGAGCAGGACGAAATGATGCGGAAGTTTAAAAGCCTGGAGAAATCCTTCAGGAACATGCATGGGTTAGGCAACCAGGTCAGTGTAGCCAACAAAGATCTATGCCCTTTTCCTGACGTCCAATTACCGGCAGGATTCAAGATGCCCAAGTTCGAATTTGTATGAAGGGCACGGCGATCCTATGGCTCATTTATGGGGTTTTTGTAGTAAGATGAGGGGAGCAGGAGGCAAAGACAAGTTGTTGATAGCTTACTTTGGCCAGAGTTTGAGTGGGTCGGCATTGGAATGGTACACCAGGCAGGATCCAAGTAGATGGTATACTTGGGATGCTTTGGCGCAAGCTTTTGCCGGACACTTCCAATACAACCTTGAGATAGTCCCAGACCGTCTCACATTACTAAAGCTTGAGAAGAAACCCGGGGAGAGCTTCCGGGAATTTGGATTTCGATGGAGAGAACAGGCAGCAAGAGTTGATCCTCCTATGAGAGAGGGGGAAATGGTGGACTACTTTCTGCAAACTCTGGAGCCAACTTACTTTGGTCACCTGGTGACATCGGTTGGCAAATCTTTCAACGAAGTGGTCAAAATGGGCGGTATGATAGAAGAGGGACTTAAGTCCAATAAGATCTTGAGCTATTCCGCGTTAAAAGCAACAACTCAGGCTATTCAGAATGGCACAGGGGTTGCACTCGGGAAAAAGAGAAGAGAAGAAGTTGCAACGGTAGAGGAAGGTACTTGGTCCAGATCGAAAGGTCCTTCACCTCATTACCAAGCCAGACCCTACCACCCAAATCACCCTCCACGAAATACATATCCACCACCAAGGGCTTACAATAACCCTCCAGGACCAGGTTTCCGTGGGAATCATGCTTTCAGAAATGAAAGGGCACAGAGAACATTCACTGAGTTGGGAGAAACCTATACTGCTTTGTTCCGCAAATTAAAGCAGGTAGGCTTGCTAAGTCCTATTGAGCCAAGATTGCCAAACCCCCTACCCCAAAATATGGATCGCTCAGTAAGCTGTGAGTATTGTTCGGGGGCTCTCGGACATGATACCGAGAAATGTTGGAAATTGAAACATGCAGTGCAAAATCTTATTGACACCAATAAGATCGAGGTTCAGACACGAGAGGCACCCAACATTAATCAGAATCCATTGCCAGCTCACCCTTAGACCCATATGATCAAATTGATACGCAAGGGAAGGGAAAATTAAGAAGCCCGATCTGTATTCCAAAGCAAAACCAATCAGCAGAAGTTGGTATATAAGAAGTCGTGCTTGGTAATCAGGAGGAGTTTCGGTGGTTTGTTTTTGTTGTCATTTCTTTTGTCCAAGTTGTTTTCAGGGTTGTGACCCAGATTTTGTCTTGTAGTGAAACCCTCTTATCTTTCCATTTTGGTCATTACAGTTTGCTTAGTCTTGTCAAGTTTCGTTTCAGGTTTGTATTTTGGTTTGCTTGTTTGTATTTGAACCATTTCTCCGTTTAGTTTAATGAAACTTTCGGTCTTTTATTACCCCAGTCATCTTTTTGTTTAGTTCTTCTATCTTTAGATTTGTCATTTGTTCGAACGCCGATTCTAATGACATGGCATCGCACATAATTTTGGCCTAATATTAAGGGTTAATCATGAAGCAATTGGAAGATAATCAGGGCATTTTAAAAGAAATAAAAACGATTTGAGATTATTTGGAGCCAGAATCATGTGAGACTGGGGCAGGTAAAACACGAAGAAACCCTTAAAGGAAAATTGGCCATGCTAAGACGGGGTTCGCTCGTGATACTGAAATGAAAGTGTCGTCCAACAATACTTTAAAATGATAGATGAAAAGGCGAATGGACGATATGGTTATCAATCAGGGCACAAACCAGAAGATGTCGTGAATATGTTGTTTGTACTTGGCATGTTTTGAAGATTGGAATGACGAAGGCATTTTGTTCTGCTATCCAAACACTTTATCCATCGTCAATCCTTTGAGACTTATTTTAAATTCTTTCATACCCCTCCTTCGGAATTAGTTGCCAAGTCACCGGTTAAATCCCGAATCGAGGAAAAGAATGACTCTATTTAACGGTCCGCGAACCAGAAATCCGGATAAGGAATTCTATTAACCCGGGAGAAGGTATTAGGCATTCCCGAATTCCGTGGTTCTAGCACGGTCGCTCAACTGTCGTATTTGGCTTATCTATCTGCTTTTTACAGTTATGTACTTAGTGCAAATTAATATCCCTTTACCGCTTTTATTATTGATTATGATTTACGAAAGAGAAAGTTGCTTAAAAATATGCTTCCGAATCACGTCACATGAAATGCACCCGGATCCTCGACATATTCTTATTCAACATTTCGGGGTTTGGATTTGGGTCGCATGAAATGCACACCCGTATTTAAGAAGGTAGAACTAAAATATGCGCCCGGAGCGATTACTTATTTACACTGTTGAGAAGGACGTGACATTTTGCTAGGAAACGACACATCTCGAAATCTAAGTATTTTATATGTACATTTATGAAGGCCTTGCGATTAGTGTAACTATTAGGCGAGGCGCACCTTTAATTCAAATCTAAAGCGAACTACATCCCACTGTATTTTACTTAAGAGTTGATTCCAAATTATTTAAAACTTGCTACGAACCACACCACATGAAATGCGCTTGTGGTTCCTGACACGCTTTATTTGCTCTTGCCCGAAATTGGGGTCGGGTCACATGAAATGCACCCCCGACTCCTTTAATCTAATTACGTCATTCAGTTGAGTAATAACTCACTAATTCCTACAATGTGACAAAATCCTAACATTAACAGATTTGGAGATTACACACATGAGTAGAGAAGATTGAACAGAGATACAACAGACTAATTCAGGTTTACGTGCATATCTAATGATAGTGTATCTTTGATCTAGCTACATTTTCCATAACCAAAACTAGCAATACAAACTTAATTAAAGAATAACAGAACGTAACAAACATAAGAACTTTGGACGACTACATGATTCGACAGACTTTAAACATAAGCTTCAAGCTTCATTCTTTTCGAACCAAGGAACTACAATAACAGAAATGTGTACCTTTATTGGAACCAAAATTTCTTTTAGAACTTGTTTACCAACGCCACTGAATCGATATCGGATAGCAAAAAGTTGATAGGAAACTTTTGACAACAACAAACTCGACGGAGCCGCGAACCTGCCCGGAAACCTCTACGACCTTGACGGACTGAGCTCGACTGGGATTATACACACTCAAACAGAAATATCGTCGCTATCACAGCAATGGCAACATCGGAGTGACAATCGACGCGACACACACGAAGAACTGCCCGAGAACTTCAAAATGCCTTGACGACGGAGAAGCAACAGGTGGTTTGCCGGGCGATGCTGCTGTTGGGCGTCGCTGCGGCTGGAGACGATGCGAGGAGTAGCTGGTCGTCACAGCAGCTGGTTGTTTGGTGTGGGTATGGCTGTTTGACGATGGAGATAGGGAGTGGTACTAGATGATGATAAAGTAGGAGAAGAAATCAAATGGCTTACATGGTATTGAGACTTTCGTACCGGAAATGGCATCGAGAGAACTTCGACGGAGCTTCGACTCTCGACTGAAACTCTTCTGTTTTCTCCCGTGTCCGGAGGGCTTTTTTTAGAGTTCGGTCTCCTCTTCTTCTGTTAAGAAGAAGATATATATCACAACTTTTTGTTTTGCAAAATCCCTCAACCCTCTCTCTTTCACGTTTTTTTTTCTTTTGTTTTCTTTTACCAAAACCAAGCAGACCACATGCTGCCCTTTTTCTTTTCAAAAATCCACCCCCCCTTACCGTTTTTGCTCCTTCCTTTTCTTAAAAAAAAACCTTAGCCCCACTCCCATTCACTTCTTCCTTTTAAAAATCCCAAAAGCCATCAACCACTTGGCCGTGTCTCTTTTGTCCTTTCTTTTTGTTTTTTTTTTATTCTTTTTTCATTTTTTAATCATTCTCCCATCCCTCCCCCTTAATGTAGTGTCGGGTTATTACGGACTATGTCCGAAAATTATAAAACCGGGTAGTTTGAACCCGAATATTATTCTTCGCCCGGAACCGAGAATGGCGTTATTTAATTAATCCTAGGTAACCAAAATAACTATAAGACTAATAATTAAAACAAAGTTAATTTTTTTATATTTTTCAAGATTAAAGTTACCACCAAATACTAATTATATTATTTTTTGTTTTGTAATTTTCGTTTTTAATAAAAAAATAAAAATATAAAGTACTATTTTTTTGTATTTTTCAAGTTTAAAATGACTACGAAACATTAATAAAACTATATCTTTGTTATTTTTCATTTTAAGGTAAAAATAAAGTAAAAGAGTCAAATTTAACTAAAATAGCTATATTAAAACTAAACTAAATATTTTACGCTAACAATATAGAAAATCTCGGGGAGGGTCAAAAATCACGTGTTTACAGCTGCCCCTCTTTGACTGAAAACACAAAGAGTTTTCAGGACAAAGAACGACTAGACAAGTGTTTTTGACCCGACCCTTATTGGGAGGGACTAAACTAAGAGAAGAGGAATGTGACCGAGCCCTTGTATCTGAGCTGCCTACATATCCTTGGCTATAAAGGAATCAGGCCACGTGTAGTTCGAAAGTGAGTGAGGAAGGGGTATACCGAGGTGGAGAGCCAGTCGAGGTGTCGTTCCGTCGATGTTCTGTTCCATCGAAGTTCCGGTCCGTGGTCCTGCTATTACATCAAAAATCAAAACATGAGAAAGACTAACTAAGCCTATCGGCTACTAGTTACAAGATTCCTATCTATAAGTCTTCTGAAGCTTGATCTTGAGTATTGGTTGGTGCTTCATGCGGACTCTAAATTTGAACCTTGATACTTGCTAGATGCAGGTGCTGCTTTTCGGATCAAGACCAGGTATGCGGTGCTTGTGACCTCGGCCATGTCTTGAGCACACCACATCTTTCATCAACTTCTGCACTTAGATTAACTCCTTGCCTTTTTTTTTCATTGTGACTATCTTCTGTTGATCATCTCGGACCGTTGACTCGCATTCCGGTCGCAAGCTTCTTTTGTTGCTAACTTGCATTGCACTCCGAAGTGATTTCCCTTACTTGTGATCTTCGAGCTATTCTCCTTCGAAGTCTGAATCTATCTTTTCTGATCCTTGTTGCCTTCCTTCTGATTTATGCCGGGGATTTCCGTTACACTCTACCGCTTTCCTCAACCAAATTCAAAAATAAATCGCCACTCCATTCTTCAGGCGGGCTCCCTGACTTCCACTACAACTTCAAAATAAATCGCCACTCCATTCTTCAGGCGGGCTCCCTGACTTCAACTACAACTTCAAAACTAAATCGCCACTCCATTCTCCAGGCGGGCTCCCTGACTTCAACTACAACTTCAAAATAAAATCGCCACTCCATTCTCCAGGCGGGCTCCCTGACTTCAACTATAACTTCAAAACTAAATCGCCACTCCATTCTCCAGACGGGCTCCCTGACTTCAACTATTGCTTCAAAAATAAAATCGTCACTCCATTCTCCAGGCGGGCTCCCTGATTTCAACTATAACTTCAAAAATAAAATCGCCACTCCATTCTCCAGGCGGGCTCCCTGACTTCAACTACTACTTCAAAATAAAATCGCCACTCCATTCTCCGGGCGGCGATCTCGCTGTTACTGCTGTTACTGCTGTTACTGCTGTTGCCACCGCTTAGCTGATCTCCCTGTTACACTGTACTAAGCAACAAAAACAAGAAGCTAGACTAAGTTACAGTACTACAAGTTCTTATCTATCCTTTTTAACTTGATCTTGTCGCGCTCCTTGCCATCCTGTCTGACTTGGTGTTCCTTCTAATGCTTCTCCTCTTCCGCCGATTGTTATTTCGGCCTATCTTGATTGCCGAACTCCGACCATTGTTTCCTTCTTTATGATCTTTGAACTATTCTCCTTCGCAATCTGAATCTATCTGTCCTGATCCTTGTTGCCTCCCTCTGCTTACGAACTTGGAATCAGGCCGGAGATTTCCGTTACATTCAACCGCTTTCCTCAACCGAATTAAAATAGATCGCCACCCCATTCTCCAGGCGGGCTCCCTGACTTCAACCACTACTTCAAAAATAAAATCGCCACTCCATTCTCCGGGCGGGCTCCCTGACTTCAACTACTACTTCAAAAATAAAATCGCCACTCCATTCTCCAGGCGGGCTCCCTGACTTCAACTACTACTTCAAAATTAAATCGCCACTCCATTCTCCAGGCGGGCTCCCTGACTTCAACTACTGCTTCAAAATAAAATCGCCACTCCATTCTTCAGGCGGGCTCCCTGACTTCAACTACTGCTTCAAAATAAAATCGCCACTCCATTCTTCAGGCGGGCTCCCTGACTTCAACTACTACTTCAAATAAAATCGCCACTCCATTC
Source organism: Nicotiana noctiflora (assembly GCA_032618575.1). Classification (NCBI taxonomy): domain Eukaryota; kingdom Viridiplantae; phylum Streptophyta; class Magnoliopsida; order Solanales; family Solanaceae; genus Nicotiana; species Nicotiana noctiflora. The sequence continues at coordinate 142,168 of JASVEL010005619.1, read as the reverse complement.
TCCAGGGCGGGCTCCCTGACTTCAACTACTACTTCAAAATAAAATCGCCACTCCATTCTCCGGGCGGGCTCCCTGACTTCAACTACTACTTCAAAATAAAATCGCCACTCCATTCTCCAGGCGGGCTCCCTGACTTCAACTACTACTTCAAAATAAAATCGCCACTCCATTCTCCAGGCGGGCTCCCTGACTTCAACTACTACTTCAAAATAAAATCGCCACTCCATTCTTCAGGCGGGCTCCCTGACTTCAACTACAACTCACTAATTTCATCCTATCCCGATCACCTTCCTTTGCCTTTTGTACCATTTTCTTCTTCCTGCATTGCCTCTTGGGCCACCTTCTCTTATTACTTTTCTTTTGGCTGCTGGGGATATCTTTGGAACTTGTTACTCACTTGTGGGGATGATGTTGCTGAGGAAGTATTCTTTGTTTCCTTCACCCCTCATTCTCTCTCGGACTCGCCGGAGGTTGAAATGTTATGGACTGGGGATTATCCTGGCGGGGGACCCCTTTTCCTCTTCCTTCTTCCCGTTCTTCCTCTGGGACTCAGGTGCTTGAATTTGCGCCGGGAACTCTTGTTGTAACCCTCTGCTTTTTGGTGGGCTACTGGTTTCAAGACCTGCAATGTAAAGACTGAAGACTTGCCTTTTGTTATACAGGTAGGCGCCTGCTTTTAGTAGCAACTTTTGAATTAAAAATGCATGCTGGCAATAATTTGCAAAATATGCATAGGACAATGTAAGATAAAACATACGTAAAATATCCTATTCGAGGGCGGATGGTCCCGTCGTATCCTATTTGAGGGCGGATACTCCCATCGTATTCTATTCGAGGGCGAATACTCCCATCGTATTCTATTCGAGGGCGAATACTCCCATCGTATTCTATTCGAGGGCGAATACTCCCATTGTATTCTATTCGAGGGCGAATACTCCCATCGTATTCTATTCGAGGGCGAATACTCCCATCGTATTCTATTCGAGGGCGAATACTCCCATCGTATTCTATTCGAGGGCGAATACTCCCATTGTATCCTATTCGAGGGCGAATACTCCCATTGTATCCTATTCGAGGGCGAATACTCCCATGATATCAATGTATGAAAGTGAGCAAACCTGAGACGTCCTGTTCGAAGGTGGACAAACCTGAAACATCCTATTTGAAGGTGGACAAACCTGACACGTCATCTTGAATTGCCTTCCTCGTTTCTCCGAGAAAATTTTCAACAACGGCGGAAAATTTTCTGCCCCAGTATTGGTGTTCTTCCTTGTGGCATGACTTTCTGCTATCAATAGCACTTTCTTTCCCTGTTTCAAATCATAGAAAAATTGTTAGTTCAAAACATTGTGAGCGGTTGTGCCGCTCCTGTGGGGTGGTTTTTCTTTTTCCCATTTTCCTCGCTTGGGATTCCCAAAACTTGTTGGGGAATGATTTCATTTGTTGGAGATGATATTCCTGCTGGGGATGGGTTTTTCCATTTATCCCTTCCCCGTTCTGTGTTTCTCGACTTGCTGGGGGTTATTTTGTTGAAGATGAGATTTCCTTTCTTCCTTTACCACTCTGTGTTGTCCGACCACCTCGGAACTTGCTGAAGATAACACTGCCGGTAGATTTTCATTTCCTCAAAATTGGTGTTTCACTCTTCTTGAAGGTTGTTGAGGATGCCACTGGTTCGAAGACCATTTCCCTTAAGACTTTCCTTCTTCCCCAAAGTGGGTATTGACTTCCAGAAAATTTTCAAACTGAAAAGAAAATTTTCTGCCCCAATTTAATAATCTTCTTTGCACCATACTTCTCTGCCGTCAATGGCATTTCCTTGCCTTGCATAATAATTGGAAAGTTGGTGGCAAGTTTTGAAGTCATTTCTCACTATGTTTTGACTAGACTGACTTTGATGGAGAATTTTGACAAAAGGAGAAAGATAAAAAGAAACAACAAATAGAAGACAAGGGAGGACTGACTCTCTAACCAGAAACAACTATAAAACTTATCAAACGCGAATACCAACTCTACTGGTCATGACATGCACATATGGCCTATCCTCCGTCGTTAATTGCCTTTCACGATTTATGTCTCGTGATTTCCATCTGATTATCACCTTTATTTGACTTGTAGTGCCCGAAGGGTTTTCACTTTCAAGCCTCTCTCATTTTGATTTTCTCTCAGCTTTCGTCGCCTTACGGTGCTTGTGAAGGTTTTCACCGGTAAGACTCTCTCATTTGTATTACTTTTAACTGGGGATTGGGGTATCATTGCCAAGACTCTCTCGTGTTTCCTTTCTGCCGGGAATCAGAGTCTTTTCTGCTGAGAATCAGAGCGTTATATTCTGATAGGACTCTCTCACTCGCCTGATGTGGCATCTTTTGAAGACTGATCAGAAGGTCTTTCTTCGGACCGTAATGTGGGATTTGGATAGGGCTAGAAAGAAAGGGTATTGAAGGCTCAAAACAAAATTAATTTTGGGTTCAAAATTTACAACCTTCGGACCTAAATTTATTTATAATCAACACAATTTTTCTTTGCCCCAGTTTTTGCTTGGGGATTTTTTTTTTTTTTTTTTTTTGATTTTTATTTACACTATGACCGAGCCGTGAAGCGCCTACGTATCCTCTTTAATTTTTTTTTTTTTTTTTTTTTTTTTTTTTTTTTTTTTTTTTTTTTTTTTTTTTTTTTTTTTTTCACACATTTTTCTTTTTCTTTTCTTTATCTCTTTTTGTTGTTTTCTTTTTCTTTACTTTTCTTTGTCCCTTTCTTCTTTTGCCTTTCAAACTTGTGTTTCTAGTCTTTGCAACTAATTCCGAAGGAGGGGATGAAAGAATTTAAAATAAGGCTCAAAGGGTTGACGATGGATAAAGTGTTTAGATAGCAGAACAAAATGCCTTCGTCATTCCAATCTTCAAAACATGCCAAGTGTAAACAACACAATTAACATTCGTCATATCTTTAAAGCACGGTTGGACAACACTGTCATTTTCATTATTGTGAATGACCCCACGTCGATTTGGCCAGCTTGCCTTTAACTGTTTCCTTTTTAGTTGCCCCGGTTTCACATGACTCGGGATCCAAATAATCTCAAATTGTTTTTATTTCCTTTAAATGACCCGATCATCTTCCAATTGCTTCATGATTAACTTTTAGAATTAAGCCACAATTATGTGTGCGCATGTCATGTCACTAGATTCGGCGTTTGAGCACAAGACAAATCTAAAGGGTAAACAGAACTAGAACTAAATAAAATGACCGGAAGTAACAAAAGACCGAAAGCTTCATTAAACTAATGACGAAATGGTTCAATGATAAAACAAGCAAAACAAACTAGAGTACAGCCCTGAAACAAAACTGGGCAGGACCAAAGCAAACTGCTAGGACAAAAGGGTTTGACCACAAGAAAACCCTGAAAATAACTCGGACAGCAAAAATGACCACAAAAACGAACCACCAAAGCTCCCTCTAGCTGACCGAAAGATGGAGTATCTTCCCAATTTCCAAGCACAACATTTTAGCCACTAAGTTCTGCATCAATATTGCCAAGGCTGCCAACCGCTTCAACATTTTTAGCTCCAGTCGGTACACCCCCCAGGGGATTTGTGTGCCCCATGTCATCATCATCGACCACAATCAACCACCCTTTTTGAATCATTCTTTCTATTTCCTTTTTCAAGGTACGGCAACTCTCAATATCGTGCCCTCTGACATTGGAATGGTATGCACGTCGTGCAGTAGGATCGAAGCTTCTTGCACGTGGATCGGGAGTGTATTCGGGGAGCGGCGTAATCAGGCCGACATGTTTTAACTTTTCAAACAGACTTGCATAGGACTCTCCGATAGGGGTGAGCGCCTTTTCTCGCTTCAGCAACCTTTCCTCCCTAAACGCCTTATTTGGCCTGAAACCTGACCCGGGGGGTTTCCGGTATGTTCGTGGGGGTTGGTAAGCCTTTTGTGGAGCGGGGTACCTGGAAGGTGAAGTACGATTTTGGTTGTCCCGGGGAGAGTAGTGGTGTTGGGGACGGGAGTAGCGTTGTGAAAACATAGTTGGGGGACGAGTAATTGAGTTACTCGAATGGCTGGAGAAGTTGTGATAGGCGGGTATATATGGAGAGTGCGGGAGATCATCCGGCATCGGGTTCATGGTACGGGTAAGGACAGAGTCCAGGAAGCTAGGTGGTGGCGGAGGTGGTGCTTTTCCATCCATCCACGCCCGATACATATCAGCCACGTGTTGTCTCAATATCTTGACCTCCTCTACTAACCCGTGGTTCCGTTCAACCAGCTGTTGTCGGGTATCGGTATCAACCCACTCAGTCTTGAGATTATCTGCCATTGTCCTCTGACTTCGTCTTACGGGGAAGAGTTATTTCAGAACCACAACCAACCACCTTTCTGGAAATGGACACAACAAAACAAAGCCGGCATGTCAGCATTAAGGTATCCCGCTTATTGATCATTCTTCTTTTTTTTTTTTTTTTTTTTTTTTTTTGGTTATGGAAATGGTCGAATCCTATGTGGATTGCCTACGTATCACGACCCCGCATGAATCAGACCGAGCGTAGTTCTTGCAAATTAATGCAAGAAATAAAGAAATGTTTATTTGATTTTTTTTTTGATTTCTTTTTTTTTCTTTGAAGGAAAATTATAGAAGCCGACTCCAACTACAAACTTGTGTAGGAGATTTCTACAAGAAAAAGAATATTTTTTTTTGGTGTCAATTATGACTATTTCTACAAAATTGGCCACATAATGGCTTATTTGACAAAATGACTATTTTTGCAAAATTTATTTAAGAAAGATAAACTTGAAATTTTTTTTTTTTATCTTGTGGCTCATGGGGCATCGTTCGGCATCACCATAAACCAACACAAGACTATTTTTCATAAATTGACCATGTAATGGCTTATTTAGACAAAGTGGCTCTTTTTGCAAAATTTTATTTAAGAAGATGCCAATTCAAAATTTTTTATCCTGGGGCCTATGGGGCATCGTTCAGCACGACACAGGCCAACACAAGACTGAGGAAGTTAAAATGCAAAAAATGTGGCTATTTCAGCAAAACGCCGGCCATGTAATGGCTTATTTGACAAAGTGGTTATTTTTGTAAAGTTGAGTGATGACTCAAAACTTGATTTTTTGCGGATACATCCTTTCGCATTTCCGCGAGGGAATATTTCAAGGCTGTGTCCAAAATTATAAAAAAAAATCCAAAGTGGCTATTCTTGCAAAAACAGCCTTCCGGCGTCTTTTGAGGGACGTTCGGCTTATTTTAAGCAAGAATAGCATCACCCGACTTATTTATAACAAAATCAAAAATTTGACATTTTTTTGGTTATTTTTGCAAACGGGGTGTGAACCCGAACTTGATTTTGCGGCTATGGCCTTGCAACATTTCCACAAGGAATATTTCAAGGTTGTGCCCGCAAATTATTAAAAATAATTCAAAGTGGCTATTTTTGCAAAAACGGCCTTCCGGCGTCCTTTCGGAACATTCGGCTATTTTCAAAAACAGCGTCACTTCGATTTATTGACAAAATTAAACACACACATTTTTTTTGATTTTTTATATATTTTTTTTATTTTTTGCAAAAAGGGTGTGAACCCGGACTTGATTTTGCGGCTATGGCCTTGCAACATTTCCACAAGGAATATTTCAAGGTCGTGCCCGCAAATTATTAAAAATGATTCAAAGTGGCTATTTTTGCAAAAACAGCCTTCCGGCGTCCTTTCGGAACATTCGGCTATTTTTCAAAATGGCATCACCTTGATTTTATTAAAAACTAAAACTTAGACATTTTTTTTTTTTTAATTTTTTGAAGGGGTGGTTGGACCCGATAAGGGTTGCCTACGTATCCCACCTAACGGTGAGAATCAAACCTGCGTAGTTCGGTCAAACAAACTACATCTTTAAAGGAAACAAACTATTTATTATTTTTTCGCACATTTTTTTTTTAGCTTAAAACAAAATTTTTTTCTTTTTTTTTTTAGTAAAAAAAAACAAACTATTTTGAAATCACATATTTTTTTTATTTTACAACAAACGTTTTTTTTTTCTTTTTAAGTAAAAAAACAAACTATTTTGAAACTATTTTTTTTTATTTTGATCAAACATTTTTTTTTATTTTACAACAAACGTTTTTTTTCTTTTTAAGTAAGTAAAAAAACAAACTATTTTGAGACTATTTTTTTTTCATTTTCCTCAATATAAAAAAAACGGTTAGCCTGCAAGTCTGAAGCAAATATATGCATAAAACAAACAGGATGCAGCAGGATGGTCTTTTCATTTCAGGTCACCTGTCCTAGACGGACCCAACCCCTGTGTTGAGTCCCCCAAGTCAAATGCAACATGATGCAAATAAACGTTCCTACTAGGGATCCGGCATGAAGCTTTGTTATTCTAGGTTTTAAAACCTGGGTTTATTGTTCTAGACCTGGCTTACCCGAGCGGACAACTCGAGCCGAGGAGGAGGCAGCAACCCGGGAATACAGAAGCTTCACCGGTTTTGCAACTTATCCAAACCTCGTTCTAAGGTGGGAATTAGACACTATACGGAAAAGAAGTCACACGAAGTGCACCCTTCTTCATGATTTAGAAGACTCAGAGAGGAGATTGGTTTCGGCACAATTTATATGTACAGTTCAAAAAAAATATCAAAGCGATAAAAATATCATTTTGCACATTAATACAAACATATAATAAAATCGAGATAATAAATAAGCCAAATATAATAAATATGCCAAATACATCAATTATTCCGAGCTTGAATTCTAAAAAAAATCCCCAGCAGAGTCGCCAGAGCTGTCACACCTCTTTTTTACGCACCCGCGAGGGTGCAAAGAGTTTTTCCAATTAAAGGACAATCGAGGCGGGAATTATTCAATTATTTCAGAGTCGCCACTTGGGAGATTTATGGTGTCCCAAGTCACCGGTTAAATCCCGAATCGAGGAAAAGAATGACTCTATTTAACAGTCCGCGAACCGGAAATCCGGATAAGGAATTCTATTAACCCGGGAGAAGGTATTAGGCATTCCCGAATTCCGTGGTTCTAGCACGGTCGCTCAACTGTCGTATTTGGCTTATCTATCTGCTTTTTACAATTATGTACTTAGTGCAAGTTAATATCCCTTTACCGCTTTTATTATTGGTTATGATTTACGAAAGAGAAAGTTGCTTAAAAATATGCTTCCGAATCACGTCACATGAAATGCACCCGGATCCTCGACATATTCTTATTCAACATTTCGGGGTTTGGATTTGGGTCGCATGAAATGCACACCCGTATTTAAGAAGGTAGAACTAAAATATGCGCCCGGAGCGATTACTTATTTACACTGTTGAGAAGGACGTGACATTTTGCTAGGAAACGACACATCTCGAAATCTAAGTATTTTATATGTACATTTATGAAGGCCTTGCGATTAGTGTAACTATTAGGCGAGGCGCACCTTTAATTCAAATCTAAAGCGAACTACATCCCACTGTATTTTACTTAAGAGTTGATTCCAAATTATTTAAAACTTGCTACGAACCACACCACATGAAATGCGCCTGTGGTTCCCGACACGCTTTATTTGCTCTTGCCCGAAATTGGGGTCGGGTCACATGAAATGCACCCCCGACTCCTTTAATCTAATTACGTCATTCGGTTGAGTAATAACTCACTAGCTAATCTTGCTTTTAACATAAGATCTAACATTAACAGATTTGGAGATTCCACACATGAGTAGAGAAGATTGAACAGAGATACAACAGACTAATTGAGGTTTACGTGCATATCTAATGATAGTGTATCTTTGATCTAGCTACATTTTCCATAACCAAAACTAGCAATACAAACTTAATTAAAGAATAACAGAACGTAACAAACATAAGAACTTTGGACGACTACATGATTCGACAGACTTTAAACATAAGCTTCAAGCTTCATTCTTTTCGAACCAAGGAACTACAATAACAGAAATGTGTACCTTTATTGGAACCAAAATTTCTTTTAGAACTTGTTTACCAACGCCACTGAATCGATATCGGATAGCAAAAAGTTGATAGGAAACTTTTGACAACAACAAACTCGACGGAGCCGCGAACCTGCCCGGAAACCTCTACGACCTTGACGGACTGAGCTCGACTGGGATTATACACACTCAAACAGAAATATCGTCGCTATCACAGCAATGGCAACATCGGAGTGACAATCGACGCGACACACACGAAGAACTGCCCGAGAACTTCAAAATGCCTTGACGACGGAGAAGCAACAGGTGGTTTGCCGGGCGATGCTGCTGCTGGGCGTCGCTGCGGCTGGAGACGATGCGAGGAGTAGCTGGTCGTCACGGCAGCTGGTTGTTTGGTGTGGGTATGGCTGTTTGACGATGGAGATAGGGAGTGGTACTAGATGATGATAAAGTAGGAGAAGAAATCAAATGGCTTACATGGTATTGAGACTTTCGTACCGGAAATGGCATCGAGAGAACTTCGACGGAGCTTCGACTCTCGACTGAAACTCTTCTGTTTTCTCCCGTGTCCGGAGGGCTTTTTAGAGTTGGGTCCCTTCTTCTTCTGTTAAGAAGAAGATATATATCACAACTTTTTGTTTTGCAAAATCCCTCAACCCTCTCTCTTTCACGTTTTTTTCTTTTGTTTTCTTTTACCAAAACCAAGCAGACCACATGCTGCCCTTTTTCTTTTCAAAAATCCACCCCCCCTTACCGTTTTTGCTCCTTCCTTTTCTTAAAAAAAAACCTTAGCCCCACTCCCATTCACTTCTTCCTTTTAAAAATCCCAAAAGCCATCAACCACTTGGCCGTGTCTCTTTTGTCCTTTCTTTTTGTTTTTTTTTTTATTCTTTTTTCATTTTTTAATCATTCTCCCATCCCTCCCCCTTAATGTAGTGTCGGGTTATTACGGACTATGTCCGAAAATTATAAAACCGGGTAGTTTGAACCCGAATATTATTCTTCGCCCGGAACCGAGAATGGCGTTATTTAATTAATCCTAGGTAACCAAAATAACTATAAGACTAATAATTAAAACAAAGTTAATTTTTTTATATTTTTCAAGATTAAAGTTACCACCAAATACTAATTATATTATTTTTTGTTTTGTAATTTTCGTTTTTAATAAAAAAATAAAAATATAAAGTACTATTTTTTTGTATTTTTCAAGTTTAAAATGACTACGAAACATTAATAAAACTATATCTTTGTTATTTTTCATTTTAAGGTAAAAATAAAGTAAAAGAGTCAAATTTAACTAAAATAGCTATATTAAAACTAAACTAAATATTTTACGCTAACAATATAGAAAATCTCGGGGAGGGTCAAAAATCACGTGTTTACAGCTGCCCCTCTTTGACTGAAAACACAAAGAGTTTTCAGACAAAGAACGACTAGATCGAAATTAGTTGCAACGACTAGAAACACAAGTTTGAAAGACAAGAGAAGAAAGGGATAAAGAAAAAGAAAAGAAAAAGAAAACAACAAAAAGAGATAAAGAAAAGAAAAAGAAAAATGAATGAAAAAGAGAAACTTGAAAAAAAAGGGAATTGGGAACTACGTTTGACCTGATTCCTCAAAGAGGATACGTAGGCGCTTCACAGCTCGGTCATAGTGTAAATAAAGAAATAAAAATCCTCAAGTAAGAAACTGGGGCAAAGAAAATTATGTTTATAAATAAATTTAGGTCCGAAGGTTGTAAATTTTGAACCCAGAATTAATTTGTTTTGAGCCTTTCAATACCCTTTCTTTCTAGACCTATCCAAATCTCACATTACGGTCCAAAGAAAGACCTTCCGATAAGTCTTCAAAAGAGGCCAAGTCAAGAAAATACGAGTGTCTCATTAGAATATAACACTCTGATTCCCAGTAGAAAAGACTCTGATTCCCTGCAGAAAAAAAATACGAGAGAGTCTTAGTAGTGACACCCCAATCCCCAGCTAAAAGTAATACAAATGAGAGAGTCTTACCAGTGAAAATCTTCACAGGCACCATAAGGCGACGAAAGCTGTGAGAAAACCAAAATGAGAGAGGCTTGAAAGTGAAAACCCTTCGGGCACTACAAGTCGAATAAAGGTGATAATCAGATGGAAATAACAAGACAGGAATTGTGAAAGGCGATTAACAATGGAGGATAGGCCATATGTGCATGTCATGACCAGTAAAATTGGTATCCGCGTTCGATAAGTTTTTATAGTTAAAGAGTCATTTTTTCCTTTGTCTTCTACTTTGTTTCTTTTTATCTTTCTCCTTTTATCAAAAATTCCCCATCAAAGTCCGTCTAGTCAGAACAAGTAAATAAATGATTTCAAAACTTGCCACAAACTTCCCAATTATTATGCAAGGCAAGGAAATACCATTGATGGCAAGTGTGGTGCAAGGAAGATTATTAAACTGGGGCAGAAAACTTTCTTTTCAGTTTGAAAATTTTCTGGAAGTCAAGATCCACTTGGGGAAGATTGAAAATTTTCTGGAAGTCAAGTCCCACTTGGGGAAGAAGGAAGATAAGACAAGCCTTAGGGGAAGTGGTCTTTGAACCAGTGTCCTCCCCAACAGCTTTCAGAAGAGTGAAACACCAATTTTGAGGAAATAAAAATCCCCCGGCAGTGTTATCTCCAGCAAGTTGAGAAACACAGAACGGAGAAGGGATAAATGGAAAACCCACCTCCACCAGGAATATCATCCCCAGCAAATGACATCATTCCCCAACAAGTTTTGGGAACACAGAGCGATGGAAAGGGAAAAAGGAAAAACCATCCCCCACAGGAGTGGCACAAACACTCACAATGTTTTAAACTAACAAATTTTCTTTGATTTGAAACGGGGAAAGAAAGTGCTATTGATAGCAGAAAGTCATGCCACAAGGAAGAACACCAATACTGGGCAGAAAATTTTCTGCCGTTGTTGAAAGTTTTCTTGGAGAAACGAGGAAGGCAATTCAAGATGACGTTTCAAGTTTGTCCACCTTCAAATAGGATGTTTCAGGTTTGTCCACCTTCAAACAGGACGTCTCAGGTTTCTTCACTCTCAAACATTGATATCATGGGAGTATTCGCCCTCGAATAGAATACGATGGGAGTATCCGCCCTCGAATAGGATACGATGGGAGTATCCGCCCTCGAATAGGATACAATGGGAGTATCCGCCCTCGAATAGGATACGATGGGAGTATCCGCCCTCGAATAGGATACGATGGGAGTATTCGCCCTCGAATAGAATACGATGGGAGTATTCTCCCTCGAATAGAATACGATGGGAGTATCCGCCCTCGAATAGGATACGATGGGAGTATTCGCCCTCGAATAGAATACGATGGGAGTATCCGCTTCGAACAGGACATTTCAGGTTTGTACATTCTCAAACATTGATATCATGGGAGTATTCGCCCTCGAATAGGATACGATGGGAGTATTTGCCCTCGAATAGAATACGATAGGAGTATTCGCCCTCGAATAGAATACGATGGGAGTATTCGCCCTCAAATAGGATACAATGGGAGTATTCGCCCTCAAATAGAATACGATGGGAGTATCCGCCCTCAAATAGGATACGATGTGGTCCTTTGCCCACTAGTCCTTAAGTACCAGATATTTTAGCTCGGATCGTATTTTATCCCAAACTATCGATGTGTGACGACCCAAAGGGTCATCACTTATTTAATTAATCATTTCGAACTTCTGAGGCCTTGAAAACCTCATTCTATGTTGTCTCGATTTACGTGCACAATCCGAGCATGTAGCCGGAAAGATTTTGTGATAGAAAATATGAATTCTATGAGAAATTTGGATAAAAATGATATTAATATTGATATGGTTGACTTCGGTCAACATTTTTGGTAAACGGATCCGGACCGAGATTGGATGGTCCCGAGAGGTCCGTAGGAAAATATGGGACTTGGACATGTGTCCGGAGTCGAATTCTGAGGCTTAGAGCCCAAGTTATGAATTTTTCTATGAAATTGTTTTTGATGTAATTGTTAAAGGAAATAAATTAATTGACCTTGGTATCGGGCTCGTATTTTGGTTCCGACGCCCGGTACAAGTCTTAAATATTATATATGTGATTTCTGTAAAGTTTGGTGACATTCGGATGTCGTTTGAGATGTTTTGGACCTTGAGTTCCAAGTTAAGAAGTTTTGAAAATCAAAAGTATGAAAATCATGAGTTTGAGGCTTGATTTGATTAAAACGAAGTGATATTGGCGATGTGATCGCACGAACAAGTTCATAATGTGTTTTTGAGGTTGTGTACATGTTTGGTTTGGAGCCCGGGGGCTCGGGTAAAGATTTGATAGGCCGTTGGATGAAATTCTGAATTTTTGCCCTGCTGGTTTTTCACCCAGCTTGTTGGCTTCGCAATTGCGAAGTATTTCTCGCAATTGCGAAGGGGACGGTGTAAGGCAAGGCTCGCAAATGCGAACCTTGATCGCAAATGCGAAGCCCCATTGACCCAGCCTTGTTCGCAAATGCGAACAATTGTTCGCATTTGCGAAAGTCCCCAGAACCTGCCTATGTTCGCAAATGCGAACAAATGTTCGCAAATGCGAACATTCCCCATACTGCCTTGGTTCGCAAATGCGAACCATTGTTCGCAAATGCGAACACTGCCTTATACAGCATGTGTTCGCAAATGCGAACATTAGTTCGCAAATGCGAACATCCCTTTGTCTGCCAGTGTTCGCAAATGCGAACAAATGTTCGCAAATGCGAACTTCCCAGCCTTAGCTTATTTTTCAAACTCCGGAAATTGGTCGGGGTTCGCAATTGCGAACCCATGTTCGCAAATGCGAACACAGAGACCTGTAAAACACGATTTTCAGTCATTTCTTCACTTTTTACAAAATAAAAACACCCATTTGCGATTCTTCACGGATTTCTTCTTCATCAAAACGATTGTAAGTCACTTTTTACTTAATGCTTTCAATTCCTAACATCATTAAACATGTTTTTCATAAGAAATCAATGATTTTCATGGTAGAATTCTTGTTTTTGTTAGAAAATAGGGTTTTTCATAAATTGGGGAATTGGACCTCGAATTGAGGTCCGATTTTGAAACAAATCATATACATGAACTCGTGGGGGGATGGGTAACCGGATTTTGGTCCTAACCCCGAGTTCCGACCATGTGGGCCCGGGGTTGAAATTCACTATTCCGGGCAGAATGTTGTAAAAGTTGTATTTGGTCTTAAGAATTAGTTTGTTGAGTAGTATTGATGATATTAAATCAATTGTGTATAGATACGATTGGATTGGAGCCAAATTTGAAAGAAAAAGACATTCCCACGGATTGAATTGTTCATAAGCATTCGAGGTAAGTGTTTGTTCTATCCTAGCTTGAGGGAATAGGATTATGTGTTATGTGTTATGTGTTATGTGTTATGTGTTATGTGATCGAGTGCGGTGTATGGGCTGTGGTGACGAGCATCCATACACTGGCGTCTAGTATGACCGTGAGTCGTTGAAAATGCTTATTTTGAGATATATTTACAGATGAATTGTTGAACCTTTCTCCCTTGTTGGGACTTGTTGTGAAGATAATTATTGATTGCCCTTGATGGGACGGTTTATGAATTGCTGTTTCTTTCTTTGCCCTTAATTGTGATTGTTATTTGGGTGAGGAAGAGTGATAATGCACGAAGGGTGATGTCGTGCCATGTTTTATTTATTTATGCACGAAGGTTAATGCCGTGCCATGTTTATTTATTGATTATGCACGAAGGATCATGCCGTGCCCTGTTATTGAACCATGTACGAAGGATCATGCCGTACTATGGATGTGAGGATGAGAGTAAAAGCACGAAGGGTGATGCCGTGTACTTTATTTTTTTATTTGGTGAGGATGAGAGTAAAAGCACGAAGGGTGATGCCGTGCAACTGCTTGCTATTTCTTGAATTGATTTTACTTGTGTTTACATTATACTTTGTTTTTCCTTGTGAATTTATTAACTGTTGTTAATTGTTGAATTCCTTAAGATATTCCTTATTGTGTTATTACCTGGTTATTTCTTGTTATTCCGTGGTATACATATATATTGAATTGTACAGGTTTATGTGGGTGTCTGGTCCTAGGCTTGTCACTACCTCGCCGGGATAGGCCAGGCACTTACCAGCACATGGGGTCGGTTGTGCTGATATTACACTTCGTGCGTTTTTGCACAGGTCCAGGTTACGATCAGGAGCAGCAGCAGGAATAAATCGTTTGCGTGGGAGTTCATCATATTGAGACCGAGGTAGCTTGCAGACGTCCGCAAGCCCGGCGTCTCTCTCTTTGTTTATGTTATTAGCTGTAGTCTCTTTGTTCCGAGACAAACAGAATTATGTTATATTTCCTTCAGACTTTTATGTGTAGTATTCCATAGTAGTTCGTGAGTTGGTGACTCCACGTCTTGGGTAGAGGATTTTAGTATGATTTTCACTTTGTAATTAGTTATTTCTATTTCGATAAAGTATTCCGCATTTATTTAATTAAAATTGTGTTAAAAACAGGATAGTATGAATATAGTGGCTTGCCTAGCTACCACGAGTAGGAGCCATCACGATCCCGATGTTGGGGGAAAATCCGGGTCGTGACAAGTTGGTATCAAAGCTCTAGGTTACATAGGTCTCACCACTCACGAACAAGCTTAGTAGAGTTTGAGAGGTAGGTACGGAGACGTATGTACTTGTCCTCCAGAGTCTATTGAGTTAGGAAAGAGTCTCTCATTTGTTCTTTCTTGTCGTGCGACTTGTTCCTCAAATACTGATTGAATTTCTATTCTGTCCTTTCGCAGATGGTGAGGACACGCGCTTCTTCGTCCGCTGACCAGCAGCCCGAGCCCCAGGCAGCTCCTGTGAGGGGCAGGGGCCAAGGCCGTATCAGAGGCCGTGGTAGGGGTAGAGCTCAGCCCCAGGCAGCTACCCCAGAGGTGGAGCCTCATATTGAGATTGACGAGGAGGTTCCAGTCCCAGCAGCTCCAGTGGGCCCAGCTCAGGTCCCGGGAGAGGCTTTATTTACCCCGGATCTTCGGGATGCTTTGGTCGGAATAGCGGGATTTATGGACAGCATTGCCAGAGCGGGCTTATTATCGGTTGCACCAGCTGCTTCTCAGGCTGGAGGAGGGGCCCAGACTCCTCTTGCTCGTACTCCGGAGCCAGTAGCTCCTCAGCCTCATGCACCAGTGGTTCAGCCAGCTGTGGCCACTCAGTCAGGTACCACAGCTCATGCCGGTGATGGAGCGGCCATGACTTCTGATTCGTTATGGAGGCTTGATCGGTTCTCCAAGCTATTTACCACTACGTTCAGTGGAGCCGCATCAGAGGATCCTCAGGACTTTTTATTCAGTTGCCATGAGATTCTCAAGACTATGGGGATTGTGGAGACAAATGGAGTTGACTTCTGTACCTTCAGACTTGCAGGATCCGCCAAGACTTGGTGGAGAGATTATTGCTTGACTCGACCAGCGGGGTCCCCAGCTTTATCATGGGACCAGTTTGCGGAACTATTTATGGAGAAGTTTCTCTCTGCTACTCAGAGGGATGTACTTCGGAGGCAGTTTGAGCGCCTCCATCAGGGCACTATGACAGTTACACAGTATGAGACGAGATTTATCGACTTGGCTCGTCATGCGGTGGTGATACTTCCCACGGAGCGGGAGAGGGTCCGCAGGATTTATAGATGGGCTTAATCAGCCGATTAGACTCGAGATGGCTATGGGCGTGGGGAGTGACATATCATTTCAGGAGGCAGCCAATGCAGCACGCAGAGTTGAGATGGCTCTTTCTAGGGGAGGCGGTTATTCTTCGGATAAGAGGCCTCGTCATTCGGGCGAGGTTTGGTGAGGTTTTTTTCTGGTGGGAGAGAATCCTTTGATAGAGGCCAATCTTCCGGGCCTTTTCATTCCGCCCTTCGAGGCTTCACGGGGTGGACCGGGTGATCGTGCAGTTCTCGTGGGCATCATTCGGACCGGCTTCCTATTAATGCTCGGCCTCTTCGAAGTGTTCGTGGAGGCCATTCGAGTCGTCAGGGCCAGCAGCCCTATCGGTCCGAGAGTTGCTTACGGTTGTGGTGACCCGGGTCATTTTATCGGGAATTGCCCTCTAGCGGTGGGCAACTCTCGGCGGCGAGGTCCTCGTCCTATGATTCGAGGCCCCAGCTGACCCTCGGCCTGCCCAGCCGGCCGGAGGCGGGGGTAGAGATTATAGAGGTGGAGGTCGAGACCGGCGAGGTGGAGACCGTCCGGCGAGAGGTAGAGGTCGGCCGGTTGATGGTCGTCCTAGAGACACGGCTCGGAGGGGAGGTGCGGATCCCCGATTCTATGCTTTACCGGCCGGGCCGGAGGCAGAGGCATCAGATGCTGTGATTACGGGTACTATTCTTGTGTGTGGCAAGAGGTGCTTCGGTATTATTTGACCCTGGATCTACATATTCCTATGTGTCTTCCTACTTCGCACCGTATTTGGTCGTGCCCAGCTATGCTCTAGATATTCCAGTTTATGTGGCTACACCAGTGGGTGACTCCATTGTAGTCGATCGGGTGCATCGTTCGTGCGTAGTTATATTTGGGGGTCTTGAGACCCGTGTTGATCTGTTGCTCTTGGATATGGTATATTTTGATGTCATATTGGGGATGGACTGGTTGTCCCCATACCATGCTATTCTTGATTGTCATGCTAAGACTGTCACCTTAGCCTTGCCGAATCACCCCGATTAGAGTGGAAGGGTACCTCAAGCCACTCCGTTCGCACTGTTATTTCTTATGTTAAGGCTCGACGTATGGTCGAGAAGGGGTGTCTAGCTTATTTGGCTTATGTTTGTGATTCCAGTGCAGAAGTTCCTTCCATTGATTCAGTCCCTATTGCACGGGAGTTTCCTGAGGTTTTTCCTTCAGACCTGCCGGGCATGCCACCCGACAGGGGATATTGATTTCTGTATTGATTTGGCATCGGGCACTCAGCCCATCTCTATTCCACCCTATCGTATGGCCCCGCCGGAGTTAAAAGAGTTGAAAGATCAGTTGCAGGACCTTCTTGAGAAGGGCTTTATCAGGCCCAGTGTTTCCCCCTGGGGAGCACCTGTGTTATTTGTAAAGAAGAAGGATGGCTCGATGCGGATGTGTATTGATTACCGGCGGTTAAACAAGGTGACTATCAAAAATAAATATCCACTGCCGAGGATTGATGATTTGTTTGACCAGCTCCAGGAGAGAGGGTATTCTCTAAGATAAACTTGAGGTCAGGCTACCATCAGCTGAAGATCAGGGCGGCTGACATTCCTAAGACAGCCTTTCGCTCTAGATATGGGCATTATGAGTTCTTGGTCATGTCCTTCGGGTTGACCAATGCCCCAGCAGCATTCATGGAGTTAATGAATCGGGTATTCAGGCCTTACTTAGATCTGTTCGTGATAGTCTTCATAGATGACATCCTGGTGTACTCCCGCAGCCAGGAAGAGCACGAGCAGCACCTCAGAGTGGTTCTTCAGACTCTGAAAGATAACCGACTATATGCCAAATTTTCTAAATGTGAGTTCTGGCTGAGTTCGGTAGCATTTCTGGGTCACATTGTATCAGTGGAAGGTATTCAGGTAGACCCAAAGAAGATTGAGGCGGTCCAGAATTGGCCTCGACCAGCTTCAGTGACTGAGATCCGGAGTTTCTTGGGATTAGCAGGTTACTACCGTCGTTTTGTAGAGGGGTTTTCTTCTATTGCGGCCCCGATGACCAGGTTGACCCAGAAGGGTGTCCAGTTTCAGTGGTCAGAGGAGTGTGAGGCGAGCTTTCAGAAGCTCAAGACAGCCTTGACCACCGCACCAGTGTTGGTACTACCTACAGGTACAGGGCCTTATACAGTTTACTGTGATGCGTCCCGTACAGGACTTGGAGAGGTATTGATGCAGCATGGTAATGTTATTTCTTATGCTTCGAGACAGCTAAAAATACATGAGAATAATTATCCAGTTCATGATCTTCAGTTGGCAGCAATGGTTCATGCCTTAAAGATCCGGAGGCATTATCTATATGGTGTGACATGTGAGGTGTACATTGATCACAAAAGCCTACAGTACTTGTTCAAACAGAAGGAGTTGAATCTACGACAGCGGAGATGGTTAGAGTTGCTAAAAGACTATGATGTTACTATATTATATCACCCGGGTAAGGCCAATGTGGTGGCCGATGCATTGAGTAGAAAGTATGCCAGCATGGGTAGTCTTGCATATATTCCGGTCAATCAGAGACCATTAGCTCTAGATGTCCAGGCCTTAGCCAACCGGTTCGTGAGATTAGACATTTCTGAGCCTAGCAGAGTGTTAGCCCGCACGGTCGCTCGTTCTTCTTTATTAGAGCGTATCCGTGAGAGGCAATTTGATGATCCTTATTTGCGTGACTTGAGGGATACAGTACAGCGGGGAGGTGCCACGAAGGTAAATCTAGATGATGATGGGATATTGAAATTGTAGGGTCGAGTTTGTGTACCCAATGTCGAAGGGATTCGAGAGTTGATCTTAGCAGAGGCCCACAGTTCGCGGTATTCTATTCACCCGGGCGCCGCGAAGATGTACCAGGACTTACGTCAGCACTATTGGTGGCGCAGAATGAAGAAAGATATCGTTGCGTATGTCGCTCGGTGTCTAAATTGTCGGCAGGTGAAATATGAGCACCAGAGACCTGGTGGTGTATTCCAGAGGATTGAAATTCCCGAGTGGAAATGGGAGCGGATCACTATGGACTTCGTTACTGGACTTCCTTTGACTCGGAGGAAATTTGATGCTATTTGGGTCATTGTTGATAGGCTGACCAAATCAGCACACTTTATCCCAATATCTGTCTCCTACTCGTCGGAGAGGTTAGCGGAGGTTTACATTAGGGAGATTGTTCGTCTCCATGGGGTGCCAGTATCTATTATCTCTGATCGGGGAACGCAGTTTACCTCGCGGTTATGGAGAGCGGTCCAGCGGGAGTTAGGCACCCAGGTTCAGTTGAGTACAGCATTTCATCCTCAGACGGATGGCCAGTCAGAGAGGACTATTCAGATTCTTGAAGACATGCTTCGAGCCTGTGTTATTGATTTCGGAGGCTCGTGGGACCGGTTTCTACCATTAGCAGAGTTCGCCTACAATAACAGCTACCAATCTAGCATCCAGATGGCTCCATATGAGGCATTGTATGGTAGGCGATGTCGATCACCAGTCGGATGGTTTGAACCGGGAGAGGCTCGGTTATTGGGTACAGACTTAGTCCAGGAGGCCTTGGATAAGGTCAAGACTATTCAGGAGAGATTGCGTTCAGCTCAGTCCAGGCAGAAGACTTATGCGGATCATAAAGTTCGAGATGTGGATTTCATGGTTGGTGAACGAGTATTGCTCCGAGTGTCGCCTATGAAGGGCGTGATGAGGTTCGGGAAGAAGGGCAAGCTCAGCCCTAGGTATATTGGTCCATTTGAGATTTTAGACAGAGTGGGAGGGGTGGCTTACAGACTAGCTTTGCCGCCTAGCTTATCAGCCGTGCATCCAGTTTTTCATGTATCTATGCTTCGAAGATACCACGGCGATCCCACACATGTATTAGACTTCAGTACTGTCCAATTGGACAATGATCTATCTTACGAGGAGGAGCCGGTAGCCATTTTAGACCGGCAGGTTCGACAGTTGAGGTCGAAGAGTTATCCTTCTGTGCGTGTTCAGTGGAGAGGTCAGCCTCCTGAGGCATCGACCTGGGAGTCCGAGTCTGATATGCGGAGCCGTTACCCACACTTGTTTCCTGACTCGGGTACTTCTTTCTTTTGTCCGTTCGAGGACGAACGGTTGTTTTAGAGGTGGAGATTGTGACGACCCAAAGGGTCATCACTTATTTAATTAATCATTTCGAGCTTCCGAGGCCTTGAAAACCTCATTCTATGTTGCCTCGATTTACGTGCACAATCCGAGCATGTAGCCGGAAAGATTTTGTGATAGAAAATATGAATTCTATGAGAAATTTGGATAAAAATGATATTAATATTGATATGGTTGACTTCGGCCAACATTTTTGGTAAACGGATCCGGACCCGAGATTGGATGGTCCCGAGAGGTCCGTAGGAAAATATGGGACTTGGACATGTGTCCGGAGTCGAATTCTGAGGCCTAGAGCCCAAGTTATGAATTTTTCTATAAAATTGTTTTTGATGTAATTGTTAAAGGAAATAAATTAATTGACCTTGGTATCGGGCTCGTATTTTGGTTCCGACGCCCGGTACAAGTCTTAAATATTATATATGTGATTTCTGTAAAGTTTGGTGACATTCGGATGTCGTTTGAGATGTTTTGGACCTTGAGTTCCAAGTTAAGAAGTTTTGAAAATCAAAAGTATGAAAATCATGAGTTTGAGGCTTGATTTGATTAAAACGAAGTGATATTGGCGATGTGATCACACGAACAAGTTCATAATGTGTTTTTGAGGTTATGTACATGTTTGGTTTGGAGCCCGGGGGGCTCGGGTAAAGATTTGATAGGCCGTTGGATGAAATTCTGAATTTTTGCACTGCTGGTTTTTCACCCAGTTGTTGGCTTCGCAATTGCGAAGTATTTCTCGCAATTGCGAAGGGGACAGTGTAAGGCAAGGCTCGCAAATGCGAACCTTTATCAAATGCGAAGCCCCATTGACCCAGCCTTGTTCGCAAATGCGAACAATTGTTCGCATTTGCGAAAGTCCCCAGAACCTGCCTATGTTCGCAAATGCGAACATTCCCCATACTGCCTTGGTTCGCAAATGCGAACCATTGTTCGCAAATGTGAACACTGCCTTATACAGCCTGTGTTCGCAAATGCGAACACCCCTTTGTCTGCCAGTGATCGCAAATGCGAACAAATGTTCGCAAATGCGAACTTCCCAGCCTTAGCTTATTTTTCAAACTCCAGAAATTGGTCGGGGTTCGCAATTGCGAACCCATGTTCGCAAATGCGAACACAGAGACCTGTAAAATACGATTTTGAGTCATTTCTTCACTTTTTACAAAATAAAAACACCCATTTGCGATTCTTCACGGATTTCTTCTTCATCAAAACGATTGTAAGTCACTTTTTACTTAATTCTTTCAATTCCTAACATCATTAAACATGTTTTTCATAAGAAATCAATGATTTTCATGGTAGAATTCTTGTTTTTGTTAGAAAATAGGGTTTTTCATAAATTGGGGAATTGGACCTCGAATTGAGGTCCGATTTTGAAACAAATCATATACATGAACTCGTGGGGGGATGGGTAACCGGATTTTGGTCCTAACCCCGAGTTCCGACCATGTGGGCCCGGGGTTGAAATTCACTATTCCGGGCAGAATGTTGTAAAAGTTGTATTTGATCTTAAGAATTAGTTTGTTGAGTAGTATTGATGATATTAAATCAATTGTGTATAGATACGATTGGATTGGAGCCAAATTTGAAAGAAAAAGACATTCCCACGGATTGAATTGTTCATAAGCATTCGAGGTAAGTGTTTGTTCTATCCTAGCTTGAGGGAATAGGATTATGTGTTATGTGTTATGTGATTGAGTGCGGTGCGGTGTATGAGCTGTGGTGACGAGCATCCATACACTGGCGTCTAGTATGACCGTGAGTCGTTGGAAAATGATTATTTTGAGATATATTACGGATGAATTGTTATTGTTCTCCCTTGTTGGGACTTGTTGTGAAGATAATTATTGATTGCCCTTGATGGGACGGTTTATGAATTACTTTTTTCTTTCTTTGCCCTTAACTGTGATTGTTATTTGGGTGAGGAAGAGTGATAATGCACGAAGGGTGATGCCGTGCCATGTTTTATTTATTTATGCACGAAGGTTAATGTCGTGCCATGTTTATTTATTGATTATGCATGAAGGATTATGCCGTGCCTGTTATTGAACCATGTACGAAGGATCATGCCGTACTATGGATGTGAGGATGAGAGTAAAAGCACGAAGGGTGATGTCGTGTACTTTATTTGTTTATTTGGTGAGGATGAGAGTAAAAGCACGAAGGGTGATGTCGTGCAACTGCTTGCTATTTCTTGAATTGATATTACTTGTGTTTACATTATACTTTGTTTTTCCTTGTGAAATTATTAACTGTTGTTAATTGTTGAATTCTTTGAGATATTCCTTATTGTGTTATTACCTGGTTATTTCTTGTTATTCCGTGGTATACATATATATTGAATTGTACAGGTTTATGTGGGTGTCTGGTCCTAGGCTTGTCACTACCTCGCCGGGATAGGCCAGGCACTTACCAGCACATGGGGTCGGTTGTGCTGATATTACACTTCTGTGCGTTTTTGCACAGGTCCAGGTTACGATCAGGAGCAGCAGCAGTAATTCGATTGTGTGGGAGTTGATCACATTTGAGACCGAGGTAGCTTGGAGACGTCCGCAGGCCCGGCGTCTCTCTCTTTATTTATGTTACCAGCTGTAGTCTCTCTTTGTTCCGAGACAAACAAAATTATGTTATATTTCTTTCAAACTCTTATGTGTAGTATTCAGTAGTAGTTCGTGAGTTGGTGACTCCACGTCTTGGGTAGAGGATTTCAGTATGATTTTCATCTTGTAATTAGTTATTTCTATTTCGATAAAGTATTCCGCATTTATTTAATTAAAATTGTGTTAAAAACGGGATAGTATGAATACAGTGGCTTGCCTAGCTACCACGAGTAGGCGCCATACGATGGGAGTATTCGCCCTCGAATAGAATACGATGGGAGTATTCGCCCTCGAATAGAATACGATGGGAGTATTCACCCTCGAATAGAATATGATGGGAGTATCCGCCCTCGAATAGGATACGATGGGAGTATCCGCCCTCCAATAGGATACGATGGGACTATCCGCCCTCGAATAGAATACGATGGGAGTATCCTCCCTCGGATAGGATACGATGGGAGTATCCGCCCTCGAATAGGATATTTTACGTTTGTTTTATTTTACATTGTCCTATACATATTTCGTAAATTATTGCCAGAATGCATTTTAAATTCAAAAGTTGCTAATAAAAACAGGCGCCTACCTGTATAACAAGAGGCATGTCTTCAGTCTTTACAATGATGTCTTGAAACCAGTAACCCACCATAAAGCAGAAGGTTACGACAAGAGTTCCCAGCGCGAATTCAAGCACATGAGTCAAAGAAAGAGAACACAAATTATGAGAGAATCGACCTTCAAGCCTTGGTTGTCCCCAGCATAACAGACTTGACAAAGAAAGCCGCATTCCGGGGAAGCATAAAAAGGGGTCGATAAAGGAAGCCATATCCCCAGTAGATCTAGCAAAACGATGAAAACTGGTATTCGGAAAAGGAAAAGGCTAGTGTCATCCCCAAATTTGCGAGATAAAGAAGCACCGGAGGAAACACAAGCCAACAAGAAAGCAAGACGGCAAAAATAAGTTGAAGATAGATAGGATCATGTGATCCGTAGGCTAGCCTAGCTTCTTGTTTTATTTTTAGCATGGTGTAATAAGGAGGTCGGCAAACAGTAACAGCATGCAACAGCAGTGACAGTAAAACCACAGTTCCACGGTAGTTCCAGCTACCAAAACTTCCCGAACTACATTGACCTGATTCCCTTTTAGCCAGGGATATGTAGGAGACCTTTTGAAGCAAAGGTTCTGCCAAGTCTTTCAAAAATAAATTCTTCACACGGAGTACTCAAACGGGAAAAAATCGCTCATATCCGCTCACTTATCTTTGCACGAAAACTCTTCATGTTTCCGAGCAAAGAGGGGCAGCTGTGAGCACGTGATTTTTGCCCTATATGAAGATCACTCCCAAAAAATTCAAAATAAAAGAGTTTTGTGTTGTTTGCAATATTTGTGGATTTTATGTTATTTTTCTGTTATTGTTTGCGTTTGTGTGTGCATGTTAATTTATTTAAATTAATATAAAAATACAAAAATATATTTGCATTTGCAAGTAAAAAATTCAGGTTTACAATTAAGAGTAATTAAGTTTGTTTTACGAAAAAAAATCACAAAAAATGTTTGACCGTATTTAAAATTTTCACTCTATGTATTTTAGCTTTTGTTTCATTTTTTTATATATATAAGATTAAAATATAAATTTTAAAATTAATCTATTACTATTAATATTATTGCTATTATTCGTAAATTTTTATTATTATTTTGTTTTATAAAAAATTATTTTTTATAAAATAAATAAACAATTGAAAAATATTAATTTTTCTTTTAATTTTCGGTTGGTTTTAAATAATTGAAAATTAAAGTTGGAATTAAAAAATAAAAGTCAACAGTGGCTGAAAATTTAAAAATCAAAAGTAAAAGAAAGTTGTTTTTCTAAAAGAAAAGAAAAAAAGTGGGATTTTCTTTTAAATAAATAAAAGAAAGTGGACAATTAAAAATATAAAAGTAATTAAAGTTGTATTTTAAAAAATAAAAGTAAAGAAAGGTGGGATTTCTTTTTATAAAAAATAAAAAGCATTTCGTAAGTGGGATTTCTTTTAATTAAAAAAAGATAATAAAATAATAAAATAAAAATATGAAAAAAAAATTTCTATAAATAGAAGAGAAATTTAGGAAGAAAGGGGAGTTCAAAAATATTGAGAGGAAGAGGAGGAAAAGAAAAAAGAGTTAAGAGAGATAGGAAAAGAAAAGAAAAATATACAAATATACAAAAAAAAACGAAAATTTGAGTGAGAAAAAAAGAGTTTCAATTTTAATTATCAAAGTTATATTCTCAAATTCATCTTTTGATTACTAGTTTTATTAAATTCTGTTGCTGGGTTGTTCTACTTCCACCGTTGTTGCTGCATTGTCTCTATTGTTGTGTTGATCAGTCCTATATTCTTCTATTTTTCCCATATCAGGTACATGACAGATTGTGTTTAAATTAAAAAATAAATACACATGAAGAATGGAAGTTTTTGAAATTTTAATTAGCTTTTTCCTCGTTTTCTTTTACTGATTGTGTTTAAGTTATTTTACGTATTACTATTCTGTAAATTTCTATCACTTTGAATAATTAGGTTTTTTGTAGTAATAATAATTTACTTCAATATGGTTATAGATAGTATAGGTATAAACATGTTTGTTATTTTTTTAAGTTTAACAAATTTTCAAATAAGTATAAGTAATTAAGGTTAATTATAGTTTTTTTTAATAGTTGTAAATAGTTAATTCCAATGGTTCAAGTCACATAATAATATGAGTTTAAAATAGTTGTAGGATAATGGGTTTAATTCGTATATATTATTTGTCGATTTTTTATTTTACTTTCATTTTCAATTTTAGCGATGTTTACTTCCATTAAACATTTGTCTCAATGTAACCAATAATATGTCACACTTTGAGCATGTAATCAATTAGAATTTTCTCTTTATTATTTAGAAAATAAATTAAATAACTAAAAAATTGTAGTCAATTTAGGATTGTTTTAAGATGAACTTAGTTTTAAATAATTTTGAATAAATAATTTTATTAGTTTTTTTTAATATATTACAATGCAAGCTTTAATCCCGTTCTAATTAGTTTCTTTTAATACTAGTTCAGAAATTTCGTATTTAATAAAAAATAAAAATAAAAATAACAATCTGATAGTCGCTTTAGGCGCGATATTTAAAATTACATTCTTAAATCCGGGTGTGTATTTTATACAACCCAATTCTAAATCCGAAAACGTCAAATAAAAATGTGTCGAGGATCCGGGTGCATTTCATGTGATGTGATCCAAAAACATATAGGCGACGCTCCCTTTCGTAAATAATAAATATTAAAAGCTGTTAAAAGTTAAATTTTGCATATAAGTAAAAGCATAGTATAAATCAGATAAATAAGCCGAATATGACAGTTGAGTGACCGTGCTAGAACCACGGAACTCGGGAATGCCTAACACCTTCTCCCGGGTTAACATAATTCCTTATCTAGATTTCTGGTTCGCGGACTGTTAAACGAAGTCATTCTTTTCCTCGATTCGGGATTCAACCGGTGACTTGGGACACCTTAAATCTCCCAAGTGGCGACTCTGAATTGAATAAATAAATTCTGTTTCGATTGTCCTTTAATTGGAAAAACTCTCATGCGCCCTCGCGGGCAGCGCCAAAAGGAGGTGTGACACTTCTTTCTGACAAAAAGAACCGGGGCACCCCACGGCGACACACTCGGTCGTATGAACCCCTTCTCTAATAAATCCTTCAGCTGCTCCTTTAACTCTCTTAATTCTGCTGGCGCCATTCTGTATGGTGGAATGGATATTGGCTGAGTATATGGCAATACATCAATCCCAAAATGAATCTCCCTATCTGGAGGAATCCCTGGAAGCTCATCCGGAAACACTTCAAGAAACTCACTCATAACTGGCATGTACTCGAGGGCAGACACGTCTGAGATGGTGTCCGTCACCCAGACCAAATGATAGATACACCCCTTCTTAATCATCTTCGAAGCCTTAAGGTAGGAAATAAACCTAAGCTTTGGCACCACACCATTTCCTTTCCACTAAATAACTGGCTCGTTAGGGAACTCGAGTCTCATGACTCTCGTCCGACAGTCAAGCTTGGCAAAGCACGAATAAATCCAGTCCATCCCCATGATTACATCAAAATCTACCATTCCAAGCTCAATAAGATCGACCGTGGTAACACGACCACTCACCGTAACAACACAATTCCTATAAACTCGCGAGGTTGTAATTGAATCACCAACCGGAGTCGATACAGAGAATGGCTCATGGAGCTTTCTATCCCAAAACATGAACCAATGACTGGGGTGACATAAGACAAAGAGAACCCCGGATCAATAAAAGCATAACAATTAACAGCCTGAACAGACAAGATACTTATAACAACAACTGGAGAAGCCTCAGCACTCTGGCGGCCACTCAAAGCATAGAACCAGCTAGGTCCACTCCTACCAAGAGCTCCACACCTAGCTGCATCGCGCTCTGCTGGAGCTGGAGGATGCACTGATGATGTAGCAATTGAAGAATTGAATGACTGGGCAGATCCCCTACCCATACCCTGATTCGGCGCACGGTAGTCTCGCTGGATGTGACCTCTCACACCGCACCTATAACATATCGGGATATCTAAATAGCAAGTCTCTGTATGAAATCTCCCACACTTGGGGCATGTAGTCCTCCCCCGCTGATGGGGCCTCACTCCTGGACGACCGGACTGACGGGACCTCCTACTATCTGAACCTGGTTTCGAATGACTGCTCTACTGATAACTGTGCATAGATGACGGTGCACTCGCTGAGGACTGAACATATGACTGGGATGGCCCTGATGACCCTTTCCCTGGAACTGGTTTCCTTGAGTGACCCATTGATCGGGCCCTGCTGCTACTCTCCCTTTCTGTCCGAATCTTTAACTTCCTAGCCTCTATAGCCTGATCGAACCCCACAATCTTCCCATAATTCATATCTGAGTGAAAATCCGTTATAGCAGCCTCATTCACCATCAAAGGAATAAGGCCCTGAATGAATTGCCGAACTCAAACATCCATGGTCGACACTAAATGAGGTGCATACTTGGACAATCTCACAAACTCCATATGGTACTCCCAAACACTAATACTGCCCGGCTTAAAAACCTCAAACTCAGTTGCACGGGCTGCTATTGTCTCGGTAGGAAAGAAGTGGTCCATGAAGGTATCTATAAACACATCCTATCTAGCCGCTCCCCTAAACATGTATGAAGCCAACTCAACTCCATCTGTCTCTGAAGCCTTCATCACAAGAAATGTCTTATACATTTCATCAAGAACTTGCAGATCGGCCTCTAGGTCTGTGCCTGAAAACTCTGGAGGGGCATAATGTAGAAACTGGTTGACTCTGGAACTGGCGGAATCCCCCTATTTGCTGGAGGATGTAGGGGCATCATGAGATCTCTGGGCCTGAGCGGCCACTAACTGTGTCAACATACGGATGGCTCCTCTAAGGTCCCTATCAAGAACCTCGGGATCAGAAGTTAGAACTGTATTATAATCAAGAATATCAGCGGGAGGGATGGTAGAATGCTCTATCATAGTAGAAACAGGAACACTCTGGTCTGGGATAGACAGGCCAGGTAGATTCAAGACCGGGGAGTCACTCTCACCCACGGCATTAGGTATATGATTCACAGCCACACTTGGGGTGGCATCAGCCCTAAGGCGGGTCTAGCTTTCTTCTTAGGTGCCATATCCTGAAAATTTTGGAATAAGGCACAAATTAGACATAAATACTTCCGTTTTTCACTTCACTGCACGATATAGAATAACAAAGAAGTGGGTAAATTCCTAAATATTCGTGCAGCCCCTACTTATAGATATGATCGACAACACACAGATAAGAGGGGTGCTACTAGACACGGCTCCGAGACATCCTAGGACACTTTAAAAGCTTAGGCTCTGATACCAAGTTTGTCACGCCCCAAATCGAGGGACATGACCAGCACCCGAGCGAGTAGCCCCAGTCAAGCAAACTTGGGTGCCTTTCCTAACCCATGTGTTATCCCTGTACTTTTCATTACTTATTAACCAAAGGATTAACCATTTTATAATTGAAAATACTCTTTTTCAAAACATACACAACATGCTTAATTACTTAACAAGTTTACAACTTACAATGCTCGACATATAATTACATAAGTCCATAATCCGACATTTACTGTCTATGGAGCCTATAAGGTATGGCGGGATAATACAGTACTTGCTGATAACAGGGCTCCAGCAATACCTTACACAAAACCAAAATAAGACTCCTAAAGAGAAGTGGCATGAGCCACGCAGGGCCCCGAGAGGAAAGGGGCTCACCAAAACAGCCAGTAGAAGATGAAGGATTGCTACTGTCGATGAACTGAAGTACCTGCTACGGATCCACCTACAATCATAACATGAATGTAGCGCCCCCCGGCAAAAAGGGCGTCAGTACATTAGAATTGTACTGGTATGAATGGACAAACCTTGTCCCAAGTAAACTCAAGCCATACACAAGTAAGTCACAGTAACAGAAACAACAACAATTACATAAAGATAGAACAATCAAGCCAAACAAGTCTTCAACACCAAAGTTTGTTTCAAGTAACCTCAAACCATATACAAGAGGGAAAATATCAATAGAAGCAACAACCAAACACACATAGAAGGTACAATCAAGCCAAATAAATGGACAATCAGTGCACCACGGGTTACAAACTCTCACGCTGTCTCCTTTCACAATTCCTCATCAATGATTTCACAATTGGTACACATATTGATTTCAATGGCGATTTCGATCGCTTTCCACCCTTATTACCTCGTATATCCTTATTACCTCAGCCACCCTTATCACCCCAACCCATAATTTATCATTTTGTGCTGCGACGCGCAACCCAATCCCACAGTACAGTTTCAATTCATAACAATCACAACAACAACAAAAGAATAATTCACAAAGATCACAACAATGACAATAAGCAATCTACAAAGATCACAACAATATTTCATTAAGGAGTCACAATAATGATTCACAAGTATTCTCATAACCATCAATACTATTTCCGTCGAATTCCACAATTCACAATATTTCATGTTACAACAATACTTCTCAAGTCACCACCACAACAGTGTTACAAGTGTTTCTACATCCAACAATACCAATTCCATTATATTCAGTAGTTCATAAATATTTCAAATCATTGCAATAAGTACCCACAAGAAGCCAAATATGCCATACCATCATTGTTTCAATTTCATCATTTACAATTTCCTTCTATTGTTTGTTTCTCGATTCTTACCGAATAACAATTAATCAAACCAATCAAACACCCAACAAACCAATTACAATAATTCCACAAACAATCTACATAGCTATCACATACCAATCATTTGTAAACCAAAACAGGCAATTTCACAAAGATCAAAGTTAGCCATACATACCTGGAGTCGAATTCCCTTTTTCTTTTACCTTTTACTTTCAATTCACCCAATTTATCTATGTTGCCAACTCCTCTTTTGCAAACCCTTACTTTTACCCAACTCTTTTTTACTAAATTTTAAACATAAAGAACATGCATGAGTGTTTTGACTTCCATTTTCAAGAGTTAATGCATAGAAACCTCTCTTTCTATTAAAATCTGAAAATCAGGGAAAAGAGGTTAGGGATTTTACCTTGTAAAAATGGAGATGAAGACACTAGCTTTAGAATTTTTCGTACCAAGCAAATTTGAGGAACAATTTTGAAGAGATAAATCTTTCTCTAAAGAACTCCTCCCTTTCTCTCTCTTAGTTTGTTCAAAAAAATGGTTAAAATGAGGGGTTAGGGTATTTTATCAAAATAGGGGTCGGGTTTTAAAATTAAAAAATAGAAGCCCGGGGTAAAATCTGCAATTGCAAAGTAAACATGCGGTCCGCATAATGGACTGCAGAATTGCTCCCCAAAAGCTAAATATTCTGACTCGGTCTAGGACAAAAATGCGGTCCGCATTCATGTTCTGTGGTCGCATAATGCGCCGCAGAATTGACCCCCCCCAAAATCCCTGAGGAATTAATGCGATGATTATACGGTCCGCATTTTAATTATGCGACCGCATAGTGGACCGCATTTTCAACTTCAATTTTGACAAACCTTCTGTTACACTCTGTGGTAGGAATGCGGTCCACATAGGTTATTTGTGACCGCATTTTAGATCGCAGAAATGACAATTTCTGGAAAATTAATTCTTTTGATTTTTTAATGCTTAGAGCACTACCAAGGGTCCGAACCGCGGCGAGCTTTCTTCACATTCCTAATACAATATTCGAACCTTGACACTATGAGCTAGTAGGTTTTAAGCACAAAATTTTACGGGGCCTTATAATATCCCGTCTAATCTCGAAGAAGTAGAGACGAGATGGTCAACTTTGACGCTTACTAAAGGTCCAATAATGCTTTATCCATAATATATTAAACCGTGAATTTTTATAAACATGATTATAATTCAAAGGGTTGAAGAAAATAAACAATCCTTTCTTTTATAGGGAAATATTCTTTTTCATCATCTATACATATATTCTTAAGTCAGGAAGTGGCGGCAACAAGTTCAATAAGTTACAAGGCAAGCAATACAAGCATGCTGCATGCGCAAATCATGCCGAGGTTGACGGCCTGCTCCAATAGAAGTGTAAATTGTGCACTGCGAGGGTCGAACGGTGCGAACCATAGATGCATCTATTTAATCTGTCGAGGCATTCGGCCTGCTCCAAAAATAAACACATAGAAACATTCAATCAAGAAGTCAAGATGGAGCAATTATTCAAAGAAAAGCTAATTCTCTTTCAACAATTTAAGAATATGAGATTTAGATCTTCTTTTTTAGAAATTCATTTACTAGTTCGATGTGATTTAAGCAATTCAATCATCCATAAGATTACAAATATTCCCAGTATAGCATGCCTTTGGGTCCTAGACTACCCGAACAATAGCATAATAGTAGCTACACACGAACTCTCGTTACCTCGTGCGTACGTAGCCCCCACAAATTGGAGCACGTAACCAATTATTTTACCTATGGGGACAGTTCCCTCTTACAAGGTTAAAGGAGACTCGCCTCGCTCTGAAGGTCCATAACTCGCATTCCACGCCCTTTCAAAGACTTGAATTGATGCACAACACCCCAAAACTAGCCAATAATTATGTAAACCCATTAATATATTCTAAGATACTCATTATGATCTAATTTATTACAATTCCTAACCCACGATCGAAAGGTTAACAAAAATGGCCTTGGGCCCACATGCTCGGAATCCGAAATGTTACGAAGATAAAGTTTACCCATGAACTCACGAACTCAAATATATATATTTCTCTTAATTCCATACCCAAAATCGTGGTCAAAATCCAAGAATACTAAGTTTCTAGGTTTTTCCACAAACCCCAAGTTTTCTACCAATTTCATGCTCAAATCCATACAAAATTGATGTATTTAACTTAAAATAGGTTAGGATAATTTACCTTGATGCTGATGACGAAAATTCCCTCTTGAAGCTCTCCAAAATCGCCCATACCAAGTGGAAAATGGGAGAAGAATGACCAAGTTCCGAATTTAAAACGATTCTCTGCCTCCAATACTTTTCGCTTCTGCGGAAATTTTTTCGCTCCCACGGTCCCGCTTCTACGGACAATGAACCCCTTCTACGGCTTCCACTAGAATCCAAACTTTCCTCTTCTGCGGTCTTTCGCTCGCAGATGTAGTTTCGCTTCTGTGGAAAAACCACCGCATTTGCGGAGTCTACTACACAAATCAAAAATCGCTTCTGCGGTCTTCTCTTCGCACCAGCGATGCCGCTTCTACGGTCCCATTTTCACAGAAGCGGAAATACCAGAAGCAGCAGAAATCTGATATCATCCAACTTCCAAAATCCTTCCATCAACCATCCGAAATCATCTTGAAGCCCCCGTGACCTCAACCAAAAGCACCAACAACACCTTATATCCATCAAACAACGCTAAAATTATGAATCAACCTCCAATCCAAGCTTTAAGAACTTTAGAACTTGAAACTTCTACTTTCGAAGCCGAAACCTATTAAATCGCATCTGATTGACCTCAAATTTTGCATACAAGTCATATTTGACATTACGGATCTACTCCAACTTTCAGAATCGGATTCCAACCCCGATATAAAAAATTTCACTCCCAGTCAAACTTCTCAAAACCTTCAAATTTCTAACTTTAGCCAAATGGTTTCAAAATGACCTACGGACCTCCGAATTCACTTCTGATCGCGCTCCCAACTCCAGAATCACCATACGGAGGTACTTCTAGACTCGGAATCCTAAACAAAAACCGATAACACTGAAATGCACTTCAAGCCAAACTTATGAAATTTCTCTCAAAATGCTAACTTCCACAATAGGCGCCAAAATATTCCCGAGTCTTCCAAAACCCGATCCGGACATACGCCTAAGTCTGAAATCATCGTATGAACCTGCTGGAACCTTCAGATACAAATTTCGAGGTCGTTTACTCAAAAATTTAATCTTAGTCAATTCTTTCAATTTTAAGCTTCCGAAATGAGAATTCTCTTTCCGAATCAACTCTAAACTTCCCGACTTCGATCTCGACCCCATGTAAAAGTCACAATACCTGAAATGAAGTTGCTCATGGCCTCTAACTGTTGAACGATGTGCTAGAGCTCAAAATGATCGGTCGGGTTGTTACATACTCAGCAATCATTTATCTTAATATATTGTGTTCAATATTAAAAAAATTAAAACTTGAACGCATGAAATTTAAATCATAGATCGATACGATGAAAAGGCAGAGGAAATAGATATGGAGGAGACGATGACGTGACTGCGTATTCAAGACACATATTCATATATTCTCGTTATGGTATGCATAATGCACCTGAGAGTGCCTATGCTTTGTGGGATTTGGTGAAGCAGATCGGAGAAAATAAGGTTGGTATGTGTTACACTACTAAAAATCACCTGTTTAACGATATAACAGTAGCGACGGACTTTTTTTCACCGGTATTCCGAAGGACTTTCCGACGGAGTCTCTCGATACTTTACATTTTTTAATTTCTAATTTTTTTTAAAAAGAACCGACGGAAGTGCATCGGTAAATAATGATATTTTGACAGCGGTCAAAATTTAAATGATTGTACCGACGGACTCCCTCGGAACATTTTATATTTATATTTTTGAATTATTTTTTTTTAGATACCGACGGTGTCTCTCGATGCTTTAAAAATAAAAAATAAAATAAAATTTTTGATGTATACTAAATCGCTATTGCATTTAAATAATATTTTAAATTTTGTTCTTATAGTACGATGGACTTCCGTTGGTAATTTAAATATATAATATTATACATAATTATTTTTCTAATTTTAATTACCATCCCTTTATTTCTAAAAATTCAATACAACAATTAGGATGAAGCCATAACTCCTAAACACTTGTAAATGCTATCTAATCAATTTGTTGAGATAGTAGGAAAACTTTTTAAACATGCAGTATAAATATTCCAACAACTTATAAGGGTGAAATTATGAGATGCATTAGCACAATCATTTATAAGCATATGCTCCAAATTTATGGTGATGAGATTCATTCTTTTTAATTAAACCTGAATTAGTCTTTTCAGGCACTTGTATTATGGGCATCAATGTAGAAACAAACAAGTGTAATAACCATGAGGTATGTATGATACTTCATCCTTTCTCAACACAAATTCAATTGGATATACTAACTAGTTAAGGATGGAATGTTTACTAAATTTTTTGTTAAAATCTATAGAACTTCTGAACTTATGAGGTTAGTAGTATTTTCTTATAGTGTTGTGCTTCCAATTAAGAACTGCTAAATAAGGCTTGTGTTTTGAACGGTTTCCAGTCTTTGGTATATACATTACATTAATAATCTTAAGGTTTTAAAGAAGCATGTTGTTGTTTCTGGCAAAATCTTAACCCACCAAAGAAATTGTTGTTAAATTCAAACATGATTAGCAAGTCCTCTGTTAAGCTTTTAGTATTTGATCACTTCTTTTTAAGTGTGAGAATTAATCATCTCTAGACTTGGGGTTTCTATTCTGTTCTCTTACCTAGTTGAAGTTTATGAAGTTAATTCTAACTCTTCTTATATTTTTTTTACTTCTTTTTTTGTGGATTACAAGGTATTGAGACATCTGTCACCGTGCAAAATGAAGACCTTGAAGAGATGCGGCGAACAATTCAATAACTTTCTACATGAAGAGATGATTAGAGACGCACTTAGGAATGACATTAAGTCCCTCAAAGCTCAAGTGAATCACTTAATCGGCTTGCCCCGGTCTCCGCCAAAAAACCACATTTATGAAGAGGATAAAAGTGATGGAAATAATACAAATGATGAAGAAGATGTGGGGGAACCCAAAAATTAGTGATTTTATGTTTGGCTGGATTGTTGTTTAGTTGGATGTTAACTTTGAATGTTACGTTTTGATGTTTGGTTGAATAGTTTTGATGATATATGGGATAATTTGGATGTTTAGATATAGTTTATAAAGTTTTTTTTTGTTGTTAAGTTTTATTGTGGTTGCATTTTAGTTTATATTGTAATATTTTGATGGCAGGTGGTGCAACAGAAAATAGGCACTGCTTGCCAAAATTGTACCAGATTTACCGAGGGACTTACCGTCCGAATCCATCGGAACAAGTATTCATTTTCAATCAAGAATTTTTTAATTAGCGAGGGAGTCCATTGGTATTTTGAGCCAAATTTTCAAATTTTATTGAAAATACCAACGGAAAGCAATCAGAAAATGAATTTATTCATATTTTTAATTTTTATATTACTAAATTATTATTTTTAATTTACCAACAGTTCTCCGTCGGTATTGATATTATTGTTATATTATTTTATAATATACCGACGGATATCCGTCGGTACGTAAAATTATTTGATAACTTACCGACGGATATCCGTCGGTAAAGCCTGGTTACCGACGGACATCCATCTGTAACTTGCGTCGGTAAACATGTGATTTTTAGTAGTTTGGTTTTAGCTCAAAAATGGTGTGCATGAAAAATGGATCGAGAAAAAATAAATTTTGAATTTTCCTCCTTTACAAAGAATATTGTCACATATTAGAGGAAGAAAAGCTATTTGGAGGATTTATATACAATTACACTTCTAATTCTTAAAGAATTGAGAAAAAGTAATCAAGCCCGGTGACTTTGTTGCTCGCTTGGCTCGACTTCAAGCTTAACACGTTATCCATGTATTTTCAATATTGGGTCGGGGAAAGACTGCTATGTGAGATCTTCAATAAATTTGATGATTTCGGATGTTTCCAGATGCTACAACATACTACAACTTAAACATTAGAGTTCTTTGTAGGCTTTCAACTTATGACAAATCGAAATTTGGAATTTGCAAGGATCTGTTACTGCTGGATCGCATTCGCGACTAATAAATCGCATTTGACAAATACGTTTTATAATTCCGA
This sequence comes from Nicotiana noctiflora, assembly GCA_032618575.1. Lineage (NCBI taxonomy): Eukaryota > Viridiplantae > Streptophyta > Magnoliopsida > Solanales > Solanaceae > Nicotiana > Nicotiana noctiflora. Next base: position 106,321 of record JASVEL010005619.1, on the reverse strand, counting down.
CTTATAAATCATATTTCCCTAATGCATTATCTTATCTTCAGGGATTTGGTAAATATCTATAAAATGATTTGCATTTGAGAAATGATCATAAAAGAAGCAAATGCATTTCAGAAGCGCTTTATGTCTTACAAATTATTAACTGCTTTTATTATTTCGGTTCTATTTCTGTTCCCCTTTTATTTCTTACAAATTATTAACAATTTAATTGTCTCGTTAATATGATACAACAAAAGATAGTAAAATGATTATACCGATGGTAAAGAGTACCATTGGATGTCTATAAAGGCTTAGATCGGTGAACTTTATTCAATTTAATTTTCAAATTAATGATAGATAATTTAATTGTATTTATTTTCTAAGCTTGTGGATTGTACCAATACCACTGCTCCTCTAGGAAAGAAACTATTTATGAGATTCTCTTGAAAGAAAGTTTACTTTAGTTTGGTTATATAAAAAGACAAATCCCAACTTTATAGTGAATTCAGCGTCGAATTATTCAAAAGTTAAGATATTTAGTTTAAAATTTCAAGATAAAATAAATACAAACTAATGAACGAGAAATTTTGATCCAGCAGAAACTTTCTAGCATAAAGGAGTTCTTTGAGCTTAACAACATGATCGTACTGTCTCACTATAGCTAAGGCAATATGATAAAGCTAAACTTAGATAGTAGTAAAGCACACTAAGATTTCCCCTCGTACATATATAGAGTAGTTAAAATTGCTTGTACATGATTCAGTGTTGAGCAGCAAAACTAACTACACTAGATGTGAAGTTGCAAAACTACGTCCTTGATCATTCAAAACAACTTAGGACGTACGCCTGCGCTTCTGGGCAAGATTCTCAAAAATCTTATGAACGTCAGCAGATGTAACTGGCTTTGATGGATCGAAGGATGCCTGTCAAGGAAATATAAGGGTAAAAGAATGCTCAAGAGCTAGATCCCGATTAATTGGGAAATACCAGTTAAACAGTGTCAGTTAAGGATGAGGGACATACCAGGTAATTACTGATCTCGTCTTTAAGGTCAGCCATGCCAGTCAAAACCTCCATTTTCCCAACGTGGCCCAGTTTATTAAGCATCTCAGCACTACGTTCTTGTTCATGTTGAGCTCTCTTCTGTTTTGCCATTTTCTCATATTCTGCAATTGTATCCTCTTTTTCAAGTAAGAAGGTGAGCCCTTTCTGTTTGTAAAATTCTGTGCAATTTGGACACCTACAGAGAATTTCTCTCCAGTCATTAGAAAGGAACATTGGCTTGCTTTTCTCAATGTGAATTGGAGCTTCTAACAAGTTCAGTCCAAGGACACATTTGGTACTAGGATCAGCAATTTGGTTACACTGACTCAGAATTGTGCTAGTTGCAACGTTCTCTCCAAGAACAGCCTTTCCGGTTAAGTCTTTTTTAGGACTATCCTCAGTTAGAGGAGTCTCAATTGAGGAACTTCCATTATTAAGCTCCTCAGAAGATCCTACAGTCAAGGGTGTATCTTCAACCACCTCCTTGTCCTTCGGACTATCCTCAGTTAGAGGAGTCTCAATTGAGGAACTTCCATTATTAAGCTCCTCAGAAGATCCTACAGTCAAGGGTGTATCTTCAACCACCTCCTTGTCCTTCGAAGAATTTGTAGCAGTGTGCTGCTGAACCGGTGCAAATATAGAATGAGGATATAGCTTTAGAAAAGAACAAATAGCTGCACATCCCTGGCAGATTAAATCCTCAAATTGAGGCACCCCATTTTCATCCCTTGGAATCTGTAATAAAAGCACAAGGATTAGTAACTTCTTTTAACTAATGAGTCATAAGAGATAAATTACAACCAACTTACAGATAAGGAAACAAGTAATGCATTAGCTAGAAGGAAGCATCTGATCTCATGACTGATAGGGTATAATCCTTCGTGGCAGACAAGAATCAAGGAAATAATATGTGAATACAACATTTTTCCGAAGCTACAGTCCCCAAAACATCTCGAAAATTCATAAATCATCAAGTTATCTCACATAAAAAAGAGAGTTGAAAATGATGAGCAAAAGTTAAGCAAGAAGAACAAGAGCCACCAACCATATCAGAGGACTCAAGACCAAGATGCTCCTCGTGAAACCAGTCCTCACAGATGCAGCATTGGAGATTCTCCAATTGGTCTTCAACATCAGGATCAGGATATGGCCGGCAACATGTGCAGTATGAACCTTTGAAATTGTGATTATATGAATTCTCCGTGTTTTCAACATCTTTGCTAGCGTCAAGCTTGCAGAAGAACTCCCCGAACTTTGAATTTCCACAGTCACACCTAAAGTTTCTCTTCGTCCAAAGTTCCAAAATCTTGTAGAACCAGCATTCCGAAAATTAAGATTAATATATCTCAAAGTAAAAAGTTAGATAGTTAAATTATCACCAGATAGAAGAAAAAATATGAAGCAGCACCATAGTACTCAATTAGAAATCATGCGACTGAAGTAGATAACATTTCTTCAACACATTAGAGTCATGGCTTCCCGAAAATATTACAACATGCGCCACAGTTCATCTTTGAAAATGAAAATCTTAAGTTAAATTCAAAAACATAACAGCTTTATTTCACCAGCCTATGTACACTAGAGTGACAAACCCAAGCAGCAAGTTGGATTAAACAAAGATAACATTAGAGTATTATGCATCCGCTGAAGTACACCAGCGACCTCCCAGATATAGTGTGAAAAAATCAAAAACTGCTACTGTGTGACAAGATATCCTCATTCTTTACATTTTAAAGGACAGAATGGCGACATGGGTATTCAACATTTTCCCAGGTAGTCCCGGGTTTTTCAGAATATAAGCAGAAAAAATTTACCATCAGCAGCCTGAGATTATTATTCACCTAATCATTTATGGTATGCAGGAAAAAGGTAAGTCCTTAGATTAGTGAATACCTCATGACCATCATGGCAAGAAAGGCTACAAGCTGTGCAAACCCCAGCGTTCCCATCTGGTGTACATGTCAAACAAGAAAAAATAGCTTGTCTCTTCATATAACCTTTACTATAGGTGCACTCCTTGCCTTCATCACCACCTAAGACCAAATCCGCCTCCTACACCAAGATGATTTATCCCCAAAAAAAAAAAAAAATCAAGCATATACTGGGATAAAATAACAGTCAAATTCAAAACAGCAGGATCAACTCACATTTCAAACATTTTGTAATAGATTAAGGTTCATATCTTCCTGAAAAATAAATTCTCTTTGTGGGGGGGGGGGGGGGGGTTCCACTTGTACATATTTGGCCCCACAAAACTGCGCCACCCCCCCCCCCCTCTTCCCCAACCACCACAAAAGGAAAACCCATGCTAATATGATGCTACTGCAAGCCATTATCTTATCACGGGATTAATGGTACTTGAGAAAATCAACAGTAGTACATGCAAATGAACAAATCACGTTAAGGCAGTTAAAAACTCTTTAAGTGAAATTCTGAATATAGAAACCATTTAGTGTAAAATAAGAGAGTACAAATTAGAGCTGCAGTGTTTTTAAAAACAACGAAGCATGAAAATGCTCCCAATGATTCTATAAATAAGTACAAGTATATTCAGGCTTTGAGCAAATTTCCTTCTAGAAATCCTTTAAGGAAGCCCTGAACGTACACTCCACCACTGTAATGAATCACTTCAAAATTCCAATTCACTGCTTAAATTTGACAGTGAATAGCCATTGTATAGCACAGCTCCTGATGCCATATTTATCTTCTAAAAATTAATTCTTATCCAGTTTTCACTAGGTCTAGTGAGGAAACTATTAAAGTCGCAAGGATACTAACTCACCCACTGAATGTCTGAAGAAAGACCTCAAAAGTCACCATGTGATTATACAAGATAGATTAGCTTTCTCATCTATCTGACAGAATCAGATTTTTCACTAAGGGGATTCAAAATATAAAGAAGTAAATACACAAAAAGCCAAAGGAAGTCATCATCTACTATATATACAAAAAGAAAATAATCTTAACCTTGTATATACAGTGTATACAATGTAATTTCCAGTGAAGGGGGTTCGGATGAACACGCTACAGCCACCCTAGCTCCTCCATGAGTCACACAGACATAAGAATAGGATAATTAGCTAAGGCTCCTGCCTATACATTCATCATCATCTACACGTCAAACTCGATCTGTTTGTGATCAGCTATATGAATCATTTCTATCATTCTACTTTGTTATCAATATTAAAAAGATTAATCACAACTTGAGTGTTCTTACAATGGCCGAATAGCCTTACCAATGCCCTCTTACTTTATCCAAGCTTGAGATTAGCAATAGCTAGCTATAAATTATATTAACTTATTGAAATCTATATTTGCACCTATCTCAAATTTACATGTAAAGGGCACTCAAACATCTATTTATCTAATTCTTCACATTCAAAGTCTTTATACAATTTATACATGGAAATGAAAGAAAATTAACCCAAGTTGCACGTTCAAACCTTAGTTTTCCTTAGTTAGTATGGCATATGGATCTAAGGACTCAAAAGGTAAGAAAGTATGACTATCATAAAGGATGCACAATATACAATCATCAACTCTATTTTCAATGCAAAAGAAACTACCCACCTAGTATCAGATGAGGTCAACTCCGAATCATCGTGCTAATAAGATGTGCTCCACACAAACTACAGATTGAACTTATCTCAACACATAATTAAGCTTATACAAGACTCCGTTTAACATAATGAAAAGAAAAACTGAGTAGAAGACAAACCCACAAAAGACTCAACTTTATAGAATAAAATCTTGTGATGCACACTACTATCAATCAACAAATCAGTCAATTAAGTCTCAATACCCAAATTAGCTGGCGTCAGTATATTTAAATTGAAGTCTCAATCCCAAATTACTATGAGGAATTATCATAATCTTACTATCCTTTACAATGTATATCTCATGTAAATTCAGCAATTGAATAAATGCATGAGGCGGATCCAAGGTTTAAATTCGATGGGTTAAACCATCAAAATTTTGGGTTCGGAATGTGATATTCGTCGAAATTTTGTTGTTTTCCACATATACATCTACATCCAACAGTGAATAAATGTGTTTCTGACTTCGAAGTCTACGAATCAAAAGAAGTTGTCCATGATTCTAGTTCTACTAACCAAAACGGGCGGAGCCAGGGTGGCGTAAGGGGACAAACAAAATTACATTGTGTATACAAGGTAAAAATGAATTTTAGTATAAATATTAGCTGTTGAATCCCCTTGATTTAGTCCCACTTATTTACTTTTTTTATTTTCTGAATCCCCTTGGTGAAAATACTGGCTCCACCACTGCTAACCTAATTGATTTAGTTTTTGTTCTATTAACTATAACATACAGATACAAATTGCAATATAACAAGTTGAATGGTATGAGAATACAGAATATCAATATTTTGCAAAGTGAAATTACCAGCTCCTGCTCTTCGAGATCTTCGAGATACTCATTAATCGAAACAGTCTGATCACCTTCCTCCTCAAATGCATCAGCCATAATCAAAACCTAAATTGAGCTAACAAAAAAGCCACAAATCAAACTAAATTAAACAGCAAACGGACCGTTAGAAAACCCTAGGACACACGAAACCCTAATTTCGTGAAGAAGAAAGGTGTCTACAACCAAAACAATCATTAGAATCCGTGACGATACTACTATTATCCATAGGGAAAATGAAGAGAATACGCAACGAATAGATTTTGCTCTGTAAAATTAGGTTAGGGTTTTATTTCGAGGCAAAAAGGGCTGTAAGGACATTTTCCCGCCATTTTGAGCTACATTGATATTTTCCCACTAAATGTAAATTCATGGCATGGTTGGTGTCGTAAGTCTGGAGTCTTCTAGAGAATGGATACACATAAGCCGAGAGAAATAGGATAAAATATTCAAATCAAACCAACCAATGAATGTATAATGTGTTTTTTTATAAAAAAGAATTGTAAGAAAATACACTTGACATCAACCATAACAAAAAATAGCATATATTTTTAAGTTTTACCCTACCTAGCTCCTATATTTTAAATATTTTAAAAGCACTAGCAAATTCTAAATTTATAGAGTTAAATTTGTGTTCTCACAAATATTGCATTCACTGTCTTTTCTTCTCACTCATTCTACATATGCTTCAAGGGGCCATCTGCTGTTATTGCTTCTCCCATGTGTCATCTGGTTGCAATGTAAGAATATTGAAAAGTAGAAGTTCACCATTGAAGGCTATTCAAAGCTTTACTTTTGAAAATTGGATTTTTTGAGTTTGTTAGTTGTTTTGGTTGGGTGTTGTTCTAATTGATTGGAAATATCATAAGGAGTTCAAACTATCAATTTGAAGTGATTTTGAGTAGATTTGAACAAGATTTGAGTTAAATTTTAGAAAAAACGCAAGGAAGAAGACGCAATCAGTTTTTTGTATAATTATGTATAATCTTGTATAATAGTGTATACACATCTTATACACTATTATACACTTTTATACATTTTTATACAAGTGTTTGTAGACAAACTTCTTCCACGATTTTCAGTTACAATTCTTGTTCAAACCAGTTCAAATCTCCATTAAATGACTTCAAATTTTATATACAACCTCCTCATACTATTTCTAACAATTCTACATAACACCCACTCCAAATTTCTCACAAAATCAAATTCGGAATCTAAACCCACATATTTAAGCTTGTTAAAATCTAATTTTCACCATTTAAATGGATTTGGTTTGTTGAACTAATATTTGAGTTATAATTGCTAATTCGAAAATTAACTTAAAAGCTTGAGCATCTTTTTTAAAAATTAAATAGTAATTTTGAGAATTTATTATAGTTAGATGTAGAATCTTAGCCTATTATTTTTGCGTTAGTTAGTTGTAAATTGAAATATAGGCTATAAAATTGAAAAGTAGGAATCCCAATTGTTGATATGTGAAATTTTCCCTTTTTTATATACAAGTTCATTGTTTTACCGTAAAGTTAAATTATATTATTTTATATGAACAATTTTATCAAATATTAATGCCCTTAATAAACTGCAAAATTAAGGTTTTGAGCAAGCATTATATAGTAACCTGAGTACGTACCTAATCTTATTTCGTGACAATAAACCTGTGCGCCAATCGAAAGAGGGTCTAAGATTTTAAGTCAATATATTTGACAAATCGGTGATATTTAATTTTTTAATAAATTGAAATTTAATACAAGAAAAGCCATGCTTGGTCGACCAAAGGTAGAATTATCATTTTACTCTGTTATTTTTATATTTCATACGCTGTCACATAATCTTGAACCATCCCACACTTTCATCATCTTCTTTTAACTCTCTCACTTTCCCTTCATCTTCTTGGCTTGAAGTTTTACCACAATTTTTGTTTAAATCTTCTTCCACTTCTTTGAAATTCATCATCCTCTCTCTCTTTCAATCTTTTGTTGTTACTTTTTTTCAGTGGATTTCTTTCTATTTTATCAGCTTCTTGCTTGAAGTATCTACATTTGTGGATCTTCTACTTTAGGTGTTACAAGGTTCAGGTTAGTGTATCAGATATATTTTGTTTCATTTTTTCTTCCATTTTAATTCCTTTTTTGTATGCTATTATCCGTTGTTATTGTTGTTATTTATTTTGGATTTTCTTTTGTGCATTTTATTTCTTTTTTGTATCTCATGTTTAATTTTTGTCTTCATATGCATAACTCTATCAATATAATACTTCTGCTTTAATTTGTGGTCCAAGCGATTGGTTTAAATTTTGCAGTTAAATTTGATTTAAATTTCTTTTTATTTGGTTTTCTTGCCTTTCTTTTTTCCTAACAGTACTAATGGAATTGGGTTTAATATAGGGCATGAGGGTGCTGCTACCTGAACTTTGAGTTAGTTTTAATTGGGTTTAGTTATATTTTTAGGTAAAACTTTTTGTGCAACAAGTGTTTGATGAATTTATTAAAAGAAATTACTTTTACATTAAACTTCAAGATTATCCCTTTTTGAAGCTTGAGCTTTGATAGATCGTGGCTACACAGTTTGTGGGTTCAAAAGCAATGTACTCTATTTGACATAAAACTTTTTATCCTTATGGTCTCTCCATCTTAATCACTTGCAAGTTACATCTCGTTTTCTTTCATTGGAAAAGTCAAGCGGACCTGGGTGCCTTTCATTCCCACGCGTTACCCCTGTGTTGATTGTTTCTCATTAACCAAATATCTTACTAATCCATGAATAATTTCACATTAAACAAATAAAACCATACGAGTGATTCATTAACAAGTTTGCGGTTTTTACAACGCCCGACATAACATAATGTATACATAATACCGGAGTCCCACAGTTTACATGTCTACAGAGCCTCTAGGATACAAGAAAGGGAATACAATACTTGCCGGTAACAAGGCTCCGGCTATACCTTACAAAACCAAAATGAAATCTAAACCGAGTGGCATGAACCACACAAGGCCCCGAGGAAGAAAGGGGCTCACCAAAACGGGCGGTGGAAGGAGAAGGATACTACTGCCGATGAGCTGCCTGCTACTGATCCACCTACAATCATGACACGAATGTAGCGCCCCGGCAAAAGGGACGTCAGTACACTTGAATTGTACTGGTATGTATGGACAAACTTTGTCCCAAGTAAACTCAAGCCATTAAATTACATCAACAATTAATTAAGCCAGCCGACCATGTTTCCACATTTTCCTCATTTCAAATAATTCTCACACAAAGCACTTTCTACGATCAACCAATTTAACAATAACCAATCAATCACGTAAAGCACAAGTAGTCAAACAAAGGGCAATCAGTGCCCCACAGGTTGCAAACTCTCCTGTTGTCTCCTTTCACAATTTCACATTATTGATTTTTGTATCAATTTTCAATAGCGATTTCGATCGCTTTCCATCCTTATTGCCCCTGACCACCCTTATTACCTCGGCCACCCTTATCACCCCAACCCACACCTTATTTCCCCACGTTGCGGCGCGCAACACGACCCCGCCTTACAGTTGAAAACACAACAATTTCAAACAGGAGATAAGGTACTACACACAATTTCAACAAGTTCAAATAAGCAACTTACACATTGGTTCATGTTCTCAATTTCTTCTCAAGCCAATATCAAAACCAAGTTACAAGTATTCCAAAATCGAAAATGCCCACATAATCATGTTCAACAATTTACCACAATTAAGGTGTTTCAAATTCCTTCCACAATAAGCCAAATATGCCATCACAATAGTTGTTCCCAATTCTTTACCAATCTCGATTACCTTTTTATCTTTCAATTCATATTTCATACCACACCACACGTAGTTCAACATCAATCAAATGCTCAACAAGGAAATCAAAGAATTACGTAAAATATCTCAATTTGACACATGCCAAAACAATTCGCACACATTTGGGCGATTTTACAAGAATCAAAATTAGCCATACATACCTAGTGATGAGTTTTCTTCCGTTAACTTCCTACTTTATGCTTACCCACGCTATCTTACTCTTGCCAACCTTGTTCTTGAAGACTCTTACTTCTACTCACTTCTTTTTACTAAAAATCAAGTTCAATAATCATGCATGAGTGTAAAAATTCTATTTTTTTAAAAGCTATTATATGCAAACCTCTCTTTACCCAATTAAAACTGAAAATCAAAGAAAATAGTTAGGGTTTTTACCTTGAAAAGATTGGGAAAGTTGAATCCTTGCCCTAAGATCCCTTGGAATTAAGATGGTTGGAACAATCTTTGAAGATGAAAGATTTCTCTCTCTAAAAACCCTCTCTTCTCTCTCTAATTTTGGTAAGATGATATGATAAAATGAAGAAGAAGTGTGTTATATTAAAGAAGAGATCGGGTCAAAATGTTACAAAAATCGGGGCCGGGGTCAATTATGCGGTGCACTATGCGACCGCAGAATCAACATGCGGTCCGCATAGTGACCGCAGAATTGCCCCAAATTTTACACAGGTTCTGTTAAGGAATGCGGCCAGAATGCGGTCCGCATGCTTGATCTGCGGTCGCAAAGTGCACCGCAGATTGACATGCGATCGCATATCGACCGCACTTTTGACACGATTTTTGGGAAACTCTCTGGAACGTTTTGCGGCAAGAATGCGGTCCGCATGTCAGGGTTTGCGGTCGCATTCTTGACCGCATATTTGACATTTTTCGGAAAAATTAATTCTCTACATTTTTGAAACTTAAATCACTACCAAGGGTCCGAACCGCGGCTCGCAAGCTCGCCGCGAAGAATTCTACGCATTCCTAACACATTATTCGGACCATGACACCACAACTACTAGGTTTTATGCACAAAATTTTTACGGGGCCTTACAGCTGTCTCTCCATCTTAATCACTTGCAAGTTACATCTCGTTTTCTTTCATTGGAAAAAAACAATCTAGAAGAACTTTATATCTTTGCCACAAAATTTATTCATATCTCAAAAAATTAAATATAGCCTATTAGTCTATCTTTCTTTCCTTCTTATTATAGTGGTGGCGATATACTGGGTTGTTGTTGTTGTATTTATTTTGGATGAACCGAAAAATATAATGTATTTTTCTTGTGTTGTGGGAAGACTTTACATTGATTAATAATTATAGGAAGATCAATTTACGCATTGCTTTGTCCTTATTTGGTATTTTATAAAATTTAATTACTACCGAAGCAAAACAAGAATTAGAATATATGTTAACTTTGTGTTAAACTTAAAATGCATTTCCTCTCCAACCATCATAATTCATTTACTTATTTTATAAATGAGTATAATGATAATTGTTTAATATCATTTCTCCTTTATCTATCTTCTTTTTAGTTTATGACTTTGCAGAGAATGTTCAAGCTTTGTTCCTTTGAATTTACCTTATTGGAACATGTTTTTACACAAAAGATAGATAAATATTTACTTGCCATGGTTACGGAAGACTCGACGCTCCTCCTCACTTTCAGAAAGGTTATGAATTATCTATCTTGATACTCTTTCTTCGATCCCTCAATATATTTTTCTCCACGTATTATGTTTATCTTTATGATGATAAGGTCTAAGGTCTAAATCTCTGCACGTAGTTTGTTGGTGTGCTTGCTTTTGTGCTTTAATTTAAAGTTAAACTCTTTCTACATAAAGAAGTATGACATTCTTTTTGGGGTGCACTAAAAAGAAAAATAACACATAATTGAGACAAAGGAATTACGTTTTATTTGTGAATTACAACACTATTACTCTGTACCACACTGCACTAATTTTGTTTTGTGAGTTTATGCATCAAGATTGGGTACAAACAGAGAAATGATGGTTTAGCATGATTAATGTGTAGTTATTTGGTAACTCTTTATTTTCTTTGTTCATAAATCTTGCAAATTGGATATGTGTCACATGTTGATTCCAAGGACAAACCAAAAATTTGAGGAAGAACATATATTAACTGGACTGAGTCTGTTTCAAATATGCGGTGCTCTTGCGGACAGAGTAACACAAAAGAGTTATTGATGTTACTTGGTTTATCAAGCATTTTGATTTCATATTGATTAACTTCTAATCGGAAGGTCAAGATTAAGCAATACTATATCTTGAAGGACATTTTTATTTGATTACATCTTCTGCGGTATTTTGTGAAATCTAAATTGTTATTATTCATCAAAGTGAAGTTTAAGAAAGTCATATGTTTCAAGAAGTCCGATGACTCTAATGACTGAAGTATGTATTAGATTATGAGCATCAACAATTTGATGAGTAATAAAAATAAGTTTATTGCCAAGCACCTCTCTAAGACAATGCTGAGATGAAATGTCATGTCCGTCCATATTTTATTCTTTTAGTAGTGATAGAAATTGTATCAATGGATCTTAGACATTTTCTAATCATGTGATTGGACTTACTTCTTTATTTTGTTTGAGGGTAAGCAAAATTCTACACAAACTTTTCTGGAGATCGCTTGCACAAAATTTTCAGCATATTTATATAGTTGTTAGGCATTAGCTTATTAAAAAAATGAGAATTATCATTTCTTTGATTTTTTGTAATTGTTAACCAGTTTAATCTTAAGGATCTGAGCAGCCCATACACTTTTGAGAATGAATTAGTTTTATTGTGCATATGTAGAATGTAGTGACGACGTCTTTGCTTTTAAAGATATTGTTCCATCTTTTCTGAAGGAGCTTGACTTAAACACTTGGATATAGTACTCTTACTCTTGAGTAATTTATTTGAACAGATACTTGGCTTGTGTCTATGTTCACTCTTTCTAGCTTATATCACGATATAATTCAAATTCTTGGTGTGGGACTTGTAGTAGTAAATATTTTTTACTAAGAATATTTAATATCTTATTATTTTCTCAGAATAGGAGCGAGCTCTCATAATGGAGATCACGAAGAATACAAAGTAGCAGATGTTTCCAGCAATATGCAAATCCTTGCAATATTCTATATGGCTCTTAACTGGACTACATAATTTCTATTGTTCATAGGTGATATCGCACTGATATCAACATAATACATCTGGTTAATCATGTGGTATATAATGATTGATAGGAAATGAAAAATTAATCGTATGCTTGGATTGGTTTTGTAAATGATTTTAAAAGAAAAGCACAACAAAATGAAATATTAGCTCGGTTCTACACATGTCGCGCCCTTGAGGAGATATATATGGTTTTCTATGTCTCTCACTATTTAATGAGAACGATATTGTCTTTTTGTCTATGATGTGGTTACTTTAAATAATTTATTGCCATTTATAGTTGCAATCACATATAAATATGCGTTCATACGCAGTCAAAATTATCTCAGAACTTAAATTATTATACTCTTTATCAAAATTGGACTCAAATTATTGGACTATTGTATAATTATTGGGCCCGTGCATAGCACAAGCAATACTCATCTAGTTACAATACAAGATACACACATGTAAAGCTCAAAAATGATATTTGGTGCCTTCAAAAGTACATTCCACAAACTACTCCAACAACCAGTATGTCACTCAACTTCAAGGAAAAGTTACTGATAAATCAAGACACAATTGACTTCAATATGGATCCAATTGAGGATGAAGGTTGAACAAGTGCAGGATCACAGCGATTCAAGGGCAGTTCTACCATAAGAGCAATTAGCTCCAAACCTCGGTCGAATCAAAGCAATCCAACTCACTATAGAAAAAAAAGAACGGCTTCATTCCCCTTGGAAATTCTCATTGATTATGGAACTATTTGGAAAAAAGAATAGTACACCACTACCTAAAATCTAAGATTCAATAACTACGGAAACCCAGGGAACATCACCCTCTAATAGACTTAGGCTCTGATTACTTTATAGTAAAATTTACACAGGAAGAGAATATGAAAAAAGTTCTCAAAAGGGGGGTCATGCTTTGTTAAGAGACACTTTCTATCCGTAAAACGATGGGTACCAAATTTCATGGCCGCGGAAGTGAAGCAAACTATGGGTAGATTGCCACAACTTCCCACAGAAATTTATGATAAATCTTTGCTGTAAAAAAATGGAAATTTTGTTGGGTCTCTACTAAAAATTGATGTTTGTACAAGTGTTATTCTTAGAGGACGGTATGCTAGGCTATGTACTAATAAAAAGTAATTCATCCAATAGTATTTAACATAGCAAAAGACTACCAAATAAAATGCGTCTCTTGACAAAATATCACAACTATCGCCTTGTCCTGTGTCATCGCTCCAACTATATGTAACGATACGACCCGTCGTTATGAGAATTTATGTCACGACCCGGATTTTTTCCCAACATCGGGATCGTGATGGCGCCTACTCGTGGTAGCTAGGCAAGCCACTGTATTCATACTATCCTATTTTTAACACAATTTTAATTAAATAAATGCGGAATACTTTATCGAAATAGAAATAACTAATTACAAGATGAAAATCATACTACTGAAATCCTCTACCCAAGACGTGGAGTCACCAACTCACGAACTACTACCGAATACTACACATAAGAGTTTGAAAGAAATATAACATAATTCTGTTTGTCTCGGAACAAAGAGACTACAGCTAGTAACATAAATAAAGAGAGAGACGCCGGGCATGCGGACGTCTGCAAGCTACCTCGGTCTCAAATGTGATCAACTCCCACACAATCGATTTACTGCTGCTGCTCCTGATCGTAACCTGGACCTGTGCAAAAATGCACAAAAGTGTAGTATCAGCACAACCGACCCCATGTGCTGGTAAGTGCCTGGCCTATCCCGGCGAAGTAGTGACAAGCCTAGGACCAGACACCCACATAAACCTGTGCAATTCAATATATATGTATACCACGGAATAACAAGAAATAACCAGGTAATAACACAATAAGGAATATCTCAAAGAATTCAACAATTAACAACAGTTAATAAATTCACAAGGAAAAACAAAGTATAATGGAAACACGAGTAATATCAAGTCAAGGAATAGCAAGCAGTTGCACGGCATCACCCTTCGTGCTTTTACTCTCATCCTCACCAAATAAGCAAATAAAGTACACGGCATCACCCTTCGTGCTTTTACTCTCATCCTCACATCCATAGTACGGCATGATCCTTCGTACATGGTTCAATAACAAGGCACGGCATGATCCTTCGTGCATAATCAATAAAACATGGCATGGCATTAACCTTCGTGCATAAATAATAAAACAAGGCACGGCATCACCCTTCGTGCATTATCACTCTTCCTCACCCAAATAACAATCACAGTTAAGGGCAAAGAAAGAAGTAGTAATTCATAAACTGTCCCAATAAGTGCAATCAATAATTATCTTCACAACAAGTCCCGACAAGGGAGAACAATAACAATTCTACAACCTGACAAAGGTTCAACAATTCATCTGTAAATATATCTCAAAATAAGCATTTTCAACGACTCACGGTCATACTAGATGCCAGTGTATGGATGCTCGTCACCACAGCCCATACACCGCACTCGATCACATAACACATAACACATAATCCTATTCCCTCAAGCTAGGATAGAACAAACACTTACCTCGAATGTTTATGAACAATTCAATCCGTAGAAATGTCTTTTTCTTTCAAGTTTGGCTCCAATCCAATCGTATCTATACACAATTGATTTAATATCATCAATACTACTCAACAAACTAATTCTTAAGACCAAATACAACTTTTACAACATTTTGTCCGGAATAGTGAATTTCAACCCCGGGCCCACATGGTCGGAACTCGGGGTTAGGACCAAAATCCGGTTACCCAACCCCCCACGAGTTCATGTATATGATTTGTTTCAAAATCGGACCTCAATTCGAGGTCCAATTTCCCAATTTATGAAAAACCCTATATTCTATCAAAAACAAGAAATTCTACCATGAAAACCTTTGATTTCTATTGAAAAACATGTTTAATGATGTTAGGAATTGAAAGAATTAAGTAAAAAGTGACTTACAATTGTTTTGCAGAAGAAAGAATCCGTGAAGAATCGCAAATGGGTGTTTTTGTTTTGTAAAAAGTGAAGAAATGAACTGAAAATCGTGTTTTACAGGTCTCTGTGTTCGCATTTGCGAACATGGGTTCGCAATTGCGAACCCCGACCAATTTCTGGAGTTTGAAAAATAAGTTAAGGCTGGGAAGTTCGCATTTGCGAACTTTTGTTCGCATTTGCGAAGCCAAGGCAAATCTGGGGGCTTTGCATTTGCGAACATATGTTCGCATTTGCGAACCAGGCTGGCCTCCAGGGTCTTTCGCATTTGCGAACATTTGTTCGCATTTGCGAACAAGGCTTGGGCTGAGGGACCTTCGCATTTGCGAAGAATGCTTCGCATTTGCGAAGCATGCCTTTTCACCGGAGGCCTCGCAATTGCGAGGTTTGGTTCGCATTTGCGAACCCAAACGGTCCTGGGCACCCTTCGCATTTGCGACCAAGGGTTCGCATTTGCGAACCCTGCCTTGACCTGCCACCTTCGCAATTGCGAGAAATACTTCGCAATTGCGAAGACAACAGCTGGGTGAAAAACCAGCAGTGCAAAAACTCAGAATTTCATCCAACGGCCTATCAAATCTTTACCCGAGCTCCCCGGCTCCAAACCAAACATGTACACAACATCAAAAACACATTATGAACTTGTTCGTGCGATCACATCGCCAATATCACATCGTTTTCATCAAATCAAGCCTCAAATTCATGATTTTCATACTTTTGGTTTTCAAAACTTTCAAACTTGGAACTCAAGGTCCAAAACATCTCAAACGACATCCGAATGTCACCAAACTTTTCAGAAATCACATATATAATATTTAAGACTTGTACCGGGCGTCGGAACCAAAATACGAGCCCGATACCAAGGTCAATTAATTCATTTCCTTTAACAATTACATCAAAAACAATTTTATAGAAAAAATCATAACTTGGGCTCTAGGCCTCAGAATTCGACTCCGGACGCATGTCCAAGTCCCATATTTTCCTACGGACCTCTCGGGACCATCCAATCTCGGGTCCGTATCCGTTTACCAAAAATGTTGACCGAAGTCAACCATATCAATATTAATATCATTTTTATCCAAATTTCTCATAGAATTCATATTTTCTATCACAAAAATCTTTCCGGCTACATGCTCGGATCGTGCACGTAAATCGAGGCAACATGGAATGAGGTTTTCAAGGCCTCGGAAGCTCGAAATGATTAAAAAAATAAGTGATGACCCTTTGGGTCGTCACAATCTCCACCTCTAAAACAACCGTTCGTCCTCGAACGGACAAAAGAAAGAAGTACCTGAGTTAGGAAACTCTTATTATTTGCATTTTTTGTGTGTGCGTGTCTATTTATTTAAATTAATATAAAACACAAAAAAAAAATGTTTGCATTCTGCATATAAAATTCATGTTTGTAATTTAGAGTAATTAAATTTATTTGACGAAAATGGAAAATAACAAAAATATGTGTTTAATGTCTAAAGTCTAATTGTGTGGTTTTAGCCCTAATTGTTATTTAATTTTGTGTTAATTGTTATAACGATTTAACTCGTACCTTTTATAAGTTGATTTATTTCTATAAGTTAATTTAGAATTTTAGAATTTTAGTTTTATTTTAAGGAAATAATAGAAAAGAAAATAGAAGAACAAACCACATTTGGGCCATCTTTCATTAAATAAGACTAAGCCCAAACAAAATACCCCAATAAGACCCCTACCCATGCCCAACCCGTTTTGCCCATCATCAATCCAAGCCGTTGAGATCATTCGATCTAACGGCTCAGATTAAAGGAACCATTTTAATACACTGACCCGCCCCGACCCGGTTAATCTTAACCCAAACAACCCCCCTTCATTTTTCTAATCTCACAAACCCTAAAGACTCTCCCCTTCTCACCAGCCGCATACCCCATTGCTCTTCTCCTCCATCGGCCGGCCTCCAGCCATGGTCGCCGACCATGACCTCTCCCACCAGCCCCTCACAGCCACCAGAACCTCACCAACAACCCTTGACACTCGTTGTCGACCGGCGACGCCATCCAACAGCAGCCTCGTCTCCGTCTCCTTCCACCGTCGAAATCAACACCACTGAACCAATTGGTTACTCTCGCCCCAAATCCCATTTTAGTTTTGCTCGAATAGTAGCAGAGCTCGGTGAATTTCAATTCAATTTGAAAGAATCCTAGAAGCCAAGACAGAATCATTCGTCGGACGATTCTCTTGGAAATAGGCAGAGAATGAAGTAGATTTAGTCTCAAAATAACGTCGCTCACTTGGTCTTGACAAAGAACAAGCAAGTGACATTATTTGGAGATTAAATCAAGGGAAAACAGTCTCGAGCTCGAACAAGAATAGGTGAGTTTTTTTTTTTTATATATTCAATCTTCTTTATTCTATTCTTCTTCTTTTTGTTTCTGTTCATAATCAACTAGAATTGTTCGTCGTGTTGAATTGAGTTAATTAGGCATTTTTGTTGGTTTCAAATTCTTTTAAAAGCCTGCGTGACCTCACTGGCCTCAGCTTCTTTGTTTTAATAGTTCATTATTCACGATTGGTTTGAATGCCAATTGTAACAAATTTCTTTTCTTTGTTGTTGTGATATTATTATAGTTATTTTGTTGGTTGTTTATTGTTTCTGATTGTTGGTTAAATGTGTTTGCCATGGAATACATATTCGATTCGATTAGTATCGTCGAATAATTAGTTTCCTATAAGTCCCCTGTTTTGTACAATACAACTTGATTCACCTGGTGACTGTTGGATCCTATGGTTTGTTTCTTGTTCTAATTGTTGGTATTTAATTACTAGGTGTAATTGATTGTTTAAATGTCATTATTTGGTTTGAATGAAAGAAAGAAGAAGCATGATGATAGTTTAGTTTCAGTGATTATCATTTCAGTATTGTTTTGATCACTTATTTTCTGTTCTGAGCATTGTAATCTAAAATGTATCTAGTTGTGGTTTGGTTCTGGATTCTAGTTGATTTATGGGCTGATTTTTTGTTTCAGTCTTTGGTTTGCTGTGATTGTAATTGTGTTAATTGGGCATTTAGGCAGAGGGGTAAATAACAAGGGTTTCAGGGATGTTTTGGGGACTTAAAAAGAGCTTGAAAATGGTTTGGTGTTAGTTGTCTGTCTATAGGTACTAATATAATCTTAAATTAAATCAAGTTGGATGGTGGAAAAGGGAATAATGGGTTGGTTTAAGGCTGAAAAACATGATAACATGGGGTAATGAATAAAAAGGGGGCTGGAAAGAAAGAGAGCACATGGGATGTTGATCCAAAAGGAATAATTGTGCACATGGAGGGAATAATACAGGCTGAAAAGTGAGGGTTTTGAAATAAAAAATGGACTAACTCTAGTCTTTAAAATAGACAGAGATTAGTCTGGCATGGAGGGGGTGTTTTGGAGATAGAGAGAGTTAGGAACACTTGAACAGACATACGAAAACAAACATACACATAGGCAGAGAAAACAGATAGAAAGTTTCAGGGAAAATTTGTAGGGACGGACAGGGAGTAAGAAAAACAGACACACATACAAAAAGATACAGGGAGGGAGATTCTGAAAAAAAAAACACAGGCATAACACTGTTACATTGAAAAGATTTAGCTCCCAAAAATTTCAAGTCAATCCTAGGCAACTCGAGCCCCTATAACACTGTTGCATTGGTCCCAAAATCAGATATAGTCGAGCTTTCTCTGTTCCTATTTCCAATCTTGAGTGTTCAAGTTGTTTGAAGGGTTCTGTTGAGTTTCATTTAAGTCTTTTGTTGGTTTGCTACCTGATTTTCTGGAATTGCTGTGGTTGTGTGCTGTTGCTGTGGGTTATCCCTAGAATTCCAATTTGCTACGTTTGTTGTTATATCACTGGATTTCTGTTATTGCTGTTGACTCGCTGTGCTGTAGTGATGCTTATATTGTTGCTGTTTTGATCCTCCTTTCTCATTCTCTCTTTCCAGATATCAGCTATCAGGTACCATTTTGAACTCGCTGCGATGTAATTGTGAGCTGGAAAGTGAAAAAATGTGACGACCCGGCCCGTCGTCACGGGAATTACCACCCCGTTATGTTGTAATTTCATGTTTCATGCTTTTATATCAGTGTTAGAGTCTATCGAGTGATTTAGGAGTGATTTGGATTGAAAATGAGGCATATAGCCTTTTTGAAGGAGACTTGAATAAGGAAAGTCAACCCGGAGTTGACTATTTGGTTAGAGTGCTCGGAATCAGGTTCTGATGATTCGGTTAGTTCCGGGAGGTGATTTGTGACTTAGGGGAGCGATCGGAATTGAATTTGGAGGCCCGGTGTAGTTTTAGGCTTGAATTGGCTAAGGTTGAATTTTGGCGAAATACGAACGGTAGGTGAGATTTTGATCTGGGGGTCGGAATGGAATTCCGAAAGTTGCAGTAGCTTCGTTAGGTGATTTTGGATGTGCCTGCAAAATTTCAGGTCATTCGGACGTCGTTTGGTCGGGTTTTTGATTGAATGTGTAATTCGGAATGTTTTAAGGAATTTAGGCTTGAATTCGATGCGAATTATGGGTTTTGATGTTGTTAGACGTGTTTTGAGGATTTGAGCAAGTTTGAATAAGGTGTTAGGATGTGTTGGTGTGTTTGGATGGGGTCCCGGGGGCCTCGGGGTGTTTTCGGGTGGCTAAACGGGAGAAAATGTGGAAAAATTGCTGGTTGGGATTCTGTTTCTGTTGTTTCCGCTCCTGCGGAAATGGGGGCGCAGGAGCGAGTCCGCAGGAGCGGACAAGAAGGCGCAGAAGCGGGCTAGACCGCTGAAGCGGAGCCTGGTCCGCAGGAGCGGCTTCGCTGAAGCGAGTGGGCGATCGCAGAAGCGGTCCTGAGGCGCGATGGGGAGGTCCGCAGAAGCGCGTGAATGATCGCGGAGGCGAGTCCGCTGAAGCGGACTCTTGGTCGCGGAAGCGGATCATTCCGCAGAAGCGGACTCATTTCCACAGAAGCGGATGCGCAGGGGCGGTCCCTTGATCGCTAGTGCGGAAATGGCCAAAAGGGCCTGGGTTCGCAGAAGCGACCAAAAGGTCGCAGAAGCGGTTCCGCAGGGGCGGAATTGTATCCGCAGAAGCGAAAATCGCTGTGAGTTAAGTGTATCGGAAGTTAGAAAAATTTCAGAACATTTCACACATTTGGGTCTCGGCTTTAGAGGCGATTTGGGCGATTTTGAAGAGAAACTCAAGGGAAATCATCGGGTAATCAACTATGGACTTAAACTATGATTAGTATTGGTAATATTATGCAATTATATCATGAAAATGGAGGAATTTGGGGTAATTTATGGAGGATTTAGCCCTAGGCTTGAAGTTTAGAAAATCAAGGTTTTGAATGGGCAAATGGAGTCCGAATTTGGTAAAATTGATATGCTTAGACTCGTATTGAGATGAGGGTTCCGAATATGTGACTTTCGTGATTTTTCGACAAGCGTACCGAAAGTCGGGTTTTGGCAACTTTGGGAATTTTTATGTAAATTGAGTTATATTGATTGGGTGTCGTCCCATTGGCTTAATTTGTTGTGTTTCTACTGTATTTGATCAGATTCTATGCGTGCGGAGCTTGATTCTCGTGGCAAGGGCATTACGGAGTAGTCGTCGCGCCGTATTGAGGTGAGTAATAGATGTGGGTGATGACCAGCGGGTTCGAAACCCCGGTATACCACTTTGTGACGCTGTATAGCGGCGAGACTGTATTATTGGCTATTCTAGAGCCGTCGAACCTCCTTCTCGGATGGTTGCATATATATATATTGTGATAATGGCCACTCTTGAGCCGTTGAACCCCCTTCTTGGGCGGTTGAGTATACATGTGGGTCGTGAGCCGGTTATTGGATCCCGCGAGGATCGTTATCATTGTCTTATCATATAGACATGCTAGTTTACTACTAGTCCGCAGCTATTTCTGTTATTATACTAATTCCAATCTCTGGAACTTGATATTACTGTTTTCCAACTGAAAAATGATAAAAGAGTTTTCAAAAACTACTTTTGAGCCTGCGAGGCTGTATTTGCATATTAGCTGACTAGTAGTGGATCGGGCTGCA
The DNA here is from genome assembly GCA_032618575.1 of Nicotiana noctiflora. NCBI lineage: Eukaryota > Viridiplantae > Streptophyta > Magnoliopsida > Solanales > Solanaceae > Nicotiana > Nicotiana noctiflora. The sequence goes on along the minus strand of JASVEL010005619.1, from coordinate 84,849 downwards.
CGCCGCAGCGAGATATATGTTGGATCGGACTGCACGCCGCAGGAATATCTCTATGAGATGTGCTTGGGCTGTAGGAGCCCCTCCGGAGTCTGAACCCCCACGGTGAGCACGGGTACCCAAAATTGGAGTCGGGCTACGCGCCGTAGCGGTCATATCATGCATTGCATTGCATTTAGCTACATCTGCTAGCTGTTATGCTATTTATTGGTATTTGTTGGTACAGGTACAGTGAATATTGATTCTGTGACAGGGTAGCTGATTATAGCTTTACATAGTGCTTTATCGTGGAATTCTTATCTACGCTGTCTTACTCTTGTTTATTACCACTGAGTCTGGCAGTACTCATTTTACTCCCTGCACCTTGTGTGCAGATCCAGGTACCTCTCAGCAGTGATCCAGTAGCTGTGCGAGGCGACATCTTTGGGATATACGAGGTAGCTGCAGAGTCCGCAGGACCCGATATTCCTTCCTACGATCTTTTGATTTTGTATTGACATTTCTTTCCGCACTTGGTATTTTTGTAAACCTTTATACACTTACGTTTAGTAGAGGCTCATGACTCTTGACCCTTGGTCTATGGGAGTTGTTGTATTATGGGACTTGATTCCCCGTTTTCGTTATATGTATCGCGTTATTTCGTGAATTAAAATGACTAAATGGGCTAAAGTGAGCTTCTAGCTCCGTGGTTGATATTGATTGGTCAGGCTGGCTTAGCAATGTGCTGGGCGCCATCACGACCGGATTTGGGGTCGTGACAAGTTGGTATCAGAGCCTAGGTTTACTAGGCCTCATGAGTCTTGAGCCGGTTAGTAGAGTCTTGTGGATCGGTACGGGGACGCCTGTACTTATCCTCGGGAGGCTGCGAACCATTAGGAAAAACTTCACTTTTCTTGAACTCTGTCGTGCGATCTTGTTGTTCTGAGAACTGAACTTATATATTCTATTCTCTCATAGATGGCGAGAACGCGAGCATAGGGACGAGGTGGACGACCTCCATTGCCACCTATTAGAGGCCGTGGGCGCGGTCGTGCTAGAGGTAGAGGTATGGCAGCTGAGGCAGTGCCGGCTGTCCCGCCCGTTGTACCAGTTCAGGAGCAGCCCCCAGTGGTTGATGCTCCAGTAGCCCCAGTTCAGGCCCAGACTATATCTATTGCTATTCCTAGTCTTCTGGAGACTCTTGCCCAAATATTATCGGTGTGTTCCGGTTTGGCTCAGGTAGTATCAACTACCGCTATTGCAGCGACATCTCAGATAGGGGGTGGTCAGCAGATCCCTGTGGCTCGCACACCTGAGCAAGTGGTTCAGGGGCTTCAGACGCCAGAGGCGGTCCCCGCTCAGGTGGTTGCACCGGTTATTCCTCCAGCTGCACTAGCTCTAGAGCATATGGTTCAGGCTATGCCCGATGACGAGCAGCGTCGTCTTGAGAGATTTGGTAGACTTCGGCCACCCCATTTCAGTGGCGTTGAGGGCGAGGATGCCCAGGGTTTCTTGGATAAGTGTCAGAAGATGCTGCGTACGGCTGGTATTCTTGAGTCCAGCGGAGTTTCATTTACTACATTTCAGTTCACCGGTCCCGCATTTGATTGGTGGGAGGAGTTTGAGAGGCGTAGGCTTGCAAGAGCAACACCTCTCACATGGCAGCAGTTCTCTACTCTCTTTCTAGAGAAATATGTACCTCAGTCTCGTCGCGAGGAGCTACGTCGCCAGTTCGAGTGGTTGATTCAGGGCGACATGTCCGTGACCCAGTATGAGCTTAGATTCACTCAGTTGGCTAGGCATGCCACATGGATGATCCCCACTGATAGGGAGAGGATCGGGAGGTTCATTGATGGCCTCAACTACTCTATCCGTATTCTTATGACCAGCGAGCGAGTTCTGTCATCATCGTTTGAGCAGGTTGCTGATATGGCACGCTCCATTGAGGCGGATCGTCGCCGAGAGAGAGAGGAGCGGGAGGCCAAGAGGCCTCGAGGTTCTGGTAGCTTCAGTGGTGCTCCATCTAGAGGGCACTTTCATCATGGAAAAGGTCGCTTATCTAGACCTTCTCATTCGGGCCGCCCCGAGCAGAGCGAAGCTTCTTCTTCTGGTCATGGTCGCCAGGGATTCCAGCAGGGCCAGTCTTCACTTAGTGCCCTCCCAGCTCAGAGTGCAACACCTACTACTTCTTTAGCCCAGGGTTCATCTGCGGCGAGGGGTTCCCTTCAGTCCCCTTCTCCAGCACCAGGTAGCTGTTTTGAGTGTGGCGAGTTTGGCCACATGAGGAGGCAGTGCCCTCGACTTCGTAGGGACAGGGCTCAGCTGATGGATCAGCCCTCCTCTTCAGCACCATCTCAGGCTAGTAGAGGTGGAGGTCAGTCTTCTTGTGTGATGCAGTTGCCTCCGATGCAGTGATTACAGGTATCATTTCTGTCTGTCACAGAGATGCCTCTGTTCTATTTGATCCAGGGTCCACATATTCATACGTGTCCTCTTACTTTGCACATCACTTGGGTGCGACTCGTAGTGGTCTTGATTTACCTGTTCATGTATCCACCCCCGTGGGTGATACGATCATTGTGGATCATGTCTATAAATCCTGTGTTATATCTATTGGGGGTCTGGAGACCCAGGCAGATTTGTTATTGTTGGGGATGGTGGACTTTGATGTTATATTGGGTATGGACCGGTTGTCTCCGTACCATGCTATATTGGACTGTCATGCTAAGACAGTTACGTTGGCCATTCCTGGTATTTCTCGGATCGAGTGGCGGGGTTCGACCGATTTCGTCCCTAGCCGTGTTATTTCATTCTTAAAAGCTCTGAAGATGGTTGAAAAAGGGTGTCTATCGTACTTAGCTTTTGTGAGACATGTGGGAGCCGAGTCTCCTAGCATTGATTCTGTACCTGTTGTGAGGGACTTCCCGGATGTATTCCCCTCAGACCTGCCGGGCATGCCGCCGGACAGGGATATTGATTTTGGCATTGACTTGGTGCCGGGCACCCAGCCCATATCCATTCCTCCTTATCGAATGGCACCAGCCGAGTTGAAAGAACTGAAAGAGCAGCTTCAAGAGCTTCTGGATAAGGGTTTCATCCGCCCTAGTGTGTCTCCGTGGGGTGCGCCGGTATTATTTGTTAAAAAGAAAGATGGTTCCATGCGAATGTGTATTGATTATCGACAATTGAACAAAGTAACAGTGAAGAACAAGTACCCTCTACCGCGCATAGATGATTTGTTTGATTAGTTACAGGGTGCGAGGGTGTTTTCTAAGATTGATCTTCGTTCAGGCTATCATCAGCTGAAGATCAGGGACTCGGATATTATGAAGACTGCATTCAGGACCCGATATGGTCATTATGAGTTTCTTGTGATGTCTTTTGGGCTGACCAACGCCCCAGCAGCATTTATGCATCTGATGAACAGTGTGTTCATGCCTTATTTGGATTCATTTGTGATTGTGTTCATTGATGACATTCTAGTCTACTCCCGTAGTCGGGAGGAGCATGCTCAACATTTGAGTATTGTGTTGCAGAGAGATTGAGGGAGGAGAAGCTATATGCTAAATTCTCCAAGTGTGAGTTTTGGCTCGAGTCCGTGGCATTTTTGGGACATGTGGTGTCTCGTGATGGTATTCGAGGTTGATCGAGAAGAAGATAGAGGCGGTGCGAGTTGGCCTAGACCGACCTCGGCTACAAGAGATCGGGAGTTTTCTTGGGCTTGGCGGGATATTATCGTCGGTTTGTTCGGGGATTTTCGTCTATTGCTTCTTCATTGACTAAATTGACCCGGAAGGGTGCACCATTCGTGTGGTCGGATGAGTGCGAGGAGAGCTTTCGGAAGCTCAAGACAGCTTTGACCACAACTCCAGTGTTAGTATTGCCATCAGCTTCAGGTTCATATACCGTTTATTGTGATGCCTCGAGAGTGGGGATAGGTTGTGTGTTGATGCAGGAAGGAAAGGTAATTGCTTATGCTTCTCGGCAGTTGAAGCCGCATGAGAAGAACTATCCTGTTCATGACTTGGAACTAGCCGCCATTGTTCATGCCTTGAAGATTTGGAGGCACTATTTGTACGGTGTGTCTTGTGAGGTGTATACCGACCATCGTAGTCTCCAGCGCTTGTTCAAACAGAAAGACCTTAATTTGAGGCAGCGGAGATGGCTTGAGTTGCTGAAGGATTATGACATTACTATATTATATCATCTGGGGAAGGCCAATGTGGTGGCCGATGCTTTGAGCCGGAAGGCGGTCGGTATGGGGAGCTTGGCATATATTCCAGCTGAGGAGAGGCCATTTGCTTATGATGTTCAGGTGCTAGCCAATCGGCTAGTGAGGTTAGATATTTCGGAGCCCGGCAGGGTATTGGCTTGTGTTGTATCTCGGTCATCTCTATATGATCGTATTCGTGAGCGCCAGTAGTATGATGATCCACATTTGGCTGTCCTGAGGGACAGAGTTCAGCATGATGATGCTAAAGATGTCACCATTGATAGTGACGGCGTATTGAGGATGCAGGGCCGGATATGTGTGCCCAATGTTGATGGCCTTCGTGAGTTGATTCTGGAGGAGGCCCATAGCTCACGATATTCTGTCCATCCAGGAGCCGCGAAGATGTATCAAGATTTGAAACAACACTATTGGTGGAGAAAGATGAAAATAGACATTGTTAGACATGTAGCACGGTGCCTCAACTGTCAGCAGGTTAAGTACGAGCATCAGAGGCCCGATGGTGTATTTCAGCGCATTGTTATTCCTGAGTGGAAATGGGAGAGGATCACCATGGACTTTGTTACTGGACTCCCTCGGACGGCGAGGAAGTTTGATTCTGTATGGGTGATTGTGGATAGACTGACCAAGTCAGCTCACTTCATTCCAGTTAGTACTACCTACTCATCGGAGCGGTTGGCAGCGATCTTTATTCGAGAGATTGTTCGTTTGCATGGAGTCCCAGTGTCTATCATATCCGACAGGGGTACTCAGTTCACTTCTCAGTTTTGGAGAGCATTTCAGCGCGAGAGATGGGTACGCGGGTTGAGTTGAGTACGGCATTTCACCCCCAGACAGATGGGCAGTCTGAGCGTACTATTCAGATTCTGGAGGATATGTTGCGAGCATGTGTGATTGACTTTGGTGGTTCGTGGGATGAGTTCCTACCACTTGCCGAGTTTGCCTACAACAACAGTTATCAGTCGAGTATTCAGATGGCCTCGTATGAGGCATTGTATGGCAGGCGGTGTAGATCCCCCGTGGGATGGTTTGAGCCTGGCGAGGTTAGATTGATAGGGACTGAGTTAGTCCAGGATGCTCTAGATAGAGCAAAGTTGATCCAGGAGAGGCTTCGTACAGCACAGTCTCGTCAGAAGAGTTATGCGGACCGTAGAGTTCGAGAGTTGTCTTTCATGGTTGGTGACAGAGTATTGTTGAAGATTTCACCTATGAAGGGTGTCATGAGGTTTGGGAAGAAAGGAAAGTTGAGTCCCGGGTACATTGGTCCTTTTGAGATACTTAGGAGAGTTGGAGAGGTGGCATATGAGTTGGCCTTGCCGCCCAGCTTATCCAGCGTTCATCCAGTATTCCATGTGTCTATGCTCCGGAAGTACATTGGAGATCCGTCTCATGTATTAGACTTCAGTACCATCCAGCTTGATGGTGATCTGTCCTATGATGTGGAGCCTATTGCCATTTTGGGACGGCAGGTGAGAAAATTGAGGTCTAAGGAGATTGCATCAGTTAAGGTTCAGTGAAGAGGTCGACCCGTGGAGGAGGCCACTTGGGAGGTCGAGCGGGAGATGCGGAGCAGATATCCTCACTTGTTTGAGACTTCAGGTATGATTCTTGACCCGCTCGAGGACGAGCGTTTGCTTAAGAGGGGAGAATGTGACGACCCGGCCCGTTGTCACGGGAATTACCACCCCGTTATGTTGAAATTGTATGTTTTATGCTTTTATATCAGTGTTAGAGTCTATCGGGTGATTTAGGAGTGATTTGGATTGGAAATGAGGCATATAGCCTTTTTGGAGGAAGCTTGAATAAGGAAAGTCAACCCGGAGTTGACTATTTGGTTAGAGGGCTCGGAATCGGATTCTGATGATTCGGTTAGTTCCGGAGGTGATTTGTGACTTAGGGGAGCGATCGGAATTGAATTTGGAGGCCCGGTGTAGAAATAGGCTTGAATTGGCTAAGGTTGAATTTTGGCGAAATCCGAACGGTAGGTGAGATTTTGATCCGGGGTCGGAATGGAATTCCGACAGTTGCAGTAGCTCCGTTAGGTGATTTTGGATGTGCCTGCAAAATTTCAGGTCATTCGGACGTCGTTTGGTCGGGTTTTTGATTGAATGTGTAATTCGGAATGTTTTAAGGAATTTAGGCTTGAATTCGATGCGAATTATGGTTTTTGATGTTGTTAGACGTGTTTTGAGGATTTGAGCAAGTTTGAATAAGGTGTTAGGATGTGTTGGTGTGTTTGGATGGGGTCCCGGGGGCCTCGGGGTGTTTTCGGGTGGCTAAACGGGAGAAAATGTGGAAAAATTGCAGGTTGGGATTCTGTTTCTGTTGTTTCCGCTCCTGCGGAATTGGGGGCGCAGGAGCGAGTCCGCAGAAGCGGACGAGGGGCGCAGGAGCGCTTGGCTTCGCAGAAGCGGAAATCATTCCGCTGAAGCGGCGTCGCAGGAGCGTAGTGTAGATCGCAGAAGCGGAATTTGCCAAGAGATGGGAAGTCCGCAGAAGCGGAAGGTCGACCGCATAGGCGAGTCCGCAGAAGCGGACACTTGATCGCAGAGGCGGAAAGGACCGCAGAAGCGGACTAATTTCCGCAGAAGCGGATGCGTAGGAGCGGTCCTTGGATCGCTGGTGCGGAAATGGCCAAAAGGGCCTGGGTTCGCAGAAGCGACCAAAAGGTCGCAGAAGCGGTTCCGCAGGGGCGGAATTTTATCCGCAGAAGCGAAAATCGCGCTGTAAGTTAAGTGTATCAGAAGTTAGAAAAATTTCAGAACATTTCACACATTTGGGTCTCGGCTTTAGAGGCGATTTGGGCGATTTTGAAGAGAAATTCAAGGGAAATCATCAGTTAATCAACTATGGACTTAAACTATGATTAGTATTGGTAATATTATGCAATTATATCATGAAAATGGAGGAATTTGGGGTAATTTATGGAGGATTTAGCCCTAGGCTTGAACTTTAGAAAATCAAGGTTTTGAATGGGCAAATGGAGTCCGAATTTGGTAAAATTGATATGCTTAGACTCGTATTGAGATGAGGGTTCCGAATATGTGACTTTCGTGATTTTTCGACAAGCGTACCGAAAGTCGGGTTTTGGCAACTTTGGGAATTTTTATGTAAATTGAGTTATATTGATTGGGTGTCGTCCCATTGGCTTAATTTGTTGTGTTTCTACTGTATTTGATCAGATTCTATGCGTGCGGAGCTTGATTCTCGTGGCAAGGGCATTACGGAGTAGTCGTCGCGCCGTATTGAGGTGAGTAATAGATGTGGGTGATGACCGGCGGGTTTGAAACCCCGGTATACCACTTTGTGACGTTGTATAGCGGCGAGACACGTACTCTCTTGGGAGTGCGGGGTCGATTGTGATTTGGGGACTATGGCTTAGTCCGACCTGTTGATACTGTGTTATGATATTGGCTATTCTTGAGCCGTTGAACCTCCTTCTTGGACGGTTGAGTATACTTGTGGGCTGTGAGCCAGTTATTGGATCCCGCGAGGATCGTTATCATTGTCTTATCATATTGACATGTTAGTTACTACCAGTCCGTAGCTATTGTCACGAGAATTACCACCCCGTTATGTTGTAAATGCATGTTTTATGATTTTATATCAGTGTTAGAGTCTATCGGGTGAGTTAGGAGTGAATTGGATTGAAAATGAGGCATATAGCCTTTTTGAAGGAGACTTGAATAAGGAAAGTCAACCCGGAGTTGACTATTTAGCTAGAGGGCTCGGAATCGGATTCTGATGATTCGGTTAGTTCCGGAAGGTGATTTGTGACTTAGGGGAGCGATCGGAATTGAATTTGGAGGCCCGGTGTAGAAATAGGCTTGAATTGGCTAAGGTTGAATTTTGGCGAAATCCGAACGGTAGGTGAGATTTTGATCCGGGAGTCGGAATGGAATTCCGACAGTTGCAGTAGCTCCGTTAGGTGATTTTGGATGTGCCTGCAAAATTTCAGGTCATTCGGACGTCGTTTGGTCGGGTTTTTCATCGAATGTGTAATTCGGAAAGTTTTAAGAAATTTAGGCTTGAATCCGTATGTAATTGGTGATTTTGATGTTTAGGATGGTGTTTTTATGATTGGAACAAGTTCGTATCGTGTTTTGGGGTATGTTGGTGGTTTTCGTTGGGGTCCCGGGGCCTCGGGATGAATTCGGGGGTCCAAACGGACCATTTTGTGCCAAATGCACTTGCTGTTTCTGCTGCAATTAGTGCAGCAGAATTTTACCCTTCGCGATCGCAGAGATAGGGACGCGATCGCGTAAGGTCAAGAACAGAAGCAACGCGATCGCGGGAGCACGGACGCGATCGCGTAGTGTTATCCGGGTGGTCATCGCGATCGTATGAGCATCTACGCGATCGCGTAGAAGAGAAATGGGGTCCAGGGAAAAATGTGCTACGCGATCGCAGGAATAGGGACGCGATCGCGTGAGGCCGGATGATTGTACATCGCGATCGCGTGGGGAGGATCGCGATCGCGTGAGGGCGAAAAGTTTGAGCATCGCGATCGCATGAGTAGAGTCGCGATCGCGTAGGGCAAATGGGTCTGGCAGAGAATTTAATCACAGAACAGAGGGGCTACGGGTTCATTAACCCAAAATGCCATTTTTGAGTTCTAGAGAGAGAAACTCACGGGAATTGCTGGTAATTCATCGGGGATTCGTTGGAGGTAAGTTTTGTGGCTTAATTACATCATTTTAACATGAAATCATGGGTTAAATTTCTGTAAATGGAAGATTAAAGGTGGGTTTGAGCCCTAGGCCTAAATTTAAGAAAAACACCGATTTGAGTGGGCAAATGGAGTCCGATTTGGTAAATTTTATATGCCTAGACTCGTATCGAGATGAGGATTCCGAATATGTGATTTTTGTAATTTTTCGACAAGTGTACCAAAAGTCGGGTTTTGACAACTTGTGGGTTTTGATATAAATTGGGTTATTTCGAATGAATTTCGTGAAATTAGCATATATTGATGCATTCTCTATGATTTTGAGCAGATTTGGAACCCGAGGAGATTGATTTGCGAGGCAAGCGCAAGGCGGATTGAAGCTTCTACCGGTTCGAGGTGAGTGGTAGTAGTAAACAATGTACTGAGGGTTTGAAACCCCGTACTAGCACTTCACAGTGCTATATTGAGATGAGACACGCGTTCTATGACGGGCGTGGTGACATTGTGATTGGGGGTTCGGACTTAATCCTTCCCGGCTAATAGAATACTGTGTTGTATGACTGTTACTGAGACTATAACTGTACAATTGGGCTAATAGCCATGTTTGGGGCCTTGTGCCGATCTGTAGAGCATTAGGGAACCTATAGAGCTAGGTGACCCTTATATCATGTTGGAAACATACACTCGGCCGTAGCTCTAGCTGTATAGCATAATATGAGCCCGTACTAGATGTGTACATTGAGAGAGATTATCTAGGGTGGAATTCCCTGTTCTAGCTGAGTGGGCCTGAAAGGCCAAGTCTATATTGACTGAGACCGGGTCAAGGACCCACTGTGATATATATTATATTGGGCCTGAGAGGCCAAGTATATACTGATCGGGATAGGGTCGAGGACCCATTATGAGGTATTATATACATATACCTATATTGGATCGGGCTGCACGTCGCACCAGTATATATATTGGATCGGACTGCACGCCGCAGTAATGTACATGTAATATACATGTAATATACATGTGGGACGGACTGCACGCCGCAGTATTATTGCGCTTGGGCTGTAGGAGCCCCTTCGGAGTCTGAGTCTGCACACATTCTCAGTGAGCACTGGTGTATATTATGGGATCGGGCTGCGCGCCGCAGCAGTATAAATATATATACATATAAATATTGGATCGGACTGCACGTCGCAGTAATACATGTGTGGATCGGGCTGCACGCCGCGGTATGATAGTGCTTGGGCCTAGGGAGCCCCTCCGAAGTCTGTATACACCCCCAGTGAGCGCCGTCGACGTTAAATGGAGCGGGCTGCGCGCCGCAGCGGTATATGTATTGGAGCGGGCTGCACGTCGCAGCATTATACTTAATTATATCCTACTATCTACTTAAATATTTATACATTATAGACAGAGGTATGTGTCTTTATATGTTGAGATGGCCGTACACCGTAGGGGTACGAGTGAGGGTTGGATCAGAGTAAGAATCTTGTAGAGATAAACGTGGATTGGAGATTAGAGTACTACCATAGTGATGACGTACCTGTGAGGGTTGCCTTAGAACTGCTAAGTGATAGCACAGGAGTTCTTACCTTCAGCTATTATTTATTATTATTACTCACCGAGTTGAAATATACTCACCCCACTCCCCTGCACTTTCTGTGCAGATCCATAGGTGCCCGAGAGCAGTTGAGACATTGTAGCTGCTGATCCTTGTCTACTTTTGCGGAGATTACGAGGTAGCTGCCAGCGTCCGCAGAGCTTGTTTTCTCCTTCTTTATCATCTTGTTGATTTCCTATTTGCCTAGACTTGGTTGTATTAGGATGCTATTCTGTAGAGGCTCGGTCTCGTGACACCACGATATGGTTGGGACCGTATTTTGTATGTTTTACATTTCGTTTATCACCTGATATGATCATTTACTGTTTAAGTTTAATTTATTTAATAATTGGCTGGTTTAAGGGATAATATGGTCGGGCTTGCCTAGCATTGTGTTGGGCGCCATCACGACCGGGGTTTGGGTCGTGACAAGTTGGTATCAGAGCCTAGGTTAACAGGTCTCGCGAGTCATGAGCCGGTTGGTAGAGTCTCGTGGATCGGTACGGGGACGCTTGTACTTATCCTCGGGAGGCTGCAAACCTTTTTGGGAAAAGTTTCAATTCTTGGAATTCTTGTCGTGCGATTACTTTTGACTTGATCCGAACTTTGACATTCTATTCTCTCGCGGATGGCGAGAACTCGATCATCCGGACGTGGAGGACGACCACCACTACCACCGGCTAGAGGCCGTGGACGCGGCCGTGGTCGCGGCGGAGTTAGGGGCGGCCGAGGCGGTGCCGGGTGACCCACGACCCCCGATTGCGAGAGGTGCCAGCGAGCACCGGATCGGGCACCACCTGTGCCCATTGTTATTCCGGGTCTACGGGAGACCCTGGCTCGGATACTAGCAGTCTGCACTGGCCTAGCACGGGCGGTTTCGGTTACTACTGCGGCGCAGCCGCATCGGGGATCGGGGGTGGTCATCGGACCCCGCGGTACGCACTCCGCGAGCCGCGCGGTGCGGGGCTTACGATCACCGCGAGGCTCCTCCGGTTCAGCTCGTGGTTCCGGTTCGGCCCGACGGATCGGGTTCGGGGGACGAGGTCCCGGATATGACGGACGATGAGCGGCGTCGTCTCGAGAGGTTCACCGAGTTATCTCCTCCGGTGTTCACTGGTGCTCCCGGCGAGGACGCCCGAGGTTTTCCGGATAAGTGTCGTCGGATGCTTTGTACGGCGGGGATATTGGAGTCCGGTGGGGTATCTTTCACTACCTTTCAGTTTCGGGGGCCAACCTTCGCTTGGTGGGAGGCTTATGAGCGCCGTAGGCCGGCAGGGGGCAGCACCACTATCGTGGCCGGAGTTCTCCACTATGTTCTTGGAGAAATGGGTGCCTCGATCTCGGAGAGAGGAGATGCGTAGGCAGTTTGAGGGTCTCCGTCAGGGGGACATGTCAGTGTCAGAGTATGAGATCAGGTTTACAGAGTTGTCCGGATATGCACCGTGGTTGGTTCATTCCGACAGAGAGAGGATTGGGCGCTTCGTGGACGGCCTCATTTATCCCATTCGTATTCTGATGACTCGGGAGAGGGTTTTGAGTCGTACATTTGAGGATGTCGTGGATATTGCTCACGACATAGAGACAGATTGTCGCAGACAGTGGGATGAGAGGGAGGCCAAGAGGCCTTGAGGTGCAGCTAGTTCCAGTGGTACTCAGACTAGAGGCCAGAGTCAACAGAGCCGAGGTCGCTCTTTCAGATCTTCGCAGTCGGGTCGCTCCGATCGTGGCAGATGGTCTTCTAGATAGGGTTATCAGGGTTCGAACCAGAGCCAGCCATCTCTCAGTGCCATGCCAGCTCAGAGTTCTTCACAGGCCCCATCTGCTCGGTGTTCATCTCGGCCTAGTTCATCAGCTGGTCACTCCAGCGCCAGAGGTCCTTATCAGTCTCAGTACCCAGCACCGGGGAGTTGCTACGAGTGCGGAGAGTTTGGGCACCACCGTAGGGAGTGTCCCCGTCTTGTTTCCGGATCTTATCAGCAGAGAGGGCAGCCCTCGTCATCTGGTCCTTCTACTTCAGCACCCGCCCCGCCAGCTAGGGGTGAGGGTCAGACAGCTAGGGGTCGCTCTCGAGGGGGAGGCCGATCAGGCGGACAAGCTAGATGCTATGCTTTTCAGGGCCGATCTGAGGCCGTTGCTTCTGATGCTGTCATTACAGGTATTATTTCAGTCTGCCACAGAGATGCCTCAATATTGTTTGATCCCGGTTCTACTTATTCTTATGTGTCTACATATTTTGCTCCTCATTTGGGCACGACCCGAGGGAGCCTTGAGCTGCCAATGCATGTATCTACCCCGGTAGGGGATACTATTGGTGTGGACCACGTATACCGGTCCTGTTTGGTCACTATTGGAGGTCTAAAGACCCGAGTAGACCTGTTGCTTCTCAGCATGATTGATTTTGATGTTATATTGGGCATGGACCGGCTATCTCCATGTCATGCTATTCTGGACTGTCATGCTAAGACAGTCACTTTGGCTATGCCGGGCATTCAGCGGATCCAGTGGCGAGGCATGACTCAGTATGTACCTAGCAAGGTAATATCTTTCCTCGAGGCCCAACGAATGGTTGGGAAGGGATGTCTCTCTTATTTAGCATTTGTGCGGGAGGTCGAGGCCTTGACTCCCAGTATTGATTTTGTTCCCATTGTGCGAGACTTTCCTGATGTGTTTCCCTCAGACCTGCCGGGCATGCCGCCGGACGGGGATATTGATTTTGGCATTGACCTGGTGCGAGGCACTCAGCCCATTTCCATTCCTCCTTATCGGACGGCACCAGCTGAGTTGAAGGAATTGAAGGAGCAACTTCAGGAGCTTCTGGATAAGGGTATCATCCGCCCTAGTGTGTCCCCGTGGGGTGCGCCGGTGTTATTTATTAAAAAGAAAGATGGTTCCATGCGAATGTGTATTTATTATAGGCAATTGAACAAAGTAACAGTGAAGAACAAGTACCCTCTACCGCGCATTGATGATTTGTTTGATCAGTTACAAGGTACGAGGGTGTTTTCTAAGATTGATCTTCGTTCAGGCTATCATCAGCTGAAGATCAGGGACTCTGCTATCATGAAGACTGTATTCAGGACCCGATATGGTCACTATGAGTTCCTTGTGATGTTTTTTGGGCTGACCAATGCCCCAGCAGCATTCATGCATCTGAGGAAGAGTGTGTTCGGGCCCTATTTGGATTCATTTGTGATTGTGTTCATTGATGACATTCTAGTCTACTCCCGTAGTCAGGAGGAGCATGCTCAGCATTTGAGTATTGTGTTGCAGAGATTGAGAGGAGAAGCTGTATGCCAAGTTCTCCAAATATGAGTTCTGACTTGAGTCTGTGGCATTCTTAGGACACGTGGTGTCCCGTGATGGTATTCAGGTAGATCCGAGGAAGGTCGAGGCGGTGCAGAGTTGGCCCAGACCGACCTCAGTTACTGAGATCCGTAGCTTTCTGGGATTGGCAGGGTATTATCGCCGATTTGTTCAGGGGTTCTCTTCTATTGCTTCACCCTTGACTAGATTGACTCGGAAGGGTGTTCCTTTCTTATGGTCCGAGGAGTGCGAGGAGAGCTTTCAGAAGCTCAAGACAGCACTGACCACAGCACCAGTCTTGATTCTACCGACAGCTTCAAGTTCTTATACTGTATATTGTGATGCCTCGGGAGTGGGCATTGGTTGTGTGTTGATGTAGGAGGGTAGGGTCATTGCTTATGCTTCTCGTCAGTTGAAGCCCCACGAGAAGAACTACCCTGTTCATGATTTGGAGCTAGCAACCATAGTTCATGCTTTGAAGATTTGGAGGCATTACCTGTATGGTGTCTCCTGTGAGGTGTTCACGGATCATCGCAGCCTTCAGCACTTATTCAGACAGAAGGACCTTAATTTGAGACAGCGGAGGTGGTTGGAGTTGCTTAAGGACTATGATATCACTATTTTGTATCATCCGGGGAAGGCCAATGTGGTGGCCGATGCCTTGAGTCGGAAGGCGGTTAGCATGGGCAGCTTAGCTTTCATCCCAGTTGGGGAGAGGCCATTTGCTTATGATGTTCAGGCTCTAGCCAATCGGCTAGTGAGATTAGATATTTCGGAACCAAGTCGGGTGTTGGCTTGTGTTGTTTCTCGATCTTCCTTATATGATCGCATTAGGGAGCGACAGTATGATGACCCACATTTGCTTGTCCTTAAGGACAGAGTGCAGCATAATGATGTTAGAGATGTGACTATCGACAGTGATGGTGTTTTGAGAATGCGGGGCCGTATATGTGTGCCCAATGTTGATGGTTTGCGGGAGTTGATACTTGAAGAGGCACACAGGTTCGCGGTACTCTATTCACCCAGGTGCCGCAAAGATGTACCAAGACTTGAGACAACACTACCGGTGGAGGAGAATGAAGATGGATATTGTTAGGCATGTAGCTAAGTGCCTCAATTGCCAGCAGGTCAAATATGAGCATCAGAGACCGGGCGGTGTTCTTCGGCGTATGGTTATTCCCGAGTGGAAATGGGAGAGGATCACCATGGATTTTGTTACTGGGCTACCTCGGACAGCGAGGAAGTTTGATTCTGTATGGGTGATTGTTGATCGGCCGACTAAGTCCGCACATTTCATCCCAGTTAGTACTACTTACTCATCGGAGCGGTTGGCATGGATCTTTATTCGGGAGATTGTCAGGTTGCATGGGGTCCCAGTGTCTATTATATCTGACAGAGGCACTCAGTTCACTTCTCAATTTTGGAGAGCATTTCAGCGAGAGATGGGTACGAGGGTTGAGTTGAGTACAGCATTTCACCCCCAGACAGACGGACAGTCTGAGCGCACTATTCAGATCCTGGAGGATATGTTGCGGGCATGTGTGATTGACTTTGGTGGTTCATGGGATGAGTTTTTGCCACTTGCCGAGTTTGCCTACAACAACAGCTACCAGTCGAGTATTCAGATGGCCCCGTATGAGGCATTGTATGGCAGACGGTGTAGATCTCCCGTCGGATGGTTTGAGCCTGGTGAGGATAGGTTGATAGGGACTGAGTTAGTTCAGGATGCTCTGGATAGAGCAAAGTTGATCCAGGAGAGGCTTCGCACGGCACAGTCTCGCCCGAAGAGTTATGTAGACCGTAGGGTTCGAGAGTTGTCTTTCATGGTTGGTGACAGAGTATTGCTGAAGGTTTCACCCATGAAGGGTGTCATGAGGTTCGGGAAGAAAGGGAAGCTGAGTCCCAGGTATATTGGCCCTTTTGAGATACTCAGGAGAGTTGGAGAGGTGGCATATGAGTTGGGCTTGCCACCCAGCTTGTCCAGCGTACATCCAGTATTCCATGTGTCTATGCTCCGGAAGTACATCGGAGATCCGTCCCATGTACTAGACTTCAGTACCATTCAACTTGATGGTGATCTATCCTATGACGTGGAGCCTATTGCTATTTTGGGTCGCCAAGTAAGAAAGTTGAGGTCGAAGGAGATTGCATCAGTTAAGGTTCAGTGGAGAGGTCGACCCGTAGAGGAGGCTACTTGGGAGGTTGAACAGGAGATGCGGAGCAGATACCCTCAGCTATTTGAGACTTCGGGTATGTTTCTTGACCCGCTCGAGGACGAGCGTTTGTTTAAGTTGGGGAGAATGTAACGACCCGGCCTATTGTTACGGGAATTAGCATTCCGTTATGTTGTAAATACATGTTTTATGATTTTATATCAGTGTTAGAGTCTATCGGGTGAGTTAGGAGTGAATTGGATTGAAAATGAGGCATATAGCCTTTTTGAAGGAGACTTGAATAAGGAAAGTCAACCCGGAGTTTACTATTTAGCTAGAGGGCTCGGAATCGGATTCTGATGATTCGGTTAGTTCTGGAAGGTGATTTGTGACTTAGGGGAGCGATCGGAATTGAATTTGGAGGCCCGGTGTAGAAATAGGCTTGAATTGGCTAAGGTTGAATTTTGGCGAAATCCGAACGGTAGGTGAGATTTTGATCCGGGAGTCGGAATGGAATTCCGACAGTTGCAGTAGCTCCATTAGGTGATTTTGGATGTGCCTGCAAAATTTCAGGTCATTCGGACGTCGTTTGGTCGGGTTTTTCATCGAATGTGTAATTCGGAAAGTTTTAAGAAATTTAGGCTTAAATCCGTGTGTAATTGGTGATTTTGATGTTTAGGATGGTGTTTTTATGATTGGAACAAGTTCGTATCGTGTTTTGGGGTATGTTGGTGGTTTTCGTTGGGGTCCCGGGGGCCTCGGGATGAATTCGGGGGTCCAAACGGACCATTTTGTGCCAAATGCACTGCTGTTTCTGCTGCAATTAGTGCAGCAGAATTTTACCCTTCGCGATCGCAGAGATAGGGACGCGATCGCGTAAGGTCAAGAACAGAAGCAACGCGATCGCAGGAGCACGGACGCGATCGCGTAGTGTTATCCGGGTGGTCATCGCGATCGCATGAGCATCTACGCGATCGCGTAGAAGAGAAATGGGGTCCAGGGAAAAATGTGCTACGCGATCGCAGGAATAGGGACGCGATCGCGTGAGGCCGGATGGTTGTACATCGCGATCGCGTGAGGGGGATCGCGATCGCGTGAGGGCGAAAAGTTTGAGCATCGCGATCGCGTGAGTAGAGTCGCGATCGCGTAGGGCAAATGGGTCTGGCAGAGAATTTAATCACAGAACAGAGGGGTCGCGGGTTCATTAACCCAAAACGCCATTTTTGAGTTCTAGAGAGAGAAACTCACGGGAATTGCTGGTAATTCATCGGGGATTCATTGGAGGTAAGTTTTGTGGCTTAATTACATCATTTTAACATGAAATCATGGGTTAAATTTCTGTAAATGGAAGATTAAAGGTGGGTTTGAGCCCTAGGCCTAAATTTAAGAAAAACACCGATTTGAGTGGGCAAATGGAGTCCGATTTTGGTAAATTTTATATGCCTAGACTCGTATCGAGATGAGGATTCCGAATATGTGATTTTTGTAATTTTTCGACAAGTGTACCAAAAGTCGGGTTTTGACAACTTGTGGGTTTTGATATAAATTGGGTTATTTCGAATGAATTTCGTGAAATTAGCATATATTGATGCATTCTCTATGATTTTGAGCAGATTTGGCACCCGAGGAGATTGATTTACGAGGCAAGCGCAAGGCGGATTGAAGCTTCTACCGGTTCGAGGTGAGTGGTAGTAGTAAACAATGTACTGAGGGTTTGAAACCCCGTACTAGCACTTCACAGTGCTATATTGAGATGAGACACACGTTCTATGACGGGCGTGGTGACATTGTGATTGGGGGTTCGGACTTAGTCCTTCCCGGCTAATAGAATACCGTGTTGTATGACTGTTACTGAGATTATAACTGTACAATTGGGCTAATAGCCATGTTTGGGGCCTTGTGCCGATCTGTAGAGCATTAGGGAACCTATAAAGCTAGGTGACCCTTATATCATGTTGGAAACATACACTCAGCCGTAGCTCGAGCTGTATAGCATAATATGAGCCAGTACTAGATAGGTACATTGAGAGAGATTATCTAGGGTAGAATTCCCTGTTCTAGCTGAGTGGGCCTGAAAGGCCAAGTCTATATTGACTGAGACAGGGTCTATGACCCACTGTGATATATTATATTGGGCCTGAGAGGCCAAACACATATTGACTGGGATAGGGTCGAGGACCCATTATGAGGTATTATATATGTATATACCCATGTTGGATCGAGCTACACGCCGCAGCAGTATATATATTAGATCGGGCTGCACACCGCAGCAATATATGTGGGATCGGACTGCACGTCACAGTATTATTGCGCTTGGGCTGTAGGAGCCCTTTCGGAGTCCGAGTCCGCACACATTCACGGTGAGCACTGGTGTATATTATGGGATCGGGCTGCACGCCGCAGCAGTATAGTTATATATGTATATGTATATATATTGGATCGAACTGCACGCCGCAGTAATACATGTGTGGATCGGGCTGCACGCCGCAGTATGATAGTGCTTGGGCCTAGGGAGCCCCTCCGAAGTCTGTATACACCCCCAGTGAGCGCCGTCGACGTTAAATGGAGCGGGCTGCGCGCCGCAGCGGTATATGTATTGGAGCGGGCTGCACGCCGCATCATTATACTTAATTATATCCTACTATCTACTTAAATATTTATACATTATAGACAGAGGTATGTGTCTTTATATGTTGAGATGGCCGTACACCGTAGGGGTACGAGTGAGGGTTGGATCAGAGTAAGAATCTTGTAGAGATAAATGTGGTTTGGAGATTAGAGTATTACCATAGTGATGACGTACATATGAGGGTTGCCTTAGAACTGCTAAGTGATAGCACAAGAGTTCTTACCTTCAGTCATTATTTATTATTGTTACTCACTGAGTTGAAATATTGCACTTTCTGTGCAGATCCACAGGTGCCCGAGAGCAGTTGAGACATTGTAGCTGCTGATCCTTGTCTACTTTTGCGGAGATTACGAGGTAGTTGCCAGCGTCCGCCGAGCTTGTTTTCTCCTTCTTTATCATCTTGTTGATTTCCTATTTGCCTAGACTTGGTTGTATTAGGATGCTATTCTGTAGAGGCTCGGTCTCGTGACACCACGATATGGTTGGGACCGTATTTTGTATGTTTTACATTTTGCTTATCACCTGTTATGACTAACTACGTTTAAGTTTAATTTGATTAATAATTGGCTGGTTTAAGAGATAATACGGTCGGGCTTGCCTAGCATTGTGTTGGGCGCCATCACGACCGGGGTTTGGGTCGTGACAGGTTGGTATCAGAACCTAGGTTTACTAGGCCTCATGAGTCTTGAGCCGGTTAGTAGAGTCTTGTGGATCGGTATGGGGACGCCTGTACTTATCCTCGGGAGGCTGCAAAGGCTGTATCTGCATATTAGCTGACTAGTAGTGGATCGGGCTGCGCGCCGCAGCGAGATATATGTTGGATCGGACTGCACGCCGCAGGAAATCTCTATGAGATGTGCTTGGGCTGTAGGAGCCCCTCCGGAGTCCGAACCCCCACAGTGAGCACGGGTACCCAAAATTGGAGTCGAGCTACGCGCCGTAGCGGTCATATCATGCATTGCATTGCATTTAGCTACATCCGCTAGTTGTTATGCTATTTATTGGTATTTGTTGGTACGGGTACAGTGAATATTGATTCTGTGACAGGGTAGTTGATTATAGCTTTACATAGTGCTTTATTGTGGAATTCTTATCTGCGTCGTCTTACTCTTGTTTATTACCACCGAGTCCGGCGGTACTCATTTTACTCCCCGCACCTTGTGTGCGGATCCAGGGTACCTCTCGGCGGTGATCCGGTAGTCGTGCGAGGCGACATCTTTGGGATATACGAGGTAGGTGCAGAGTCCGAGGACCCGATATTCCTTCCTACGATCTTTTGATTTTGTATTGACATTTCTTTCCGCACTTGGTATTTTTGTAAACCTTTATACACTTACGTTCAGGTAGAGGCTCATGACTCTTGACCCTTGGTCTATGGGAGTTGTTGTATTATGGGACTTGATTCCCCGTTTTCGTTATATGTATCGCGTTATTTCGTGAATTAAAATGACTAAATGGGCTAAAGTGAGCTTCTAGCTCCGTGGTTGATATTGATTGGTCAGGCTGGCTTAGCAATGTGCTGGGCGCCATCACGACCTGGAAAGTGAAATAAAAAAGTTTCATCGGTTCTATGTGCTAACGAATGCCTCCTATTGATTGCTAGATCGTAACTAATTTTTTGGTACAAGGCTGTGTGATTTTTATGGTAGTTAGTTGGCTATATAATCGAGACGTTTGTAGTTTGTTTAGAGTTGTGTTCATTGGATTGTTGGGTTGTATTAACTAGAACCTCGAATGTGATTTGTTCTTATTCACTTAGAGGCTGTTAATTTCACGTTATGTTGAAGAGACTTCATAATTAAGCTGATCATTTTTTAGTTTACATGAGTAATGGAATACAGTATCAACATCATGTTTACATAATTGGTTTGCAATAATTTGGATAACCTTGTTCAAAACTGGTCCATCTTGTGTATAGATTACTTTCCATTTGGTTGTGTCTTTACGTTAATAGCATATGAGAATTCAATGTGAAATCAATAGGTGGAATAACTGGAATTGTGTTTAATCATTGAACATTTAGCATAAAATTAGAAAGAATCATATCTATCCTGAAGTGGTATTCATGTAGATAAAACTTGCCCGTTTCTTTATTTTGGTTTCTGTATTTGCGGATATTTTCATAAGTGTTAGGATTATAGCCTCTAACATTTAATTAGCAATTCACTCTCTAATAGAGCATTTCGATGGTAGCTTGGTTGATGGGTCAGTTTTTTTTTCTTCCGTGTGTTTTGTTCAAGCTTTAAGAAAGGTGTTACTGTTTAATTCGTTATTTGTTTGGTCTAAGCTTTAAGTGCGGTATATGTATTTGGAAGGATGCTAGTCATTCCTTGCATTACATTTTATCTATAATATAAAATTGTTTAAATTACTTTAAATGAGTTCTTAAGTTTTGTGTAGTAGCATTAGCTTTGATTAATTCTCCTCTTCTCAAAGTAAAGTTTGGGGTGCGCCATGCCAAACAAAAATGACAATTGCATGGCCCTCACTTAATTAATTTTAAATCTTTTAGAAATTGAGGTATGCCATCAGTTGAATTTTCTATGACCTCGCAAAGTAGAAAATTGTAGTTGCCTTAGATTTGCCTTTTAAATAATAAAGGAGGCGCGTCTCACCATATAAAAATGTACAAATGCGGGGACCCTCATTTTTTAAATAAAAAAAATATTTAGAAATTCGGGATTGGTCATTTAGTGAATTTTCACGGCTTTTTCTCAAAATAATAACGCGTTAGTAGCTTTGAGCGCATATTTAATTATTGTATATCCCTAAACTCGGGTGCACATTTATGTAACCCAAATCCAAATCTCAATAGAATCGAAATGTGTCGATAATCATGGGTACATTGATTGTGACGTGGTTTGAAATGCATTTTCATGATGTTGCAATTCTTTTATTAAAATAATAAATAATAATATTAAAAGTGGTTAAAGGTTAAAATTTGCACATAAGTTAAATCATAGTAATTCAGATAAATTAGCCGAATATGACAGTTGAGCGACCGTGCTAGAACCACGAAACTTGGGAATGCCTAACACCTTCTCCCGGGTTAACAGAATTCCTTATCCGGATTTCTGGTTCGTGGACTGTTAAATAGAGTCAAACCTTTCCTCAATTCGGGATTCAAACCGGTGACTTGGGACACCATAAATCTCCCAAGTGGCGACTCTGAATCTCTTAATAAATGAATTCTGTTTTGATTGTCCTTTAATAGCACATTTACGTTTATACGTATGCGGTGTAAAAAAGGGAGGTGTGACAGCTCTGGCGACTCTGCTGGGGACAAGTAACCCGGAACTTCGGTTCGGGGTTTAAGAATTCGAGCTCAGTAAAATTGCTATTTTTGCTTATATCTGATTTCATTATATGTTTTGATTAATGTGCTACATGATTACCGCTTTGATATTGCGTGAACTGTATATATAAAACTGTATCGAAAACCCTTCTCTTCATACCTCCGGGGAATGTGCTTACTAGTTAAGACTCTCCTTTCTGTTAGTGTCATTCCAAAAATAAGAAAAAGAGACCGGATAAGTTACAAAGCCGATTGACCCAGCGGGTCACCGGTACGTAGCCCCCTCCTCGATCCGAGTTGTCCGCTCGGATACACGGTCTAGCACCATATGAAAACTTTAGGATATTGAACCTAGGTCTAGGACGATTATTTGCATCATATCTAACTTAGGGGACTCAACACAGGGGTTGGGTCCGTCTAGGACAGGCGACCGGTAATCAAAAGACCGAGCATGTTATATGTTGCATTTATTTGTTCAAGATTATTATTGGCTAAATTCCTGAAAAAAACAAATTGAATTTTGGAATAGAAAATATCAAAATATTGACGAAACACTGTCGAAAATTTGAAAAGAAGGTTTGAAAAATAGGAAGAACAATTTTGTTGAAATAATTGGTCAAATAATCTGACCGAACTACGCAGGTTTGATTCTCGCCGTTAGGTGGGATACGTAGGCAACCCTCATCGGGTCCAACCACCCCTTTTAAAAAATCAAAAAAATGTGTGTATTTTTGTCAATAAAATCAAAGTGATGCCGTTTTTGTAAATAGCCGAATGTTCCGAAAGGACGCCGGAAGGCTGTTTTTGCAAAAATAGCCACTTTGAATCTTTTTAAATAATTTGCGGGCACAGCCTTGAAATATTCCTTGTGGAAATGTTGCAAGGCCATAGCTTCAAAATCAAGTTCGGGTTCACACCCCTTTTACAAAAATAACCAAAAAATGTCAAATTTTGTCAATAAAATCAAAGTGATGCCGTTTTTGAAAATAGCTGAATGTTCCAAAAGGACGCCGGAAGGCTGTTTTTGCAAAAATAGCCGCTTTGAGTCATTTTAGATAATTTACGAGCATAGCCTTGAAATATTTCTCGGGGAAATATTGCAAGGCCATAGCCGCAAAATCAAGTTCGTGTTCACACCCCTTTTGCAAAAATAACCAAAAAATGTCAAATTTTTGATTTTGTTATAAATAAATCGGGTGATGCTATTCTTGTTTAAAATAAGCCGAATGTTCCACAAAAGGACGCCGGAAGGCTATTTTTGCAAGAATAGCCACTTTGAGTCTTTGTAAATAATTTTTGGGCACAACCTTGAAATATTCCCTCGTGAAAATGTTGAAAGGCCGTATCCGCAAAATTAAGTTTGAGTCATCCCTCAACTTTGCAAAAAATAAATAAATAAATAAATAAATAATATATATATAAGCCATTACATGGCCGATTTTGCTGAAATAGCCACATTTGGCATTTAAACTTTCTCAGTCTTGTGTTGGCCTGTGTCGGTGCTGAACGATGCCCCATGGGCCCCAAGATGAAAAATTTTGAATTTGTAGTTTCTTAAATAAAATTTTGCAAAAATAGCCGCTTTGTCAAATAAGCCATTACATGGCCAATTTTGTAAAAATAGTCAATTGACATTAGAAACTTCTCGGTCTTGTGTTGGCTTATGGCGATGCCGAACGATGCCCCATGAGCCACAGGATGAAAAAAATTTTAAGTTTTTATTTTCTTAAATTAAATTTTGCAAAAATAGCCATTTGCCAAATAAGCCATTACTTGGCTAATTTTGTAGAAATAGTCATAATTGACGCTAAAAATATTCTTATTCTTGTAGAAATCTCTGGCACAAGGTGTGAAAGTTTTTTATCCGAGTTTGTAGTTGGAGTCGGCTTTTACAATTTTTCTTCAAAAAAAAAAAATCAAATAAACATATCTTTATTTCTTGCATTAATTTGCAAGAACTACACTCGCACATAGGATTCGACCATTTCCATAACCAAAAAGAAAAAATTAAATATTAAAAAAAATAAAAAAATAAAAATAAAATAAATGAGAAAAAAGAGAAAAATAGAAAAAATAATAACAACAATTAAGAAAATAAAGGAAGGTTTAGGAAGCACAGATATGAGAAGCTGGAACGACACATATGCATGATAGAAATGTTTAACTGCCTAGGTTCATTGCATCCCTAATGTGCGTTTACCTACCTGTCAAATGGCCTAACGCTAACATGATGACTTCGCTTTGTTGTGTCCATTTTCAGAAAGGTGGTTGGTTGTGGTTCTAAAATAACTCTTCCCTGTAACACAAAGTCAGAGGACAATGGCAGAGAATCTCAAGACTGAGTGGGTTGACACCGATACCCGACAACAACTGGTTGAACGGAACCACGGGTTAGTAGAAGAAGTCAAAATATTGAGACAACATGTGGCCGACATGTATCGGGCATGGATGGATGGAAAAGCACCACCCCCGCCACCACCTAGCTTCTTAGACTCTGTCCTTACCCGTACAATGAACCCGATGCCAGATGATCCCCCACACTCTCCATATATACCCGCCTATCACAACTTCTCCAGCCGCTCAATTAGCTCAACTACTCGTCCTCCAGCTATGTTTTCCCAACGTTACTCCCGTCCCCAACACCACTACTCTCCCCGGGACACCCAAAATCGTACTTCACCTTCCAGGTACCCAGCTCCACAAAAAGCCTACCAACCCCCACGAACATACCGGAAACCCCCTGGGTCAGGTTTCAGGCCAAATAAGGCGTTTAGGGAGGAGAGGTTGCTGAAGCGAGAAAAGGCGCTCACCCCTATCGGAGAATCCTATGCAAGTCTGTTTGAAAAGTTAAAACATGTCGGCCTGATTACACCGCTCCCCGGATATACTCCCGATCCACGTGCAAGAAGCTTCGATCCTACTGCACGATGTGCATACCATTCCAATGTCAGTGGGCACGATATTGAAAGTTGTCGTACCTTGAAAAAGGAAATAGAAAGAATGATTCAAAAAGGATGGTTAATTGTGATCAATGACGATGACAAGGAGCACACGAATCCTCTGGGGGTATATTGACTGAAGCTAAAAATGTTGAAGCAGATGGAAGCCTCAACAATATTGATGCAGAACTTAGTGGCTAAAATGTTGTGCTTGGTAGTTGGAAAGACACTCCGTCTTTGGGTCAGCTAGATGGAGTTTTGGTGGTTCATTTTTGTTGACATTTCTGTTGTCCGAGTTATTTTCAAGATTGTGATTCTGATTTTGTCTTGGGGTCAAACCCTCTTGTCCTTCCATTTTTGTCCTAGCAGTTTGCTTTGGTCTTGCCCAGTTTTGTTTCAGGGCTGTACTCTAGTTTGTTTTGCTTGTTTTGTCATTGAACCATTTTCGTCATTAGTTTAATGAAGCTTTCGGTCTTTTGTTACTTCCGGTCATCTTATTTGTTTAGTTCTTTTACCCTTTAGATTTGTCTTGTGTTCAAACGCCGAATCTAGTGACACGACATGCGCACACATAATTGTGGCTTAATTCTAAAAGTTAATCATGAAGCAATTGGAAGATGATAGGGTCATTTAAAGGAAATGAAAACAATTTGAGATTATATGGATCCCGAGTCATGTGAAACTGGGGCAATTAAAAAGGAAACAGCCAAAGGCAAGCTGGCTAAATCGACATGGGGTGGTTCATAATAATGAAAATGAGAGTGTTGTCCAAACCGTGCTTTAAAGATATGACGAATGTTAATCGTGTTGTTTGCACTTGGTATGTTTTGAAGATTGGAATGACGAAGGCATTTTGTTCCGCTACCCAAACACTTTATCCTTCGTTAACCCTTCGAGCCTTATTTTGATTTCTTTCATACCCCTCCTTCGGAATCGGTACCAAAATCTGAAACACAAATGGGGAAGATAAAGAAAGAAAAAGAGAAAAACAAAAACAACCAAAAAGTAACGAAAGAGAAAAAAAATGAAAAATAATGAAAAGAAAAATGAGGAATTGGGAACTACGTTTGACCTGATTCCTAAAAGAGGATACGTAGGCGCTTCACAGCTCGGTCATAGTGTAAATAAAAAAACCAAAAAATCCCCAAGCAAGAAACGGGGGCAGTAAAAAAAAAAATGTGTTTATGTAAGGGAAATATAGGATTCCGAAGGTTGTAATTTTGAACCCAATTTGTTTTATTTTGAGCCTTTAATACCCTTTCTTTCTAGCCCTGTCCAAACCCACATTACGGTCCAAAGAAAGACTTTTTGACCAATTTTCAAAAGAGGCTGAGTTAGGCAAATGAGAGAAGTTTCATCGGGACATAACACTCTGATTCCCGGCAGAAAGACTCCGATCTCCAGCAGAAAATAGGAGAGTCTTAGCAGTAACACCACCAATCCCCAGCGAAAAAGTAACACAAATGAGAGAGTCTTAGCGGTGAAAACCTTCACAGGCACCATAAGGCGATGAAAGCTGAGAGAAAAACCGAAATGAGAGAGGCTTGATAGTGAAAACCCCTCGGGCACTACAAGTCGAACGAAGATTGGAAATCGGATGGGAAAGCCCAGGCGAAGATTACAAAAGGCGGTTTAACGATGAAGGATAGGCTATATGTGCATGTCATGTCCATTAGAGTTGGTATCCACGTTTGATAGGTTTACTTTATAATTTTTCTTTTTAGAGAGTCATCTTCCTTTTTGTCTTTTATTCTGTTTCCTTTTATCTTTCTCCTTTTTATCGAAAATTCCCCAATAGAGTCTGTTTGCCAGAAATGACTGCAAAATTTTCCATCGGCTTTCCAATTACGCAAGACGGGATTCTATTTGGTACACCCAAGTGGTATAAGTCAGGAGGGAACAAGCGCAATGCCAATGTCCAGAAGGATGTTCCCCAACAAGAGGAAGTTGACAAAGGGGTAGACCAGCATCATAAAAGATACCTCCATAAAAAAGTAAAGGTTAATGACCTCAAGGCCAAGGCCAGTGAGACTCAAAGGTCGGAGAACGCCACAGAAGAAGGGAGGATATCCCCAGCAGAAGAGGTATTTCTAGTAACAAGGGTGAACAGAGAAAATGGTTCACCAGCAAAACATGCAAGGTCTTTACACATGATCACTATCACAGGAATTCGGGTGGTCAAGATACCAGTGGAAAACAACGTGGAAAGGCCTGTGAATAAGGAGTCGTCAAGGGAGGACGGGGAAGCAAGAAAGGAGAAAGATATCCCCGGCATGAATATCATCAAATAATAACATCCCCGGCAAGTTCTGATAATGAAACGCAGAGCAGGGAAAGAGGAGGAGAACCGTCCCCAGCAGGAGCACCACAACCAGCCACCACATTTTAAAACTAACCGATTTTTCTTTGATTTGAAACAGGAAAAAGAGGGGTTGTTGGCAGAAAAGCATGCCACGAAGAAGATTCTCAAACTGGGGCAGAAAATTTTCTCCCGTTGCGAAAATTTTCTCGAAACTAAATACCCGGTTGGGGAAAGAAGCCAGATAACGCGAGGAAATGATCTTTGAACCCGGTTATCCCCAGCAACTTTGAAAGAAAGAAAACAACAAGTTGTGATTATACCCCCAGCAGACAGGACAAAATGAGGAAACTTGTGTTTAGAAAGGCAAGAGGTCGGTATCATCCCCAACAGTTCTCGGAAAAATGAAACACTAATTTCGAGATTTTCCCCGGCAGCACTATATCCTACAGGTTTTTCAAGGGAGCAAAACGCAAGTCCCGAAGAGGGTTTGGAAAGAGGCAAAAGGAAAAGGGACCCCCCGACAGTGTAATCCCCAGCTGATGACATTTCAATCCCCAGCGATCTCGGGAGAGAATAAAGGTTTTTGAAGGAAGTAGAAAAGGAGGAAATAAAGAGGATTTCCCCGGCAGGTAAGTAAACAATTCCAAAGATGTCCCCCGCAGTCAAGGGAAAGACAACACAACTCAGGAGGAAAGCAATTCCGAAACAAGATGGCAATCATCTATTTTCTAAGTTGATGTTGAAGTCAGGAGCCCGCCTGAAGAGAGGAATGGCGAGTTATTTTCAAAAGATGATGTTGAAGTCAGGAGCCCGCCTGAAGAGAGGAATGGCGAGTTATTTTCAAAAAGTGTTGTTGAAGTCAGGAGCCCGCCTGAAGAGAGGAATGGCGATTTATTTTCAAAAGTTGATGTTGAAGTCGGGAGCCCGCCTGAAGAGAGGAATGGCGATTTATTTTCAAAAGTTGATGTTGAAGTCAGGAGCCCGCCTGAAGAGAGGAATGGCGATTTATTTTCAAAAGATGTTGTTGAAGTCAAGAGCCCGCCTGAAGAGAGGAATGGCGATTTATTTTCAAAAGATGTTGAAGTCAGGAGCCCGCCTGAAGAGAGGAATGGCGAGTTATTTTCTAAGTTGATGTTGAAGTCAGGAGCCCGCCTGAAGAGAGGAATGGCGATTTATTTTCTAAGTTGATGTTGAAGTTAGGAGCCCGCCTGAAGAGAGGAATTGCGATTTATTTTCAAAAGATGTTGTTGAAGTCAGGTGCCCGCCTGAAGAATGGAGTGGCGTTTTAATTTTCAAAAAATAGTGTTGAAGTCAGGTGCCCGCCTGAAGAATGGAGTGGCGCTTTAATTTTCAAAAATGATGTTAAAGTCAGGAGCCCGCCTGAAGAGAGGAATGACGATTTATTTACAAAAGATGTTGTTGAAGTCAGGAGCCCGCCTAAAGAGAGGAATGGCGATTTATTTTCAAAAGATGTTGAAGTCGGGAGCCCGCCTGAAGAGAGGAATGGCGATTTATTTTCAAAAGATGTTGTTGAAGTCAGGAGCCCGCCTGAAGAGAGGAATGGCGTTTAATTTTCAGAGTTGTTGTTGAAGTCAGGAGCCCGCCTGAAGAGAGGAATGGCGTTTATTTTCAAAAGATGTTGTTGAAGTCGGGAGCCCGCCCGAAGAGAGGAATGGCGATTTATTTTCAAAAGTTGATGATTGAAGTCAGGAGCCCGCCTGAAGAGAGGAATGGCGTTTATTTTCAAAAGATGTTGTTAAAGTCAGAAGCCCGCCAGAAAAGCAGAACGCCGTCTCAGTTTCCAAGATTTGATAAGGATGGTGAACAATCGAAAGTGACATAGTGTAACGGAAATCCCCAGCATGAATCAGAAGGAAGAGAGGAATGGCGCTTCATTTTCAGAGTTGATGATTAAAGTCAGGAGCCCGCCTGAAGAGAGGAATGGCGATTTATTTTCAAAAGATATTGTTGAAGTCAGGAGCCCGCCTGAAGAGAGGAATGGCGTTTAATTTTCAGAGTTGATGATTAAAGTCAGGAGCCCGCCTGAAGAGAGGAATGGCGATTTATTTTTCAAAAAGATGTTGTTGAAGTCAGGAGCCCGCCTGGAGAACGGAAAGGCATACCTTTTAATTCAAGAAGACAGTAGCCCGCCAGGAGAGCAAAAGATACAGCAAAATATCCCCGGCAGGAATCCAAGTTCAAAATCAAAAGGAAGACAACAAAGGTCAGAAAAGACAGAAGGAAAATAGTTCGAAGATCACAAGGAAGGGACCAATGGTCGGAGTTCGGCAATCAAGATAGGCCGAAATAAAAATTGTCAGAAGAGAAGAAGCATGTGAAGAAACATCAAAGCCAGCAGGATGGCAAGGAACATGACAAGATCAAGTTGAAAAGATAGATAAGAATTTGCAATACTGTAACTTAGTCTAGCTTCTTATTTTTCGTTTAGCACGATGTAATGAGGAGATCAGTTAAGTAGTGGCAACAGCAGCAACAATAGTAACAACAAGATCACAGCAGTCATGGTAGTCCCAGCTACCAGAACTTCCCGAACTACATTGACCTGATTCCCTTTTAGCCAGGGATATGTAGGAAACCTTCGGAAGCAAAGGTTCGGTCAAACTCTTCCTTTTCCAAAAAATGCTTCATACGGAGTGCTCAAACGGGCAAAAAAAAATCGCTCGTATCCGCTCACTTATCTTTGCACGAAAACTCTTCATGTTTCCGCGCAAAGGGGGGCAGCTGTGAGCACGTGATTTTTGCCATACATGAGAATTACTCCCAAAAAATTCAAAATAAAAGAGTTTTTGTGTTGTTTGCAATATTTGTGGATCATATGTTATTTTTCTCTTATTATTTGCGTTTGTGTGTCCATGTCTTTTGTTTAAATATATAAAAATACAAAAAATATATTGCATTTGTATATAAGATTCAAGTTCACAATTAAGAGTAATTAAGTTTGTTTTACGACAACGAAAAAATCACAAAAATATGTACTTTACATTTTTTAGCATTTAATGTCCTAATTGTGCGATTTTATTGTTATTTAATTATGTGTAATAATTATTATTAGAAGTTAATTAGTAGTTTGATAGGTTAATCTAGTTTTGTAATTTAATTTAGGATTTTTAAAATTTTAGTTTTGGTAAAGAAATGTGAAAGAAATCAATAAAAAAAAAAGAACGAAATTGGGCCAAATTCACCCAAACCCAATCAAATACACTTGAAACCGCCCCGGTCCGTTAGCCCAAAACCAACCCGACCCGGTCCATCCGCCCAAATGACCCCCCTTTTCTCTGATTTTCCTTTCATTCCAAATTCACCCAAACCCTAAAGACCCTTTCCTCTCTTCTCTCACCATCTCAGCCGCCGACCACCCTTGCAGCCAACGACCACCCTTCCCACCGTCCAAACCACTGCCCTAGACTCGCCTGAAAACTCCCATCAGCGAATCGCACAACCCTACTTCACCGCAGAGCCGACCAGCCGCCAAACGACCACCTGGAACCACCATAACACCCTGAAAATCCATCTCTCTCACCAACCAACCAGGCCGCCGTCGCTGCTCCTTCACATGACCACCCCACCAGTAAGCCAACAGCGAGGAACGACCACCCATCTCACTAGTGTCTCTTGCCATTCTCGCCGCCAAACCTCTTACGCCGCTGACTAACTCCACGCCGGCAACTGCTCACTCCATTGTCACTCTTCACTGCTCATACACACACAGAGTCAAAAATAGTGGCAAGATTGGTGTTCGTTTGAAAGAAAGCCAGGCTGAATCAATTTTGAGTCTATGTCGTTTGGTTTCGTTTGAGGTTGCCGGAAGTGTCGAGGTTCAGTTCGAGCAAATTTGCAGCATCTGGTTCGTTTCTTTTGCTGTTTTATTTCAGTTTTCCTTGCGAGTTCAATCGTCGGAATTTTTATAAAATTGTAATATTTGGAGAGTCAAATACATTGGAAATCAATTCAGGTTCATATGTTTTCCCATTTTTCTGTGCTGTTTGAATTTTATGGTGATAGGCATGATGTTCATCCATTTGTGTGTATTTGATAATTGGAAAACTAGATAATTAGAATTGCTAGATTTCCAGAGTTGATAGTAATTAATGCTTGTGTTTTGGGTATACCTGTAATGGTTTGGTAGTTTTGGTTCAAATGGTTTCACTTTGTGTATTGTTTGTTTTGCTTCTCTTTGTTGTTCGTCATATGAATTCAGTTTACATTTCGATTCGGTTAATTGTGATTCATACTGTTTCAACTTGTTGATTCATCATACTATGGGATTCCTGCTCATTCATTTGTGTCTAAGTTAACCAGGATTGGTTCCGAATATGGTTATCTTATTCACTTTGATATGATTCAATTTGAGTTCATGGAATTTATTGGTTCAATTTATTAGGAGTTTGGTTATAGCTATAGTGATTTGGTGTTTAATTAGGAATTAGTTTTGGTCAGTTGTTAGTATTGTTACAAATGAAGTTTTGGGGGAAGAATAGTAATTTCAGTAGTTTTAGGGGTAATATGGAAGTTGAAAACATAAAGAATTATTTATGTTAAATGTTTTGTCCACTAAGCACTAATAATATTAAAATAGGGTATTGTTTAATACTTAGTGAGGAACAAGACATAGTGGTTTTGGGAGATGTTAAAAGAAGTAATTAAATATGTTACCCATGCTAGGAATTAATTAATAGAGTGGGACAAATGGTAATGGGAAACAAAACATATGGTAGTGGAATTGATAGGAAAAATGCTTAATTAAATGGGTCTTAATGCTCTTATGAGCTGTAAAAAGAAAAGGGATCTGGATTGGCATAAGGGGAGGGGGAATTCGGACAGAATAAAGGGAGAAATACACATACGGCAGAGTAGACAGAATAGAGATAGAGAGAGAGACAAGAGAGAGTCCAGAGAAAGGAACACATAAGATTTAAGGGGTTCAATCTGATTTGAGAGTCTTCCTTAGTATATTTAAGCTATATGAACCTTAGAAAAAAAAAAGATACTAGCTAATTTTCAGATCTGAAATCAATATTTCAGATTCAATTTTTCTCTTTTATCTTCAAATTACCTTCAAAAAATTCAAAAAAAACAATAAGTAGATCCAGCACAAATCAGTGAAGAACTGAAATTACAGTATTTGAATGTAAAATCGGGTTTTGAAACATTTCAAAGTGCTGGAAAATCTTCCTGGGTTCTTCTCACTGTCGGTTTCATTGCTGCTGTGGATTTTGTGATTTCTACTGCTGTAGCTGCGCCTGTCATTACTGGTTTCTGCTGTGTATAATTGCTGATTCTCATACTTTGCTTCTTAATATC
Source organism: Nicotiana noctiflora (assembly GCA_032618575.1). NCBI lineage: Eukaryota > Viridiplantae > Streptophyta > Magnoliopsida > Solanales > Solanaceae > Nicotiana > Nicotiana noctiflora. Next base: position 52,436 of record JASVEL010005619.1, on the reverse strand, counting down.
AGGTACACATCTTCGAAATTCCAGAAATTGTAGTTGACAAGTTCAAGTTTGGAAATATATGAAGATCTGAAGTTTATGTTCAAATTCATACTGTTTGTTATATAGTGAACATCAATTTGCTTTAGTTGTATAATTAAACTGTTATGCCCTCACTGTTTTGTATTACTTGAACTATTAAGTAGTAAAAGCGATAAAGTGATCAGTTATTTTGTTATTGTGTTTTAAAGGTAAAATTATAGAATTAGAACTGAAATCGTTTGTGTTAGCTGGATTATTGAACTTCAAATTCAAGGTAACTGATTTTATACCTATAGCCTAATTCAAATATTGTAGAGTTTCTGTATACTTAGTACGTGATTTCAGTGGTAGCTACTAGGAGTAGAATTAGTAAATGATAGTCATGTTATTTCTGTTTCGGTTTTCTGTTGTCCGTTGCTTAAGCTCAACCGTAGTAGGTATCGATAAGCTAATCAGTTATGCATTCATTTTTTAAACAAAGATGAAAGTTGATATCACTTATTTTTAATCTAAATAAGAAAATCAGTAAGAAAAAAACAGTTTTGCAAATGAATTGAATTCTGGCAAATTGGAGATTTATTCTCCTATACTAGATGCTGGACGTTATGCTTTCCTGCCAAAAAGTTAGTCCTAGATCCTTGAAGCTTTTAATTCGTTTCAGTCACTATCCTTATTGGCCAAATTGATGTACTAATCTTTGGGCCCGAGACAAACGAATAATTTGGAATTCTTTGGACCTAAGTTGAAAATGGTATTTGGCCCTTTAATATTTAATTGATAGGCTAGGTTATTTCTTAATAATAAATTAGGACCTTTTAGAGACCAATTAAATAGAAAATCATAGTCATGTTATGTTTGACCTTAAATAAAAATGAGACGAGCCTCGCCGCACAAAATATACAATTGCGGGGCCCTCAATTAAATTGTTATATTAAATTAGACTCGAAAGGACCGTTTAGTAAATTTCACGGTCTTTCCCGAAGTTAACAAAGACGTAGAATCTTTAGGCACGACTCTAATAAAATTACTTTCCCTAAATACGGGTGCGCATTTATGTGACCCAAATCTTATTCTCGGCGAAACCGAAATGCATTAAAGTCACAGGCGTACTGGTTGCGGTGTGACTCGAAATGTGTTTTTGTGACGTCGCAATTCTTCTAAAATTAAAAAATGGAACATTAGTAGCACTTAATTTAAATATATAAAGAAATCAGATAAAAACAAAAATTGCAGTTGAGCGACCGTGCTAAAACCACGGAATCCGGGAGTGCCTAACACCTTCTCCCGGGTTAACAGAATTCCTTATCCAGGTTTCTAGTTTCGCAGACTGTATTACGGAGTCATAAATTTCCTCGGTTCGGGATTAAACCGGTGACTTGGGACACCATTATTTTCCCAAGTGGCGACTCTGAAAAATTAAATAAATTGATCCCGTTCCGACTATCCTTTAATTGGAAAAACTCCTTCACTGATTATTATTATATCCCTTCTCGGGGTGTAATATTAAACAGTGGCACATTACGTTATACGCGTATGTGTGCGGTAAAAAGGAGGTGTGACAGCTCTGGCGACTCTGCTAATACGCGTATAACGTAATATGCCACTGTTTAATATTACACCCCGAGAAGGGATATAATAATAGAAGGAGTTTTTCCACTTAAAGGACAATCGGAACGGGATAAATTTATTTAATTATTCAAAGTCGCCACTTGGGAAAATAATGGTGTCCCAAGTCACCGATTTAATCCCGAACCGAGGAAATTTATGACTCTGTAATACAGTCAGCGAAACTAGAATCCTGGATAAGGAATTCTGTTAACCCGGGAGAAGGTGTTAGGCACTCCCGGATTCCGTGGTTTTAGCACGTTCCGAAACAAGGTGATTTAGGAGAAATGATGGCTCAAGAGTCGATGCAGCAAGAATAAAATGGTACCTGAAGAGAGGAATGGCGTTTAATTTTCCGAGTTGATGATTGAAGTCAGGAGCCCGCCTAAAGAGAGGAATGGCGATTTATTTTCAAAAGATGTTGAAGTCGGGAGCCCGCCTGAAGAGAGGAATGGCGATTTATTTTCAAAAGATGTTGTTGAAGTCAGGAGCCCGCCTGAAGAGAGGAATGGCGTTATTTTAAAAAAAAAGATGTTGTTAAAGTCAAGAGCCTGCCTGGAGAACGGAAAGGCGTACCTTTTAATTCAAGAAGACAGTAGCTCGCTAGGAGAGCAAAAGATTATAGCAAAATGTCCCCGGCAGGAATCCAAGAATCAGAAGGAAGGCAACAAGGATCAGAAAGATAGATTCAGACTTCGAAGGAGAATAGTTCGAAGATCACAAAGAAGGGATCAATGGTCGGAGTCCGGCAATCAAGAATAGGCCGAAATAACAATTGTCAGAAGAGAAGAAGCATGTGAAGAAACATCAGAGCCAGCAGGATGGCAAGGAACATGACAAGATCAAGTTGAAAAGATAGATAAGAATTTGCAATACTATAACTTAGTCTAGCTTCTTATTTTTCGTTTAGCACGGTGTAATAAGGAGATCAGTTAAGCAGTGGCAACAATAGCAACAGCAGTAACAGCAAGATCAGAGCGGTCATGGTAGTCCCAGCTACCAAAACTTCCCGAACTACATTGACCTGATTCCCTTTTAGCCAGGGATATGTAGGAGATCTTTTGAAGCAAAGGTTCGGTCAAACTTTTCCAAAAAATGCTTCATACGGAGTGCTCAGACGGGCAAAAAATCGCTCGTATCCGCTCACTTATCTTTGCACGAAAACTCTTCATGTTTCCGTGCAAAGAGGGGCAGCTGTGAGCACGTGATTTTTGCCCTACATGAGAATTACTCCCAAAATTTCAAAGTAAAAGAGTTTTGTGTTATGCGTGATTTTGGTGATTTTTGTGTTATTTTTCTCTTATTATTTGCATTTTTTGTGTGTGCGTGTCTATTTATTTAAATTAATATAAAATACAAAAAAAAATGTTTGCATTCTGCATATAAAATTCATGTTTGTAATTTAGAGTAATTAAATTTATTTGACGAAAATGGAAAATAACAAAAATATGTGTTTAATGTCTAAAGTCTAATTGTGTGGTTTTAGCCCTAATTGTTATTTAATTTTGTGTTAATTGTTATAACGATTTAACTCGTACCTTTTATAAGTTGATTTATTTCTATAAGTTAATTTAGAATTTTAGAATTTTAGTTTTATTTTAAGGAAATAATAGAAAAGAAAATAGAAGAACAAACCACATTTGGGCCATCTTTCATTAAATAAGACTAAGCCCAAACAAAATACCCCAATAAGACCCCTACCCATGCCCAACCCGTTTTGCCCATCATCAATCCAAGCCGTTGAGATCATTCGATCTAACGGCTCAGATTAAAGGAACCATTTTAATACACTGACCCGCCCCGACCCGGTTAATCTTAACCCAAACAACCCCCCTTCATTTTTCTAATCTCACAAACCCTAAAGACCCTCCCCTTCTCACCAGCCGCATACCCCATTGCTCTTCTCCTCCATCGGCCGGCCTCCAGCCATGGTCGCCGACCATGACCTCTCCCACCAGCCCCTCACAGCCACCAGAACCTCACCAACAACCCTTGACACTCGTTGTCGACCGGCGACGCCATCCAACAGCAGCCTCGTCTCCGTCTCCTTCCACCGTCGAAATCAACACCACTGAACCAATTGGTTACTCTCGCCCCAAATCCCATTTTAGTTTTGCTCGAATAGTAGCAGAGCTCGGTGAATTTCAATTCAATTTGAAAGAATCCTAGAAGCCAAGACAGAATCATTCGTCGGACGATTCTCTTGGAAATAGGCAGAGAATGAAGTAGATTTAGTCTCAAAATAACGTCGCTCACTTGGTCTTGACAAAGAACAAGCAAGTGACATTATTTGGAGATTAAATCAAGGGAAAACAGTCTCGAGCTCGAACAAGAATAGGTGAGTTTTTTTTTTTTATTTCAATCTTCTTTATTCTATTCTTCTTCTTTTTGTTTCTGTTCATAATCAACTAGAATTGTTCGTCGTGTTGAATTGAGTTAATTAGGCATTTTTGTTGGTTTCAAATTCTTTTAAAAGCCTGCGTGACCTCACTGGCCTCAGCTTCTTTGTTTTAATAGTTCATTATTCACGATTGGTTTGAATGCCAATTGTAACATGTTTCTTTTCTTTATTGTTGTGATATTATTATAGTTATTTTGTTGGTTGTTTATTGTTTCTGATTGTTGGTTAAATGTGTTTGCCATGGAATACATATTCGATTCGATTAGTATCGTCGAATAATTAGTTTCCTATAAGTCCCCTGTTTTGTACAATACAACTTGATTCACCTGGTGACTGTTGGATCCTATGGTTTGTTTCTTGTTCTAATTGTTGGTATTTAATTACTAGGTGTAATTGATTGTTTAAATGTCATTATTTGGTTTGAATGAAAGAAAGAAGAAGCATGATGATAGTTTAGTTTCAGTGATTATCATTTCAGTATTGTTTTGATCACTTATTTTCTGTTCTGAGCATTGTAATCTAAAATGTATCTAGTTGTGGTTTGGTTCTGGATTCTAGTTGATTTATGGGCTGATTTTTTGTTTCAGTCTTTGGTTTGCTGTGATTGTAATTGTGTTAATTGGGCATTTAGGCAGAGGGGTAAATAACAAGGGTTTCAGGGATGTTTTGGGGACTTAAAAAGAGCTTGAAAATGGTTTGGTGTTAGTTGTCTGTCTATAGGTACTAATATAATCTTAAATTAAATCAAGTTGGATGGTGGAAAAGGGAATAATGGGTTGGTTTAAGGCTGAAAAACATGATAACATGGGGTAATGAATAAAAAGGGGGCTGGAAAGAAAGAGAGCACATGGGATGTTGATCTAAAAGGAATAATTGTGCACATGGAGGGAATAATACAGGCTGAAAAGTGACCCGCTCGAGGACGAGCATTTGCTTAAGAGGGGGAGAATGTGACGACCCGGCCCGTCGTCACGAGAATTACCACCCCGTTATGTTGTAAATACATGTTTTATGGTTTTATATCAGTGTTAGAGTCTATCGGGTGAGTTAGGAGTGATGGGGATTGGAAATGAGGCATATAGCCTTTGTGAAGGAAACTTGAATAAAGAAAGTCAACCCGGAGTTGACTATTTGGTTAGAGGGCTCGGAATCGGATTCGATGATTCGGTTAGTTCCGGGAGGTGATTTGTGACTTAGGGGAGCGATCGGAATTGAATTTGGAGGCCCGGTGTAGAAATAGGCGTGAATTGGCTAAGGTTGAATTTTGGCGAAATCCGAACGGTAGGTGAGATTTTGATCCGGGGGTCGGAATGGAATTCCGACAATTTCTGTAGCTCCGTTAGGTGATTTTGGATGTGCCTGCAAAATTTTAGGTCATTCGGACGTCGTTTGGTCGGGTTTTTGATTGATTGTGTAATTCGGAATGTTTTAAAGAATTTAGGCTTGAATCCGTGTGTAATTGGTGATTTTAATGTTTAGGATGGTGTTTTTATGATTGGAACAAGTTCGTATCGTGTTTTGGAGTATGTTGGTGGTTTTCGTTGGGGTCCCGGGGGCCTCGGGGTGTTTTCGGATGGTTAAACGGAAGAAAATCATGGAAATTGCAGGTTGAAGAGTTCTGGTTCTGTCATTTTCGCCCCTGCGGAAATGTGGGCGCGGAGGCGAGTCCGCAGGAGCGGACTGAGGAGCGCAGAAGCGCTTGGCATCGCAGAAGCGGAATCCTTTCCGCTGAAGCGGCGTCGCTGGTGCGAGTGGGTGACCGCAGAAGCGGACGAGAAGAAAATGGGAAGGTCCGCAGAAGCGGACACTTGACCGCCTGGGCGAGTCCGCAGGAGCGGACTCTGGTGCGCAGAAGCGGATGTCTTCGCAGAAGCGGAGGTTTAATCGCGGAAGCGGACGCGCATAAGCGGTCCTTTTCTCGCAGAAGCGGAATTGGCCGGCTAGGCATGGAATCGCTGAAGCGACCCTTTGGTCGCGGATACGGACTCGTAGGAGCGGAAATTTCTCCGCAGAAGCGAAAATCGCTGTAAGTTAAGTGTATCAGAAGTTAGAAAAATTTCAGAACATTTCACACATTTGGGTCTCGGCTTTAGAGGCGATTTGGGCGATTTTGAAGAGAAACTCAAGGGAAATCATCGGGTAATCAACTATGGACTTAAACTATGATTAGTATTGGTAATATTATGCAATTATATCATGAAAATGGAGGAATTTGGGGTAATTTATGGAGGATTTAGCCCTAGGCTTGAACTTTAGAAAATCAAGGTTTTGAATGGGCAAATGGAGTCCGAATTTGGAAAAATTGATATGCTTAGACTCGTATTGAGATGAGGGTTCCGAATATGTGACTTTCGTGATTTTTCGATAAGCGTACCGAAAGTCGGATTTTGACAACTTTGGGAATTTTGATGTAAATTGAGTTGTATTGATTGGGTGTAGTCCCATTGGCCTAATTTGTTGTATTTTTACTGTATTTGATCAGATTCTACGCGTGCGGAGCTTGATTCTCGTGGCAAGGGCATTGCGGAGTAGTCGTCGCGCCGTATTGAGGTGAGTAATAGATGTGGGTGATGACCAGCGGGTTCGAAACCCCGGTATACCACTTTGTGACGCCGTATAGCGGCGAGACACGCACACTCTTGAGAGTGCGGGGTCGATCATGAACTGGAGACTATATATTAGTCCGACCTGTTGATACTGTAATATTGGCTATTCTCGAGCCGTCGAACCTCCTTCTCGGATGGTTGCATATATATATATTGTGATGATGGCCACTCTTGAGCCGAGGAACCCCCTTCTTGGGCGGTTGATATAGACATGCTAGTTTACTACTAGTCCGCAGCTATTTTGTTATTATACTAATTCCAATCTCTGGAACTTGATATTACTGTTTTCCAACTGAAAAATGATAAAAGAGTTTTCAAAAACTACCTTTGAGCCTGCGAGGCTGTATCTGCATATTAGTTGACTAGTAGTGGATCGGGCTGCACGCCGCAGCGAGATATATGTTGGATCGGACTGCACGTCGCAGGAATATCTCTATGAGATGTGCTTGGGCTGTAGGAGCCCCTCCGGAGTCTGAACCCCCACAGTGAGCACGGGTACCCAAAATTGGAGTCGGGCTACGCGCCGTAGCGGTCATATCATGCATTGCATTGCATTTAGCTACATCCGCTAGCTGTTATGCTATTTATTGGTATTTGTTGGTACAGGTACAGTTGATATTGATTCTGTGACAGGGTATTCGATTATAGCTTTACATAGTGCTTTATTGCGGATTTCTTATCTGCGCTTGTCTTACCCTTGTTTATTACCACTGAGTCTGGCAGTACTCATTTTACTCCCTGCACCTTGTGTGCAGATCCAGGTACCTCTCGGCAGTGATCCAGTAGCTGTGCGAGGCGACGTTTGTGGATATTCGAGGTAGCTGCAGAGTCCGCAGGACCCGATATTCCTTCTTACTGTCTTGATGTTGTATTGACTTTTCTTTCCGCACTTGGTATCTTGTAAACCTTTATACACTCATGTTCAGTAGAGGCTCACGACTCTTGACCCTTCGGTCTATGGGAGTTAGTATATTTTGGGACTTGGTTTCCCCGCTGTTGGTATAAGTATTACTATTGTTTCATATATTAATATGCTTAAATGGGCTAAAGAGAGCTTCTAGCTCCGTTGTTTATATTGATTGGTCGGGCTGGCTTAGCAATGTGTTGGCGCCATCACGACCAGATTTGGGGTCGTGACAAAATATTATCAGAGCCTAGGTTTACTAGGCCTCATGAGTCTTGAGCCGGTTAGTAGAGTCTTGTGGATCGGTACGGGGACGCCTGTACTTATCCTCGGGAGGCTGCGAACCTTTAGGAAAACTTCACTTTTCTTGAACTCTGTCGTGCGATCTTGTTGTTCTGAGAACTGAACTTCTATATTCTATTCTCTCGCAGATGGCGAGAACGCGAGCATCGGGACGAGGTGGACGACCTCCATTGCCACCTGTTAGAGGCCGTGGGCGCGGTCGTGCTAGAGTTAGAGGTAGGGCGGCTGAGGCGGTGCCGGCTGACCCGCCCGTTGTACCGGTTCAGGAAGCAGGCCCCGGTGGTTGATGCTCCGGCGGTCCCAGTTCGGGGCCGGACTATATCTATTGCTATTCCCGGTCTTCGGAGACTCTTGCTCAAATATTATCGGTGTGTTCCGGTTTGGCTCGGGTAGTTTCGGCTACCGCTACCGTAGCGACATCTCAGTCGGGGGTGGTCGGCGGACCCCTGCAGCTCGCACACTCGACCCGGTTGTTTAGGGACTTCGGACGCCAGCAGAGGCGGTCCCCGCTCGGGTGGTTGCACCGGTTATTCCTCCGACTGCACCAGCTCCGGCTCCGGAGCATATGGTTCAGGTTATGCCCGATGACGAGCGGCGTCGTCTTGAGAGATTTGGTAGACTTCAGAGCCACCCCATTTCGGTGGCGTTGAGGGCGAGGATGCCCGGGGTTTCTTGGATAAGTGTCAAAAGATTCTGCGTACGGCTGGTATTCTTGAGTCCAGTGGAGTTTCATTTACTACATTTCAGTTCAACGGTCCCGCATTTGATTGGTGGGAGGAGTTTGAGAGGCGTAGGCCTCCAAGAGCAGCACCTCTCACATGGCAGCAGTTCTCTACTCTCTTTCTAGAGAAATATGTACCTCGGTCTCGTCGCGAGGAGCTACGTCGCCGGTTCGAGTGGTTGATTCAGGGCGACATGTCTGTGACCCAGTATGAGCTTAGATTCACTCGGTTGGCTAGGCATGCCACATGGATGATCCCCACTGATAGGGAGAGGATCAGGGAGGTTCATTGATGGCCTCAACTACTCTATCCGTATTCTTATGACCGGCGAGCGAGTTCTGTCATCATCGTTTGAGCAGGTAGCTGATATGGCACGCTCCGTCGAGGCGGATCGTCGCCGAGAGAGAGAGGAGCGGGAGGCCAAGAGGCCTCGCGGTTCGGGCAGTTTCAGTGGTGCTCCATCTAGAGGGCATTCCCAGCAGAGTAGAGGTCGCTCCTCTAGACCTCCTCATTCAGGCCGCCCAGAGCAGAGCGGAGGTTCTTATGGTCGTGGTCGACAGGGGTTTCAGCAGGGTCAGTCATCACTTATTGCCCTCCCAGCCCAGAGTGCAGCACCTACTTCTCCAACACCAGGTGCATGTTATGAGTGTGGTGAGTTTGGCCACATGAGGAGACATTGCCCTCGACTACGTAGGGGCGGGACTCAGCAGAGGGATCAGCCCTCCTCTTCAGCACCATCTCAGTCTAGTAGAGGTGGAGGTCAGTCTTCTCGTGGTCGCCCCAGGGGGCGTGATGCAGTTGCCTCCGATGCAGTGATTACAGGTATCATTTCTGTCTGTCACAGAGATGCCTCTGTTCTATTTGATCCGGGGTCCACATATTCTTACGTGTCCTCTTATTTTGCACATCATTTGGGTGCGACTCGTAGTAGTCTTGACTTACCTGTTCATGTATCCACCCCCGTGGGTGATACGATTGTTGTGGATCATGTCTATAGATCCTGTGTTATATCTATTGGGGGTCTGGAGACCCAGGCAGATTTGTTATTGTTGGGGATGGTGGACTTTGATGTTATATTGGGTATGGACTGGTTGTCTCCGTACCATGCTATATTGGATTGTCATGCTAAGACAGTTACGTTGGCCATTCCTGGTATTTCTCAGATTGAGTGGCGGGGTTCGATCGATTTCGTCCCTAGCCGTGTTATTTCGTTCTTAAAAGCTCAGAAGATGGTTGAAAAAGGGTGTTTATCGTACTTAGCTTTTGTGAGAGATGTGGGAGCCGAGTCTCCTAGCATTGATTCTGTACCTGTTGTGAGGGATTTTCCAGATGTATTCCCCTCAGACCTGCCGGGCATGCCGCCGGACAGGGATATTGATGTTGGCATTGACTTGGTGCCGGGCACTCAGCCCATATCCATTCCTCCTTATCGGATGTCACCAGCTGAGTTGAAAGAACTGAAAGAGCAACTTCAGGAGCTTCTGGATAAGGGTTTCATTCGCCCTAGTGTGTCTCCGTGGGGTGCGCCGGTATTATTTGTTAAAAAGAAAGATGGTTCCATGCGAATGTGTATTGATTAGAGGCAATTGAACAAAGTGACAGTGAAGAACAAGTACCCTCTACCGCGCATAGATGATTTGTTTGATCAGTTACAGGGTGCGAGGGTGTTTTCTAAGATCGATCTTCGTTTAGGCTATCATCGGCTGAAGATCAGGGACTCGGATATTATGAAGACTGCATTTAGGACCCGATATGGTCATTATGAGTTTCTTGTGATGTCGTTTGGGCTGACCAACGCCCCAGCAGCATTTATGCATCTGATGAACAGTGTGTTCGGGCCTTATTTGGATTCATTTGTGATTGTGTTCATTGATGACATTCTAGTCTACTCCCGTAGTCAGGAGGAGCATGCTCAGCATTTGAGTATTGTGTTGCAGAGATTGAGGGAGGAGAAGCTATATGCTAAATTCTCCAAGTGCGAGTTTTGGCTCGAGTCCGTAGCATTTCATGGACATGTGGTGTCTCGTGATGGTATTCAGGTTGATCAGAAAAAGATAGAGGCGGTGCAGAGTTGGCCTAGACCGTCCTCAGCTACAGAGATCAGGAGTTTTCTTGGTTTGGCGGGATATTATCGCCGGTTTGTTCGGGGATTTTCATCCATTGCTTCTTCATTGACTAAATTGACCCAGAAGGGTGCACCATTCGTGTGGTCGGATGAGTGCGAGGAGAGCTTTCGGAAGCTCAAGACAGCTTTGACCACAGCTCCAGTGTTAGTATTGCCATCAGCTTCAGGTTCATATACCGTTTATTGTGATGCCTCGAGAGTGGGGATAGGTTGTGTGTTGATGCAGGAAGGTAAGGTAATTGCTTATGCTTCTCGGCAGTTGAAGCCACATAAGAAGAACTATCCTGTTCATGATTTGGAGCTAGCCGCCATTGTTCATGCCTTGAAGATTTGGAGGCACTATTTGTACGGTGTGTCTTGTGAAGTGTATACCGACCATCGTAGTCTCCAGCACTTGTTCAAACAGAAAGACCTTAATTTGAGACAGCGGAGATGGCTAGAGTTGCCGAAGGATTATGACATTACTATATTATATCATCCGGGGAAGGCCAATGTGGTGGCCGATGCTTTGAGCCGGAAGGCGGTCGGTATGGGGAGCTTGGCATATATTCCGGCTGAGGAGAGGCCATTTGCTCATGATGTTCAGGTGCTAGCCAATCGGCTAGTGAGGTTAGATATTTCGGAGCCCACTGGGTATTGGCTTGTGTTGTATCTCGGTCATCTCTATATGATCGTATTCGTGAGCGCCAGTATGATGATCCACATTTGGCTGTCCTGAGGGACAGAGTTCAGCATGATGATGCTAGAGATGTCACCATTGATAGTGACGGCGTATTGAGGATGCGGGGCCGGATATGTGTGCCCAATGTTGATGGCCTTCGTGAGTTGATTCTGGAAGAGGCCCATAGCTCGCGGTATTCTATCCATCCAGGAGCCGCTAAGATGTATCAAGATTTGAAACAGCACTATTGGTGGAGAAAGATGAAAATGGACATTGTCAGACATGTATCACGGTGCCTCAACTGTCAGCAGGTTAAGTACGAGCATCAGAGGCCCGGTGGCATATTTCAGCGCATTGATATTCCTGAGTGGAAATGGGAGAGGATCACTATGGATTTTGTTACTGGACTCCCTTGGACGGCGAGGAAGTTTGATTTTGTATGGGTGATTGTGGATAGGCTGACCAAGTCGGCTCACTTCATTCCAGTTAGTACTACCTACTCATCGGAGCGGTTGGCAGCGATCTTTATTAGAGAGATTGTTCGGTTGCATGGGGTCCCAGTGTCTATCATATCCGACAGGGGTACTCAGTTCACTTCTCAGTTTTGGAGAGCATTTCAGCGAGAGATGGGCACATGGGTAGAGTTGAGTACAGCATTTCACCCCCAGACAGACGGACAGTCTGAGCGCACTATTCAGATCTTGGAGGATATGTTGCGAGCTTGTGTGATTGATTTTGGTGGTTCGTGGGATGAGTTCCTACCACTTGCCGAGTTTGCCTACAACAACAGTTATCAGTCGAGTATTCAGATGGCCCCGTATGAGGCATTGTATGGCAGGCGGTGTAGATCCCCCGTGGGATGGTTTGAGCCTGGTGAGGTTAGATTGATAGGGACTGAGTTAGTCCAGGATGCTCTGGATAGAGCAAAGTTGATCCAGGAGAGGCTTCGTACAGCACAGTCTCGTCGGAAGAGTTATGCGGACCGTAGAGTTCGAGAGTTGTCTTTCATGGTTGGTGACAGAGTATTGTTGAAGATTTCACCTATGAAGGGTGTCATGAGGTTTGGGAAGAAAGGAAAGTTGAGTCCCGGGTACATTGGTCCTTTTGAGATACTTAGGAGAGTTGGAGAGGTGGCATATGAGTTGGCCTTGCCGCCCAGCTTATCCAGCGTTCATCCAGTATTCCATGTGTCTATGCTCCGGAAGTACATTGGAGATCCGTCTCATGTATTAGATTTCAGCACCATTCAACTTGATGGTGATCTATCCTATGATGTGGAGCCTATTGCCATTTTGGGACGTCAGGTGAGAAAATTGAGGTCTAAGGAGATTGCATCAGTTAAGGTTCAGTGGAGAGGTCGACCCGTAGAGGAGGCCACTTGGGAGACCGAGCGGGAGATGCGGAGCAGATATCCTCACTTGTTTGAGACTTCGGGTATGTTTCTTGACCCGCTCGAGGACGAGCGTTTGCTTAAGAGGGGGAGAATGTGACGACCCGGCCCGTCGTCACGAGAATTACCACCCCGTTATGTTGTAAATGCATGTTTGATGGTTTTATATCAGTGTTAGAGTCTATCGGGTGAGTTAGGAGTGATTGGGATTGGAAATGAGGCATATAGCCTTTGTGAAGGAAACTTGAATAAAGAAAGTCAACCCGGAGTTGACTATTTGGTTAGAGGGCTCGGAATCAGATTCTGATGATTCGGTTAGTTCCGGGAGGTGATTTGTGACTTAGAGGGGCGATCGGAATTGAATTTGGAGGCCTGGTATAGAAATAGGCTTGAATTGGCTAAGGTTGAATTTTGGCGAAATCCGAACGGTAGGTGAGATTTTGATCCGGGGGTCGAAATGGAATTTCGACAGTTGCAGTAGCTCCGTTAGGTGATTTTGGATGTGCCTGCAAAATTTCAGGTCATTCGGACGTCGTTTGGTCGGGTTTTTGATTGATTGTGTAATTCGGAATGTTTTAAAGAATTTAGGCTTGAATCCGTGTGTAATTGGTGATTTTAATGTTTAGGATGGTGTTTTTATGATTGGAACAAGTTCGTATCGTGTTTTGGAGTATGTTGGTGGTTTTCGTTGGGGTCCCGGGGCCTCGGGGTGTTTTCGGATGGTTAAACGGAAGAAAAACATGGAAATTTGCAGGTTGAAGAGTTCTGGTTCTGTCATTTTCGCCCCTGCGGAAATGTGGGCGAGGAGGCGAGTCCGCAGGAGCGGACTGAGGAGCGCAGGAGCGCTTGGCATCGCAGAAGCGGAAACCTTTCCGCTGAAGCGGCATCGCTGGTGCGAGTCAGTGATCGCAGAAGCGGACTAGATGAAAAATGGGAAGGTCCGCAGAAGCGGATTCTTGACCGCCTAGGCGAGTACGCAGGAGCGGACCCTGGTGCGCAGAAGCGGGTGTTTTCGCAGAAGCGGAGGTTTAATCGCGGAAGCGGACGCGCATAAGCGGTCCTTTTCTCGCAGAAGCGGAATTGGCCGGCTAGGCCTGGAACCGCTGAAGCGACCCTTTGGTCGCGGATACGGACTCGTAGGAGCGGAAATTTTTCCGCAGAAGCGAAAATCGCTGTAAGTTAAGTGTATCAGAAGTTAGAAAAATTTCAGAACATTTCACACATTTGGGTCTCGGCTTTAGAGGCGATTTGGGCGATTTTGAAGAGAAACTCAAGGGAAATCATCGGGTAATCAACTATGGACTTAAACTATGATTAGTATTGGTAATATTATGCAATTATATCATGAAAATGGAGGAATTTGGGGTAATTTATGGAGGATTTAGCCCTAGGCTTGAACTTTAGAAAATCAAGGTTTTGAATGGGCAAATGGAGTCCGAATTTGGAAAAATTGATATGCTTAGACTCGTATTGAGATGAGGGTTCCGAATATGTGACTTTCGTGATTTTTCGATAAGCGTACCGAAAGTCGGATTTTGACAACTTTGGGAATTTTGATGTAAATTGAGTTGTATTGATTGGGTGTAGTCCCATTGGCCTAATTTGTTGTATTTTTACTGTATTTGATCAGATTCTACGCGTGCGGAGCTTGATTCTCGTGGCAAGGGCATTGCGGAGTAGTCGTCGCGCCGTATCGAGGTGAGTAATAGATGTGGGTGATGACCAGCGGGTTCGAAACCCCGGTATACCACTTTGTGACGCTGTATAGCGGCGAGACACGCACACTCTCGAGAGTGCGGGGTCGATCATGAACTGGAGACTATATATTAGTCCGACCTGTTGATACTGTATTATTGGCTATTCTCGAGCCGAAGAACCCCCTTCTTGGGCGGTTGAGTATACATGTGGGCCGTGAGCCACTTATTGGATCCCGCGAGGATCGTTATCATTGTCTTATCATATAGACATGCTAGTTTACTACTAGTCCGCAGCTATTTTTGTTATTATGCTAATTCCAATCTCTGGAACTTGATATTACTGTTTTCCAACTGAAAAATGATAAAAGAGTTTTCAAAAAACTACTTTTGAGCCTGCGAGGCTGTATCTGCATATTAGCTGACTAGTAGTGGATCGGGCTGCACGCCGCAGCGAGATATATGTTGGATCGGACTGCACGCCGCAGGAATATCTCTATGAGATGTGCTTGGGCTGTAGGAGCCCCTCCGGAGTCTGAACCCCCACAATGAGCACGGGTACCCAAAATTGGAGTCGGGCTACGCGCCGTAGCGGTCATATCATGCATTGCATTGCATTTAGCTACATCTCCTAGCTGTTATGCTATTTATTGGTATTTGTTGGTACAGGTACAGTGAATATTGATTCTATGACAGGGTAGCTGATTATAACTTTACATAGTGCTTTATTGCGGATTTCTTATCTGCGCTGTCTTACCGTTGTTTATTACCACTGAGTCTGGCAGTACTCATTTTACTCCCTGCACCTTGTGTGCAGATCCAGGTACCTCTCAGCAGTGATCCAGTAGCTGTGCGAGGCGACGTTTGTGGATATTCGAGGTAGCCGCAGAGTCCGCAGGACCCGATATTCCTTCTTACTGTCTTGATTTTGTATTGACTTTTCTTTTCGCACTTGGTATCTTGTAAACCTTTATACACTCATGTTCAGTAGAGGCTCATGACTCTTGACCCTTCGGTCTATGGGAGTTAGTATATTTTGGGACTTGGTTTCCCCGCTGTTGGTATAAGTATTACTATTATTTCATATATTAATATGCTTAAATGGGCTAAAGAGAGCTTCTAGCTCCGTTGTTTATATTGATTGGTCAGGCTGGCTTAGCAGAGGGACTCACAGGGAGAGCTTAAGGAGTTTTCTGGGAGAAAAAATAGATTTGAGAGCATGTGAGTTTTAGGAGGATTGAGGAGCCTGAAGTTTAAGGACATACAGAGAGATTTGGTTGAAGGGAGTTGATTAGAGATTGGAGAGTTTCTTAGGAGATTCTAAGAGGAGATACACTTGAGAGGTTTTAAGAAAATAGAAACAGAGAGAAAAAGGAACTGAAATTGGTGAAAAAAAAACACAGGCATAACACTGTTACATTGAAAAGATTTAGCTCCCAAAAATTTCAAGTCAATCCTAGGCAACTCGAGCCCCTATAACACTGTTGCATTGGTCCCAAAATCAGATATAGTCGAGCTTTCTCTGTTCCTATTTCCAATCTTGAGTGTTCAAGTTGTTTGAAGGATTCCGTTGAGTTTCATTTAAGCCTTTTGTTGGTTTGCTACCTGATTTTCTGGAATTGCTGTGGTTTTATTAAGTCCCCTGTTACTTTGAGTTATCCCTAGAATTCCAATTTGCTACGTTTGTTGTTATATCACTGGATTTCTGTTATTGCTGTTGACTCGCTGTGCTGTAGTGATGCTTATATTGTTGCTGTTTTGATCCTCCTTTCTCATTCTCTCTTTCCAGATATCAGCTATCAGGTACCATTTTGAACTCGCTGCGATGTAATTGTGAGCTGGAAAGTGAAATAAAAAAGTTTCATCGGTTCTATGTTGCTAACGAATGCCTCCTATTGATTGCTAGATCGTAACTAATTTTTTGGTACAAGGCTGTGTGATTTTTATGGTAGTTAGTTGGCTATATAATCGAGACGTTTGTAGTTTGTTTAGAGTTGTGTTCATTGGATTGTTGGGTTGTATTAACTAGAACCTCGAATGTGATTTGTTCTTATTCACTTAGAGGCTGTTAATTTCACGTTATGTTGAAGAGACTTCATAATTAAGCTGATCATTTTTTAGTTTACATGAGTAATGGAATACAGTATCAACATCATGTTTACATAATTGGTTTGCAATAATTTGGATAACCTTGTTCAAAACTGGTCCATCTTGTGTATAGATTACTTTCCATTTGGTTGTGTCTTTACGTTAATAGCATATGAGAATTCAATGTGAAATCAATAGGTGGAATAACTGGAATTGTGTTTAATCATTGAACATTTAGCATAAAATTAGAAAGAATCATATCTATCCTGAAGTGGTATTCATGTAGATAAAACTTGCCCGTTTCTTTATTTTGGTTTCTGTATTTGCGGATATTTTCATAAGTGTTAGGATTATAGCCTCTAACATTTAATTAGCAATTCACTCTCTAATAGAGCATTTCGATGGTAGCTTGGTTGATGGGTCAGTTTTTTTTTCTTCCGTGTGTTTTGTTCAAGCTTTAAGAAAGGTGTTACTGTTTAATTCGTTATTTGTTTGGTCTAAGCTTTAAGTGCGGTATATGTATTTGGAAGGATGCTAGTCATTCCTTGCATTACATTTTATCTATAATATAAAATTGTTTAAATTACTTTAAATGAGTTCTTAAGTTTTGTGTAGTAGCATTAGCTTTGATTAATTCTCCTCTTCTCAAAGTAAAGTTTGGGGTGCGCCATGCCAAACAAAAATGACAATTGCATGGCCCTCACTTAATTAATTTTAAATCTTTTAGAAATTGAGGTATGCCATCAGTTGAATTTTCTATGACCTCGCAAAGTAGAAAATCGTAGAATATATGAGTTTAAGAACTCCAATAATATTAATACTGAACGAAAGTACTGACACTCCCAAAGATCCGGAGTCACAAGTCTAGAGCCTCTAACAAAACCAACAGGAAATAGAGAGTACGATATAGAAGTACTCAAGTCCGAATACAAAATATACAATAACAACTGGAATGAGAGGAGAAGCTAGGCTCTGCGAACGTAGGCAGCTACCTCAGCAACTCGATGTGACAATGTAAACGCTGGAGATGTCCGTCTACTGCTCCTGTGTACCTGAGTCTGCACACAAAAGGTGCAGGGAGTAGGAGTGAGTACTAAGTACTCAGTGAGTAACAAATATATACATGTAGCTGACAGTAAGAAATCCACAAAATACCACAATATGAAGCTACACTACAGTCCGAATCTCCTACGAACTAACAACAATAATACAATACAGCTACCACAGAGTAATTCAACAAATACAGATGCAATGCAATGCAATGCACATAACCGCTACGGCGTGTAGCCCGATCCCATTTAACGTCGACGGCGCTCACTGGGGGTGTGTACAGACTCCGGAGGGGCTCCTACAGCCCAAGCGCAATACTGCTGCGGCGTGCAGCCCGACCCTCATATCAACTACTGCGGCGTGCAGCCCGATCCCACACTCAATCCACAATAAGCAATTAAGTCACAAAACAATTCATTTTCCTTAATTCCAGTTCTCAATTCATAATTTATGAAAAATACTTTAACTTTATTAATTTTGCAAAAGCCGGTGACTTAGCATTTCAAAAGTGTGATTAAAATTCCCAGGACTGAGATCGGTGATTTAAGCAATCTTTAGCTATCACATAAATATTGTCCTCTAAGGAAGCTACACATCGGCACAAGGCCCCAAACAAGGCTTACAGCCCACAAATATAGCAAATACAATGTATTTCCAACACTAACATCATATTATTCATTCCCGGGATGGACCAAGTCTCAATCCCCAATCACAATCAATCCCGCACCTGCCACGGTGTGCGAGCCACGCCCTATTAGCGTCACAATGTGCTAAGCCGGGGTTTCGAACCCTCAGGGCTACAATATACACAAACTACTCACCTCTAGCCGGTCGTCGAATCGTCCGCGATGCCTTTTCCTTTGAATTTCGATGCCTCGTGTGTAGAATCTAGTCAAATAACAATAATTATATCAATTACGGGTCAAAGAATCATAACCCACTTCAATTTATATGAAATTCGCAAAATTACACTAAGTTGGTAAAACCCGACCCCGGGCCCCACTGCTCGAAAAATTCCGAAATTAGTACCAACGCGGATCCTTATCTCGCCACGAGTCCGTGCATATAAAATTTATCGAAATCGGAGTTCAAATGACCCTCCAAATCCAAAAATCCCGTTTTCAAAACTTAGGCCACATTTCTTCAAGATTTCAACCCAATTTCATGAAGATTGATGTTAATACTACCATAAATTGATGTTTTTGAGTCAAGAATCTTACCTCCGACGATACCCGATGACTTCTCAATGATTTCCTCGAGTTTTCTTCTCTCTAGGGCTTGAAATTGAGTTTTGGGGGTGTAAACCCGTAACTCTCTGTTTCTGGACTTAAGTTCACTGCCAGAACAGGTTCTTCTACGCGATCGCGACTTGCTTCACGCGATCGCGATGCTCAAAATCTCGGCCTCACGCGATCGCGACTTCCTTCACGCGATCGCGATGCACAGTCACCCTGCCTCACGCGATCGCGTCCCTCATTCCTGCGATCGCGTAGCTCATTCTCCCTGGACCCCTTTCTTCTTCTACGCGATCGCGTAGATTAGCCTGCGAACGCGATTAACACCCGTTTAATTCTACGCGATCGCGACTGTTTACCCTACGATCGCGATGCCTTAGCCCCCAGCTCTACGCGATCGCATCCCCATCCCCGCGATCGCGGAGAGCAATTGTCTGCTGAGGTTATGACAACAACCAGATTTTACTCTTTTCTTTCAAAAATGGTCCGTTTGGACCCCCGTATTCATCCCGAGACTCCCGGGACCCCAACGAAAACCACCAACATACTCCAAAACATGATACGAACTTGTTCCAATCATAAAAACACCATCCTAAACATCAAAATCATTAATTACCCACGGATTCAAGCCTAAATTTCTTAAAAACTTTCAAAACTAACATTCAATCCAAAACCCGATCAAACGATGTCCGAATGACCTGAAAATTTGCAGACACATCCAAAATCACATAACGAAGCTACAGAAATTGTCGGAATTCCATTCCGACCCCCGGATCAAAATATCACCTACCATCCGATTTTCGCCAAAATTCAACATTCGCCAATTCAAGCTTAAAACTACACCGGACCTCCGAATTCAATTCCGATTGTTCTCCTAAGTCATAAATGATCCCCCGGAACTAGTCGAATCATCAGAATCCGGTTCCGAGCACTCTAACTCAAAAGTCAACTCTTGGTTGACTTTTCATTTTCAAGCTTTCTTCAAACATGCTATTTGTTGTATTTTCAATCCAAATCACTCCTAACTCACCCGATATACTCTAATACTGATTTAAAAGCATAATATATGAAAATGCAAGGTAACGGGGTGGTAATTCCCGTAACGACGGGCCGGGTCGTTACATTCTCCCCAACTTAAACAAACGCTCGTCCGCGAGCGGGTTAAGAAACATACCTGGAGTATCAAACAAGTGTGGATATCTACTTCGCATCTCCTGCTCGGTCTCCCAAGTTGCTTCCTCCACGGGATGACCTCTCCACTGCACTTTCACTGAAGCTATATCCTTAGATCTCAGCTTACGAACCTGTCGACCCAAAATGGCTACTGGTTCCACATCATAAGTCGGTTCCACATCCTGTATCGTGCTGAAGTCCAACACATGAGACGGGTCTCCGACATACTTCCGGAGCATAGATACATGGAACACCGGGTGAACTCCCGACAAACCGGGTGGCAAAGCAAGCATATAAGCCACCTCCCCAACTTTCCTAAGCACCTCAAAAGGTCCAATAAACCTTGGGCTCAATTTCCCTTTCTTTCCAAACCTCATAACACCCTTCATAGGCGAAACTTTCAACAACACCTTCTCACCTACTGAATAAGACACATCTCGGACCTTCCGGTCTGCATAACTCTTCTGACGCGACTGAGCTGTGCGAAGTCTCTCCTGAATCACCTTTACCTTGTCTAAGGCATCTTGGACTAACTCTGTCCCCAACAACCTAGCCTCGCCGGGCTCGAACCAACCAACCGGAGATCTACACCGCCTCCCATATAAAGCTTCATACGGTGCCATCTGAATGCTGGACTGATAGCTATTATTGTAAGCAAACTCCGCCAAAGGCAAATAATCAGCCCATGAACCACCAAAATCAATGACGCAAGCACGCAACATGTCCTCCAATATCTGAATAGTACGCTCAGACTGCCCATCCGTCTGTGGATGAAATGCCGTGCTCAACTCTACCTGTGAACCCAACTCTCGCTGAAATGTCCTCCAGAACTGAGATGTGAACTGGGTACCTCTGTCTGATATAATGGAAATAGGAACTCCATGCAATCTCACTATCTCACGGATGAATATCTCTGCCAACCGCTCCGAGGTATAGGTAGTACACACTGGGATGAAGTGAGCTGACTTAGTCAACCTATCCACCACCACCCAAACCGAATCAAACTTCCTCGCTGTCCGAGGGAGTCCACTAACAAAGTCCATAGTTATTCTTTCCCACTTCCATTCCGGAATATCAATACGCTGGAATACACCACCAGGTCTCTGATGCTCATACTTGACCTGCTGACAGTTTAGACACCGAGCCACATGGCTCACAATATCTTTCTTCATCTTTCTCCACCGGAAATGCTGCTTCAAGTCCTGGTACATCTTCGCGGCTCCTGGATGAATAGAATACCGCGAGCTGTGGGCTTCCTCCAATATCAATTCACGAAGGCCGTCAACATTGGGCACGCATATCCGGCCCTGCATCCGCAATACACCATCACTATCAATAGTGACATCTCTAGCATCATCATGCTGAACTCTGTCCTTAAGGACAAGTAAGTGTGGATCATCATACCGGCGCTCTCGAATACGATCATATAAAGAAGAACGAGCTACTACACAAGCCATCACCCGACTGGGCTCAGAAATATCCAGCCTCACCATCTGATTAGCTAACGCCTGAACATCAACTGCTAGGGGTCTCTCCCCAACTGGAATATACGCCAAACTGCCCATACTAATAGCCTTCCGGCTCAATGCATCAGCCACTACATTGGCTTTCCCGGGATGATACAAGATAGTAATATCATAATCTTTAAGCAATTCAAGCCATCTCCGCTGCCTCAAATTTAGATCTTTTTGCTTAAACAAATGCTGAAGGCTGCGGTGGTCCGTATATACATCACAAGATACACCATATAGATAATGCCTCCAAATCTTCAAGGCATGAACAATAGCAGCTAACTCCAAATCATGAACAGGGTAGTTTTTCTCGTGGGGTTTTAGCTGACGAGAAGCATATGCAATAACTCTACCCTCCTACATCAACACACAACCGAGTCCCACTCTGGAAGCATCACAATATACAGTATATGACCCTGAGGCCGATGGTAACACAAGTACGGGAGCCGTGGTCAAAGCCTCCTTGAGCTTCTGAAAGCTCTCTTCACATTCATCAGGACCACACAAATGGAGCATTCTTCTGTGTCAGCTTAGTCAACGGTGAAGCAATAGATGAGAAATCCTGAACAAACCGACGATAATAGCCTACCAAGCCGAGAAAACTCCGAATCTCTGTAGCTGAGGAAGGTCTGGGCCAATTCTGCACTGCCTCGACCTTCTGTGGATCAACCCGAATACCATCACTGGACACTATATGTCCCAGAAAACCCACAGTATCAAGCCGGAACTCACACTTAGAGAATTTTGCATAAAGCTTCTCTTCCCTCAACCTCTGCAATGCCACTCTCAAATGCTGTGCATGCTCCTCCTGGCTACGTGAGTATACCAAGATATCATCAATAAACACAATCACAAAAGAATCAAGGTACGGCCAAAATACACTATTCATCAAGTGCATGAATGCTGCTGGAGCATTAGTCAACCCGAAAGACATCACTAGGAACTCGTAGTGCCCATATCGCGTCCTGAACGCTGTCTTCATAATATCCGAGTCCCTGGTCTTCAACTGATGATAGCCCGATCGAAGATCAATCTTAGAAAATACACTAGCTCCCTGTAGCTGATCAAATAGGTCCTCAATACGAGGTAATGGGTACTTATTCTTCACTGTTACCTTGTTCAGCTGCCCGTAATCAATGCACATTCTCATTGTGCCATCTTTCTTCTTCACGAACAACACCGGTGCACCCCAAGGTGACACACTTGGACGAATGAAACCCTTATCTAAGAGTTCCTGTAGCTGTTCTTTCAATTCCTTTAACTCTGCTGGTGCCATGCGATAGGGAGGAATAGAAATGGGCTGAGTGCCCGGCACCAAGTCAATACCAAAATCAATATCTCTGTCAGGCGGCATGCCCGGCAGGTCTGCTGGAAATACATCCGGAAACTCCCTCACAATGGGGACCGAATCAAGACTGGGTGTCTCAGCTTCAACATTTCTAATGAAGGCCAAATAAGATAAACAACCCTTGCCAATCATTCGTTGAGCCTTTATATAAGAAATCACCTTGTCGGACACATAATCAGTCAAGCCACGCCACTCGATCCTCGGATTACCTGGAATAGCTAGTGTGACTGTCTTGGCATGACAGTCCAGAATCGCATGGTAAGGAGATAGCCAATCCATGCCTAGAATTACATCGAAATCTACCATGCCCGGTAGTAATAAATCAACTCGGGTCTCCGGACCCCCAATAGTAATAATACAGGATCGATATACCTGATCCACAACAACAGTATCCCCCACCGGGGTAGACACATGTACGGGCAAAGCAAGAATACCACGGGTCATACCCAAATGATGTGCAAAATAAGTAGAGACATAAGAATAGGTGGATCCGGGATCAAATAAGACGAAGCATCCCCGTGGCGGATCGAAATAATACTCGAAATAACCGCATCCGAAGTGCTAGCATCCTTCCTCGTCCGGAAGATCATAGAAACGAGCCTCGACCTCCACCGATACGATCCTCGCCCACGGGGCGACCTCTCGGATACCGGCCACCGGTCCTAGCTAACCGTGGCCGGTGCTCGAAGAAACAGAGTAGAAGACGGAGGTCGATCCCTCCGCCGAGACCGCTTACGGAGCCACCGAGGACACTCTCTCCCGATATGGCCCAAATCACCGCACTCAAAACAACGGCCCGAAGATGGAAGAAGGGGCTGCTGAGGACCCCTCGCTACCGATGAATCCTGTGCTGAGGAAACAGGAGCAGAGCTCTGAGCTGGAAGAGCACTCAGTGCAGGCTGACTCTGCTGGCGGCTCTGCTGACCCTGATAACCCTGCTGGCCTTGACGACCACGATCAGATGAAACCCCACTGGACTCTGTACGTCCAGACTGATGAGATCTGAAGGAGCGACCTCTGCTATGCTGAAATTGACCCCTAGACGGAGCACCACTGTAACTGCCAGTACCACGAGGCCTCTTAGCCTCTCTCTCCTCTCGCTCTCTGCGGCGATCTGTCTCAATGTGACGGGCAGCATCAACCACCTCCTCAAAGGTAACCGTAGAAACTCTCTCCCGGGTCATCAATATGCGGATGGGATAAATAAGACCATCAATAAATCTCCGGATCCTCTCCCTGTCGGTAGGAACCATCCACATGGCATGACGGGCCAGCTGTGTGAATCTCATCTCATACTGATTAACTGTCATCTCTCCCTGCTTCAACCACTCGAACTGACGTCGCAGCTCCTCTCTCTGAGACCGAGGCACGTACTTCTCCAAAAATACCGTGGAGAACTGCTGCCAAGTGAGGGGCACTGCCCCAGCGGGCCTACGCCTCTCAAAATCCTCCCACCACTGGAAAGCTGCACCTGTGAACTGGAAAGTGGTGAATGAAACACCGCTGGACTCTAGAATACCCGCGGTGCGAAGCATGCGCTGACATCTGTCAAGGAAACCCTGGGCATCCTCGCCCTCAGCACCACTGAATGTCGGAGGCCGTAGCCTCTCAAATCTCTCCAAACGACGTTGCTCATCGTCGGGCATAGCTGGAACCATATAAACAGGAGCTGGTGCAACGGGCGCAACTGGCTGGACTGGCTCGGGTGTGTGAGCCATAGAGGTCTGATTTCCTCCCCCTGCCTGTGAAGAAGATACTGCAGCAGAGCCAATGTCTCCTGAAGACCCGGTATCACAATGGGAACTGCCGGTGCCTGAACCTGAGCTGCCGGAGCGTCTGCAGCTGGAACCTGATCCTGAACCTGTGCCACTGGTGCAGGAACCTGACCTTGAGCCTGGTCAGCTGGTGGGTCAGCAGGTGTCGGTACTTCTACCCTACCTCTACCACGACCACGGCCTCTGGGTGCCAATGGTGGTCATCCGCCACGTCCGCCACGTCCGCTTCTCGCCATCTGCGAGAGAATAGAATATGGAAAGATTTAATTTCATGATAACACAAATCGCACGATATGAATTCAAGAAAATGAGGTTTTTCCTAAAGTTTATGTAGCCCTTCGAAGATAGATACGGACGTCTACGTACCGATCTGCGAAAGCCTACTAAACCGGCTCATGACTCGCGAGTCCTAATAACCTAGAGCTTTGATACCAACTTGTCACGACCCAAATCCGGTCGTGATGGCACCCAACAATCCAGCTAGGCCAGCCAGTCCAACAATTTAATTATAACACAATACCAGTCCCCAAATGGACAAACCAAGAAGAATATATGAGTTTAAGAACTCCAATAATATTAATACTGAACGAAAGTACCGACACTCCCAAAGATCCGGAGTCACAAGTCTAGAGCCTCTAACAAAACCAACAGGAAATAGAGAGTACGATATAGAAGTACTCAAGTCTGAATACAAAATATAAAATAACAACTGGAATGAGAGGAGGAGCTAGGCTCTGCGAACGTAGGCAGCTACCTCAGCAACTCGATGTGACAATGTAAACGCCGGAGATGTCCGTCTACTGCTCCTGTGTACCTGAGTCTGCACACAAAAGGTGCAGGGAGTAGGGGTGAGTACTAAGTACTCAGTGAGTAACAAATATATATATATGTAGCTGACAGTAAGAAATCCACAAAATACCACAAAATGAAGCTACACTACAGTCCGAATCTCCTACGAACTAACAACAATAATTCCATACAGCTACCACAAAGTAATCCAACAAATACAAATGCAATGCAATGCACATAACTGCTACGGCGTGTAGCCCGATCCAGTTTAACGTCGACGGCGCTCACTGAGGGTGTGTACAGACTCCGGAGGGGCTCCTACAGCCCAAGCGCAATACTGCTACGGCGTGCAGCCCGACCCTCATAACAATTACTGCGGCGTGCAGCCCGATCCCACACTCGGTCCACAATAAGCAATTAAGTCACAAAACAATTCATTTTTCCTTATTTCCAGTTCTCAATTCATAATTTATGAAAAATACTTTAACTTTATTAATTTTGCAAAAGCCGGTGACTTAGCATTTCAAAAGTGTGATTAAAATTCCCAGGACTGAGATCGGTGATTTAAGCAATTATAGCTATCACATAAATATTGTCCTCTAAGGACGCTACAGATCGGCACAAGGCCCCAAACAAGGCTTACAGCCCACAAATATAGCAAATACGGTGTATTTCCAACACTAACATCATATTATTCATTCCCGGGATGGACCAAGTCTCAATCCCCAATCACAATCAATCCCGCACCTGCCACGGTGTGCGAGCCACGCCCTATTAGCGTCACAATGTGCTAAGCCGGGGTTTCGAACCCTCGGGCTACAATATACACAAACTACTCACCTCTAGCCGGTCGTCGAATCGTCCGCGATGCCTTTTCCTTTGAATTTCGATGCCTCGTGTGTAGAATCTAGTCAAATAACAATAATTATATCAATTACGGGTCAAAGAATCATAACCCACTTCAATTTATATGAAATTCGCAAAATTACACTAAGTTGGTAAAACCCGACCCCGAGCCCCACTGCTCGGAAAATTCCGAAATTAGTACCAACGCGATCCTTATCTCGCCACGAGTCCGTGCATATAAAATTTATCGAAATCGGAGTTCAAATGACCCTCCAAATCCAAAAATCCCGTTTTCAAAACTTAGGCCACATTTCTTCAAGATTTCAACCCAATTTCATGAAGATTGATGTTAATACTACCATAAATTGATGTTTTTGAGTCAAGAATCTTACCTCCGACGATACCCGATGACTTCTCAGTGATTTCCTCAAGTTTTCTTCTCTCTAGGGCTTGAAATTGAGTTTTGGGGGTGTAAACCCGTAACTCTCTGTTTCTGGACTTAAGTTCACTGCCAGAACAGGTTCTTCTACGCGATCGCGACTTGCTTCACGCGATCGCGATGCTCAAAATCTCGGCCTCACGCGATCGCGACTTCCTTCACGCGATCGCGATGCACAATCACCCTGCTTCACGCGATCGCGTCCCTCATTCCTGCGATCGCGTAGCATATTTCCCCTGGACCCATTTCTTCTTCTACGCGATCGCGTAGATTGGCCTGCGATCGCGATTAACACCCGTTCACTTCTACGCGATCGCGACTGTTACCCTGCGATCGCGATGCCTTAGCCCCCAGCTCTACGCGATCGCATCCCCATCCCCGCGATCGCGGAGAGCAATTGTCTGCTGAGGTTATGACAGCAACCAGATTTTACTCTTTTCTTTCAAAAATGGTCCGTTTGGACCCCCGTATTCATCCCGAGACTCCCGGGACCCCAACGAAAACCACCAACATACTCCAAAACATGATACGAACTTGTTCCAATCATAAAAACACCATCCTAAACATCAAAATCATTAATTACCCACGGATTCAAGCCTAAATTTCTTAAAAACTTTCAAAACTAACATTCAATCCAAAACCCGATCAAACGATGTCCGAATGACCTGAAAATTTGCAGACACATCCAAAATCACATAACGAAGCTACAGAAATTGTCGGAATTCCATTCCGACCCCCGGATCAAAATATCACCTACCATCCGGTTTTCGCCAAAATTCAACATTCGCCAATTCAAGCTTAAAACTACACCGGACCTCCGAATCCAATTCCGATTGTTCTCCTAAGTCATAAATGATCCCCCGGAACTAGTCGAATCATCAGAATCCGGTTCCGAGCACTCTAACTCAAAAGTCAACTCTTGGTTGACTTTTCATTTTCAAGCTTTCTTCAAACATGCTATTTGTTGTATTTTCAATCCAAATCACTCCTAACTCACCCGATATACTCTAATACTGATTTAAAAGCATAATATATGAAAATGCAAGGTAACGGGGTGGTAATTCCCGTAACGACGGGCCGGGTAATGACAATTGCATGGCCCTCACTTAATTAATTTTAAATCTTTTAGAAATTGAGGTATGCCATCAGTTGAATTTTCTATGACCTCGCAAAGTAGAAAATTGTAGTTGCCTTAGATTTGCCTTTTAAATAATAAAGGAGGCGCGTCTCACCATATAAAAATGTACAAATGCGGGGACCCTCATTTTTTAAATAAAAAAAATATTTAGAAATTCGGGATTGGTCATTTAGTGAATTTTCACGGCTTTTTCTCAAAATAATAACGCGTTAGTAGCTTTGAGCGCATATTTAATTATTGTATATCCCTAAACTCGGGTGCACATTTATGTAACCCAAATCCAAATCTCAATAGAATCGAAATGTGTCGATAATCATGGGTACATTGATTGTGACGTGGTTTGAAATGCATTTTCATGATGTTGCAATTCTTTTATTAAAATAATAAATAATAATATTAAAAGTGGTTAAAGGTTAAAATTTGCACATAAGTTAAATCATAGTAATTCAGATAAATTAGCCGAACCGTGCTAGAACCACGGAATTCGGGAATGCCTAATACCTTCTCCCGGGTTAACAGAATTCCTTATCCGGATTTTTGGTTCGCGGATCGTTAAATAGAGTCAAACCTTTCCTCAATTCGGGTTTCAAACCGGTGACTTGGGACACCATAAATCTCCCAAGTGGCGACTCCGAATCTCTCAATGTGCACGCAAATCGAGGCAACTATAAATGAGGTTTTCAAGACCTCAAAAGCTCGGAATGATTAATAAAACAGGTGATGACCCTTTGGGTCGTCACAATCTCCACCTCTAAAACAACCGTTCGTCCTCGAACGGACAAAAGAAAGAAGTACCTGAGTCAGGAAACAAATATGGGTAGCGGCTCTGCATATCAGACTCTGACTCCCAGGTCGACGCCTCAGGAGGCTGACCTCTCCACTGAACATGCACAGAAGGATAACTCTTCGACCTCAATCGTCGAACCCGCCGGTCTAGAATGGCCACCGGCTCCTCCTCGTAGGATAAATCATTGTCCAATTGGACAGTGCTGGAGTCTAACACATGAGTAGGATCGCCGTGGTATCTCCGAAGCATAGATACATGGAAAATTGGATGCACGGCTCATAAGCTAGGCGGCAAAGCTAATCTGTAAGCCACCCCTCCCACTCTGTCTAGAATCTCAAATGGACCAATATACCTAGGGCTGAGCTTGCCCTTCTTCCCAAACCTCATCACACCCTTCATAGGCGACACCCGGAGCAATACTCGTTCACCAACCATGAAATCTACATCTCGAACCTTACGATCCGCATAAGTCTTTTGTCTAGACTGAGCTGAACGCAATCTCTCCTGAATAGTCTTGACCTTATCTAAGGCCTCTTGAACTAAGTCTGTACCCAACAACCGAGCCTCTCCCGGTTCAAACCATCCAACTGGTGATCGACATCGCCTACCATACAACGCCTCATACGGAGCCATCTGGATGCTAGATTGGTAACTATTTTTGTAGGCGAACTCTGCTAATGGTAGAAACCGGTCCCACGAGCCTCCGAAATCAATAACACAAGCTCGAAGAATGTCCTCAAGAATCTGAATAGTCCTCTCGGACTGGCCATCCGTCTGAGGATGAAATGCTGTACTCAACTGAACCTGGGTGCCTAACTCCTGCTGGACCGCTCTCCAGAACCGCGAGGTAAACTGCGTACCCCGATCAGAGATAATAGATACCGGCACTCCATGGAGACGAACAATCTCCCTAATGTAAACCTCCGCTAACCTCTCCGACGAGTAGGAGACAGATACTGGAATAAAGTGTGCTGACTTGGTCAGCCTATCAACAATGACCCAAATAGCATCAAATTTCCTCCGAGTCAAAGGAAGTCCGGTAACGAAGTCCATAGTGATCCGCTCCCATTTCCACTCGGGAATTTCAATCCTCTGGAATACACCACCAGGCCTCTGGTGCTCATATTTCACCTGTTGACAATTTAGACACCGAGCGACATACGCAACAATATCTTTCTTCATCCTGCGCCACCAATAGTGCTGCCGTAAGTCCTGGTACATCTTCGCGGCGCCCGGGTGAATAGAATACTGCGAACTGTGGGCCTCTGCTAAGATCAAATCTCGAATCCCTTCAACATTTGGGCACACAAACTCGACCCTGCAATTTCAATACCCCATCATCATCTAGATTTACCCGTGTGGCACCTCCCCGCTGTACTCTATTTCTCAATTCACACAAATGAGGATCATCAAATTGCCTCTCACGGATACGCTCTAATAAAGAAGAACGAGCGACCGTGCAGGCTAACAACCGGTTGGCTAAGGCCTGGACATCTAGAGCTAACGGTCTCTGACTGACCGGAATGTATGCAAGACTACCCATGCTGGCATACTTTCTACTCAAAGCATCGGCCACCACATTGGCCTTACCGGGTGATATAAGATAGTAACATCATAGTCTTTTAGCAACTCTAACCATCTCCGCTGTCGTAGATTCAACTCCTTCGGCTTGAACAAGTACCGTAGGCTTTTGTGATCGGTGTACACCTCACATGTCACACCATATAGATAATGCCTCCGGATCTTTAAGGCATGAACCACTGTCGCTAACTCAAGATCATGAACCTGGATAATTCTTCTCATGTATTTTTAACTCGCCTCGAAGCATAAGCGATAACCTTACCATCCTCGCATCAATACCGCTCCAAGCCCTATACGAGATGCGTCACAATAAACTCTATAAGGCCCTGCACATGTAGGTAGTATCAACACGGGCGCGGTGGTCGAGGCTGTCTTGAGCTTTCGAAAGCTCGCCTCACACTCCTCTGTCCACTGAAAAGGGACACCCTTCTGGGTCAACCTGGTCATCGGGCTGCAATAGAAGAAAACCCCTCTACAAAACGACGGTAGTAACCTCCTAATCCCAAGAAACTCCGGATCTCAGTCACTGAAGCTGGGTCGAGGCCAATTCCGGACCGCCTCAATCTTATTTGGGTCTACTCGAATACCTTCCACCGATACAATGTGACCCGGAAATGCTACCGAACTCGGCCGGAACTCACATTTGGAAAATTTGGCATATAGTCGGTTATCTTTCGGAATCCGAAGAACCACTGCGAGGTGCTCTTGTGCTCTTCCGGCTGCGGGAGTACACCGGGATGTCATCTATAAAGACTATCACAAACAGATCTAAGTAAGGCCCGAATACCCGATTCATCAACTCCATGAATGCTGCTGGGGCATTGGGCAACCCGAAGGACATGACCAAGAACTCATAATGCCCATATCTAGAGCGAAAGGTCGTCTTAGGAATGTCAGCCGCCCTGATCTTCAGCTGATGGTAGCCTGACCTCAAATCTATCTTTGAAAATACCTTGGCACCCTGAAGCCGGTCAAATAAATCATCAATTCGCGGAAGTGGATATTTATTTTTGATAGTCACCTTGTTTAACTGTCGATAATCAATACACATCTGCATCGAGCCATCCTTCTTCTTTACAAATAATACGGGTGCTCCCCGGGGGGAAACACTGGGCCTGATAAAGCCCTTCTCAAGAAGGTCCTGCAACTGATCTTTCAACTCTTTTAGCTCCGGCGGGGCCATACGATAGGGTGGAATAGAGATGGGCCGAGTGCCCGGTGCCAGATCAATACAGAAATTAATATCCCTGTCGGGTGGCATGCCCGGCAGGTCTGAAGGAAAAACCTCAGGGAACTCCCGTGCAATAGGGACTGACTCAATGGAAGGAACTTCTGCGCTGGAATCACGAACATAAGCCAGATAAGCTAGACACCCCTTCTCGACCATGCGTCGAGCCTTAACATAAGAAATAACAGTGCGAACGGAGTGGCTTGAGGTACCCTTCCACTCTAATCGGGGTGATTCTGGCAAGGCTAAGGTCACGGTCTTAGCATGGCAATCAAGAATAGCATGGTATGGGGACAACCAGTCCATCCCCAATATGACATCAAAATCTACCATATCCAAAAGCAACAGATCAACACGGGTCTCAAGACCCCCAAATATAACTACGCACGAACGATGCACCCGATCGACTACAATGGAGTCACCCATTGGTGTAGCCACATAAACTGGAATATCCAGAGCATAGCTGGGCACGGCCAAATACGGTGCGAAGTAGGAAGACACATAGGAATATGTAGATCCAGGGTCAAATAATACCGAAGCACCTCTGCCACACACAAGAATAGTACCTGTAATCACGGCATCTGATGCCTCTGCCTCTGGCCTGGCTGGTAAAGCATAGAATCGGGGATCTGCACCTCCCCTCTGAGCTGCGTCTCTAGGACGACCATCAACTGGCTGACCTCTACCTCTGGCCGGACGGTCTCTACCTCTACGGTCTCGACCTCCACCTCTAAAATCTCTACCCCCGCCTCTGGCTGGCTGGGCAGGCTGAGGGTCAGCTGGGGCCTGAATCATAGGACGAGGACCTCGCTGTTGAGAGTTGCCCGCTGCTATAGGGCAATTCCTGATAAAATGACCTGGGTCGCCACAACCGTAGCAACTCTTAGACTGATAGGGCTGCTGGCCCTGACGACCTGAATGGCCTCCACGAACACTCTGAAGAGGCTGAGCATTAATAGGAGGCTGGTCTGAATAATGCCCCCGAAAACCACGATCACCTGGTCCACCCTGTGAAGCCTGAAGGGCGGAATGAAAAGGCCTGGAAGACTGGCCTCTATCAAAGGATTCTCTGCCACCAGAGGAAGAACCACCAAACCTGCCTGAATGACGAGGCCTCTTATTTGAAGAATAACCGCCTCCCCTAGCAAGAGCCATCTCAACTCTGCGTGCTGCATTTGCTGCCTCCCGAAATGATATGTCACTCCCCACGCCCATAGCCATCTGGAGTCTAATTGGCTGATTAAGCCCATCTATAAACCTGCGGACCCTCTCCCGCTCTGTGGGAAGTATCACCACTGCATGACGAGCCAAATCGACAAATCTCGTCTCATACTCTGTAACCGTCATAGTGCCCTGATGGAGGCGCTCAAACTGCCTCCGAAGTACATCCCGCTGAGTAGCAGGGAGAAACTTCTCCATGAATAGTTCCGCAAACTGATCCCATGATAAAGCTGGGGACCCTGCTGGTCGAGTCAAGCAATAATCTCTCCACCAAGTCTTGGCGGATCCTGCAAGCCTGAATGTACAGAAGTCAACTCCATTTGTCTCCACGATCCCCATAGTCTTGAGAATCTCATGGCAACTGAATAAGAAGTCCTGAGGATCCTCTGATGTGGCTCCACTGAATGTAGTGGTAAATAGCTTGGAGAACCGATCAAGCCTCCATAACGAATCAGAAGTCATGGCCGCTCCATCACCGGCATGAGCTGTGGTACCTGACTGAGTGGCCACAGCTGGCTGAATTACTGGTGCCTGAGGCTGAGGAGCTACTGGCTCCGGAGTACGAGCAATAGGAGTCTGGGCCCCTCTTCCAGCCTGAGAAGCGGCTGGTGCAACTGATAATAAGCCCGCTCCAGCAATGCTGTCCATAAATCCCGCTATTCTGACCAAAGCATCCCGAAGATCCGGGGTAAATAAAGCCTCTCCTAGGACCTGAGCTGGGCCCACTGGAGCTGCTGGAACCGGAACCTTCTCGTCAATCTCAATATGAGGCTCCACCTCTGGAGTAGCTGCCTGGGGCTGAGCTCTACCCCTACCATGGCCTCTGATACGGCCTTGGCCCCTGCCCCTCACGGGAGCTGCCTGGGGCTCGGGCTGCTGGTCAGTGGACGAAGAAGCGCGTGTCCTCACCATCTGCGAAAGGACAGAATAGAAATTCAATCAGTAATTGAGGAACAAGTCGCACGACAAGAAAGAACAAATGAGAGACTCTTTCCTAACTCAATAGACTCTGGAGGACAAGTACAGACGTCTCCGTACCTACCTCTCAAACTCTACTAAGCTTGTTCGTGAGTGGTGAGACCTATGTAACCTAGAGCTCTAATACCAACTTGTCACGACCCGGATTTTTCCCCAACATCGGGATCGTGATGGCGCCTACTCGTGGTAGCTAGGCAAGCCACTGTATTCATACTATCCTGTTTTTAACACGATTTTAATTAAATAAATGCAAAATACTTTATCGAATTAGAAATAACTAGTTACAAGGTAAAAATCATACTGAAATCCTCTACCCAAGACGTGGAGTCACCAACTCACGAACTACTACTGAATGCTACACATAAAAGTTTGAAAGAAATATAACATAATTATGTTTGTCTCGGAACAAAGAGACTACAACTAGTAACATAAATAAAGAGAGAGACGCCGAGCCTGCGGACGTCTGCAAGCTACCTCGGTCTCAAATGTGATCAACTCCCACGCAATCGATGTACTGCTGCTGCTCCTGATTGTAGCCTGGACCTGTGCAAAAACGCACAGAAGTGTAGTATCAGCACAACCGACCCCATGTGCTGGTAAGTGCCTGGCCTATCCCGGCGAAGTAGTGACAAGCCTAGGACCAGACACCCACATAAACCTGTGCAATTCAATATATATGTATACCATAGAATAACAAGAAATAACCAGGTAATAACACAATAAGGAATATCTCAAAGAATTCAACAATTAACAACAGTTAATAAATTCACAAGGAAAAACAAAGTATAATGGAAACACGAGTAATATCAAGTCAAGGAATAGCAAGCAGTTGCACGGCATCACCCTTCGTGCTTTTACTCTCATCCTCACCAAATAAGCAAATAAAGTACACGGCATCACCGTTCGTGCTTTTACTCTCATCCTCACATCCATAGTACGGCATGATCCTTCGTACATGGTTCAATAACAGGGCACGGTATGATCCTTCGTGCATAATCAATAAAACAAGGCACGTCATTAACCTTCGTGCATAAATAATAAAACAAGGCACGACATCACCTTTCGTGCATTATCACTCTTCCTCACCCAAATAACAATCACAGTTAAGGGCAAAGAAAGAAGCAGTAATTCATAAACTGTCCCAATAAGTGCAATCAATAATTATCTTCACAACAAGTCCCGACAAGGGAGAACAATAACAATTCTACAACCTGACAAAGGTTCAACAATTCATCTGTAAATATATCTCAAAATAATCATTTTCCAACGACTCACGGTCATACTAGACGCCAGTGTATGGATGCTCGTCACCACAGCCCATACACCGCACTCGATCACATAACACATAACACATAATCCTATTCCCTCAAGCTAGGATAGAACAAACACTTACCTCGAATGTTTATGAACAATTCAATCCGTAGAAATGTCTTTTTCTTTCAAGTTTGGCTCCAATCCAATCGTATCTATACACAATTGATTTAATATCATCAATACTACTCAACAAACTAATTCTTAAGACCAAATACAACTTTTACAACATTTTGCCCGGAATAGTGAATTTCAACCCCGGGCCCACATGGTCGGAACTCGGGGTTAGGACCAAAATTCGGTTACCCATCCCCCCACGAGTTCAAGTATATGATTTGTTTCAAAATCGGACCTCGATTCGAGGTCCAATTTCCCAATTTATGAAAAACCCTATATTCTATCAAAAACAAGAAATTCTACCATGAAAACCTTTGATTTCTATTGAAAAACATGTTTAATGATGTTAGGAATTGAAAGAATTAAGTAAAAAGTGACTTACAATTATTTTGCAGAAGAAAGAATCCGTGAAGAATCGCAAATGGGTGTTTTTGTTTTGTAAAAAGTGAAGAAATGAACTGAAAATCGGGTTTTACAGGTCTCTGTGTTCGCATTTGCGAACATGGGTTCGCAATTGCGAACCCCGACCAATTTCTGGAGTTTGAAAAATAAGCTAAGGCTGAACTTTTGTTCGCATTTGCGAAGCCAAGGCAAATCTGGGGGCTTCGCATTTGCGAACATATGTTCGCATTTGCGAACCAGGCTGGCCTCCAGGGTCTTTCGCATTTGCGAACATTTGTTCGCATTTGCGAACAAGGCTGGGCTGAGGGACCTTCGCATTTGCGAAGAATGCTTCGCATTTGCGAAGCATGCCTTTTCACTGGAGGCCTCGCAATTGCGAGGTTTGGTTCGCATTTGCGAACCCAAACGGTCCTGGGCACCCTTCGCATTTGCGACCAAGGGTTCGCATTTGCGAACCCTGCCTTGACCTGCCACCTTCGCAATTGCGAGAAATACTTCGCAATTGCGAAGACAACAGTTGGGTGAAAAACCAGCAGTGCAAAAACTCAGAATTTCATCCAACGGCCTATCAAATCTTTACCCGAGCTCCCCGGGCTCCAAACCAAACATGTACACAACATCAAAAACACATTATGAACTTGTTCGTGCGATCACATCGCCAATATCACATCGTTTTCATCAAATCAAGCCTCAAATTCATGATTTTCATACTTTTGGTTTTCAAAACTTTTAAACTTGGAACTCAAGGTCCAAAACATCTCAAACGACATCCGAATGTCACCAAACTTTACAGAAATCACATATATAATATTTAAGACTTGTACCGAGCGTCGGAACCAAAATACGAGCCCGATACCAAGGTCAATTAATTCATTTCCTTTAACAATTACATCAAAAATAATTTCATAGAAAAATTCATAACTTGGGCTCTAGGCCTCAGAATTCGACTCCGGACGCATGTCCAAGTCCCATATTTTCCTACGGACCTCTCGGGACCATCCAATCTCGGGTCTAGATCCGTTTACCAAAAATGTTGACCGAAGTCAACCATATCAATATTAATATCATTTTTATCGAAATTTCTCATAGAATTCATATTTTCTATCACAAAAATCTTTCCGGCTACATGCTCGGATCGTGCACGTAAATCGAGGCAACATGGAATGAGGTTTTCAAGGCCTCGGAAGCTCGAAATGATTAAAAAAATAAGTGATGACCCTTACGACCCGTCGTTATGAGAATTACCGCACACTTTTTCCCGTTTTATGCTTTCATATGTTTCATTATATGTGTTTGGAGGATTTGAAGTAAATCAGGTAGATTTCGGTTAGAAATGAGACAATATTGAGGCGTATCCTGCCGCATTGGGCTGAAGCGAAAGGCAAATTTGCACCAAACTAGCAAGGACCGTTCATAGTATTACGGGTGTTGTCCAATGGAGCCCTATATCTCACAGATGTTGAAGGAAAATGTGTAGAGACTGTTATCAATTCAGATGCAGTCAAGAGATATTATGTATAATTCCTTTTCATTTGTAAATATTATATGTGCTTTCTGCAAAGTTTGGTGACATTCTGTAATGACCCGGCCCGTCGTTATGAGAATTTCCACCCCGTTACCTTGCATTTACATATATTATGCTTTTAAAACAGTATTAGAGTATATCGGGTGAGTTAGGAGTGATTTGGATTGAAAATGAAACAAATAGCATGTTTGAAGAAAAGCTTGAAAATGAAAAGTCAACCAAGAGTTGACTATTGAGTTAGAGTGCTCGGAATCGGATTCTGATGATTCGACTAGTTCCGGGGGATCATTTATGACTTAGGAGAACAATCGGAATTGAATTCGGAGGTCCGGTGTAGTTTTAAGCTTGAATTGGCGAATGTTGAATTTTGGCGAAAACCGGATGGTAGGTGATATTTTGATCCGGGGTCGGAATGGAATTCCGACAATTTCTGTAGCTTCGTTATGTGATTTTGGATATGTCTGCAAATTTTCAGGTCATTCGGACATCGTTTGATCGGGTTTTGGATTGAATGTTAGTTTTGAAAGTTTTTAAGAAATTTAGGCTTGAATCCGTGGGTAATTGGTGATTTTGATGTTTAGGATGGTGTTTTTATGATTGGAACAAGTTCGAATAAGGAATTAGGATGTGTTGGTGTGTTTGAATGAGGTCCCGGGGCCTCGGGGTGTTTTCGGATGGTTAATCGGGAGAAAAACATGGAAATTGCAGGTTTGAGGAGTCCTGTCTCTGTTGTTTCCGCTCCTGCGGAATTATGGGCGCAGGAGCGGGTGCGCTGAAGCGGACCAGGAGCGCAGAAGCGCTGGGCACCGCAGAAGCGGAGCATTTTCCGCTGAAGCGGAATCGCGGAAGCGGACAGGTGAGCCGCAGAAGCGGCCAAGGGCTATGGGGTGAAGTATCGCAGAAGCGGAAGGGTAGCCGCTTAGGCGAGTCCGCAGAGGCGGACGCCTAGACGCAGAAGCGGGAAAACCCGCAGGAGCGGGAAAATCTTCGCAGAAGCGGACGCGTAGAGGCGGTCTGTATACCGCAGAAGCGGATTTGGCCGGCTAAGTTAAGTGTATCAGAAGTTAGAAAAATTTCAGAACATTTCACACATTTGGGTCTCGGCTTTAGAGGCGATTTGGGCGATTTTGAAGAGAAACTCAAGGGAAATCATCAGGTAAGCAACTATGGACTTAAACTATGATTAGTATTGGTATTATTATGCAATTATATCATGAAAATGGAAGAATTTGGGTGATTCATGGAAGATTTAACCCTAGGCTTGAACTTTAGAAAATCAAGGTTTTGAATGAGCAAATGGAGTCCGAATTTGGTAAAATTGATATGCTTAGACTCGTATTGAGATGAGGGTTCCGAATATGTGACTTTCGTAATTTTTCGAGAATCGTACCGAAAGTCGGGTTTTACCAACTTAGTGTAATTATGCAAATTTCATATAAATTGAAGTGGGTTATGATTCTTTGACCCGTATTTGATATAATTATTGTTATTTGACTAGATTCTACACACGAGGCAACGAAATTCAAAGGAAAAGGCATCGCGGACGATTCTACGACCGGCTAGAGGTGAGTAGTTTGTGTATATTGTAGCTTGAGGGTTCGAAACCCCGGCTTAGCACATTGTGACGCTAATAGGGCGTGGCTCGCACACCGTGGCAGGTGCGGGATTGATTGTGATTGGGGATTGAGACTTGGTCCATCCCGGGAATGAATAATATGTTGTTAGTGTTGGAAATACACTGTATTTGCTATATTTGTGGGCTGTAAGCCTTGTTTGGGGCCTTGTGCCGATCTGTAGCG
Organism: Nicotiana noctiflora; assembly: GCA_032618575.1. Lineage (NCBI taxonomy): Eukaryota > Viridiplantae > Streptophyta > Magnoliopsida > Solanales > Solanaceae > Nicotiana > Nicotiana noctiflora. Next base: position 13,666 of record JASVEL010005619.1, on the reverse strand, counting down.
TCCTTAGAGGACAATATTTATGTGATAGCTAAAGATTGCTTAAATCAATGATCTCAGTCCTGGGAATTGTAATCACACTTTTGAAATGCTAAGTCACCGGCTTTTACAAACTTAATAAAGTTAAAGTATTTTTCATCAATTATGAATTGAGAACTGGAAATAAGGAAAATGAATTGTTTTGTGACTTAATTGCTTATTGTGGATTGAGTATGGGATCGGGCTGCACGCCGCAGTGGTTGATATGAGGATCGGGCTGCACGCCGCAACAGTATTGCGCTTGGGCTGTAGGAGCCCCTCCGGAGTCTGTACACACCCCCAGTAAGCGCCGTCGACGTTAAATTGGATCGGGCTACACGCCGTAGCGGTTATGTGCATTGCATTGCATCCGTATTTGTTGAATTACTCTGTGGTAGCTGTATTGTATTGTTGTTGCTAGTTCGTAGGAGATTCGGACTGTAGTGTAGCTTCATATTGTGGTATTTTGTGGATTTCTTACTGTCAGCTACATATATATATATTTGTTACTCACTGAGTACTTAGTACTCACCCCTACTCCCTGCACCTTTTGTGTGCAGACTCAGGTACACAGGAGCAGTAGACGGACATCTCCGGCGTTTACATTGTCACATCGAGTTGCTGAGGTAGCTGCCTACGTTCGCAGAGCCTAGCTTCTCCTCTCATTCCAGTTGTTATTGTATATTTTGTATTCGGACTTGAGTACTTCTATATCGTACTCTCTATTTCCTGTTGGTTTTGTTAGAGGCTCTAGACTTGTGACTCCGGATCTTTGGGAGTGTCAGTACTTTTGTTCAGTATTATTATTATTGGAGTTCTTAAACTCATATATTCTTCTTGGGTTGTCCATTTGGGGACTGGTATTGTGTTATAATTAAACTGTTGGTTTGGCTGGCCTAGCTTGATTGTTGGGCGCCATCACGACTGGATTTGGGTCGTGACAAGTTGGTATCAGAGCTCTAGGTTATTAGGACTCGCGAGTCATGAGCCGGTTTAGTAGGCTTTCGCGGATCGGTACGTAGACGTCCGTATCTATCTTCGAAGGGCTACGAAACTTTAGGAAAAACCTCATTTTCTTGAATTCATATCGTGCGATTTGTGTTATCATGAAATTAAATTTTTCCATATTCTATTCTCTCGCGGATGGCGAGAACACGAGCTAACGGACGTGGCGGACGACCACCATTGGCACCCGAGAGGCCTTGGTCGTGGTAGAGGTAGGGCGACGACACCAGGCACCGGCACTTGGCCGACCCACCGGCCGATCGGACTCGGGACCACATTCCGGCGGTGAACGCTCCGGCGGCTCAGGTTCAGCACCGGCAGTGCCTGTTGTGATACCGGGTCTTCGGGAGACCTTGGCTCGGATATTATCAGTGTGCACAGGCTTGGCACGGGTAGTTGCTGCCACTGCTGCAGTATCTTCTTCACAGGCAGGGGGAGGGAATCGGACCCCCGTGGCTCGCACACCCGAGCCGGTAGAGCCAGTTGCGCCCGTTGCACCGGCTCCTGCATATGTGGTTCCGGTTATGCCCGACGATGAGCAGCGTCATTTGGAGAGATTTGAGAGGTTACGGCCTCCGACATTCGGTGGAGCCGAGGGCGAGGATGCCCGGGGTTTTCTTGACAGATGTCGGCGTATGCTTCGCACCGCGGGTATTCTAGAGTCCGGCGGTGTTTCATTCACCACTTTCCAGGTTCACAGGTGCAGCTTTCCGGTGGTGGGAGGATTTTGAGAGGCGTAGGCCCGCCGGGGTAGTGCCCCTTACTTGGCAGCAATTCTCCACGGTATTTTTGGAGAAGTACGTGCCTCGGTCTCGGAGAGAGGAGCTGCGACGTCAGTTCGAGTGGTTGAAGCAGGGAGAGATGACGGTTAATTAGTACGAGATGAGATTCACACAGTTGGCCCGTCATGCCATGTGGATGGTTCCTACAGACAGAGAGAGGATTCAGAGATTTATTGATGGTCTTATTTATCCCATCCGCATATTGATGACCGGGGAGAGAGTTTCGACAGAGTTACCTTTGAGGAGGTGGTTGATGCTGCCCGTCACATTGAGACGGATCGCCGCAGAGAGAGCGAGAGGAGAGAGAGGCTAAGAGGCCTCGTGGTGCTGGCAGTTACAGTGGTGCTCCGTCTAGGGGCCAATTTCAGCATAGCAGAGGTCGCTCTTTCGGGTCTCATCAGTCTGGACGTACGGAGTCCAGTGGGGTTTCATCCGATCGTGGTCGTCGAGGCCGGCGGGGTTATCGGGGGTCGGCGGAGCCGCCGGCGAGTCGGCACCGCAGCGAGTGCTCTTCCGGCTCGGAGCTGCGCTCCTGTTTCCTCGGCACGGGATTCATCGGTAGCGAGGGGTCCTCGGCAGCCCCTCCTTCCATCTTCGAGGCCGTTGTTTTGAGTGCGGTGATTTGGGCCATATCGGGGAGAGAGTGTCCTCGGTGGCTGCGTAAGCGGTCTCGGCGGAGGGATCGGCCTTCGTCTTCTACTCCTCGTTTCTTCGGCGCCGGCACGGTCGGCCTAGGACCGGTGGCCGGGTATCCGAGAGGTCGCCCGGGGGCGAGGATCGTACTGGTGGAGGCCGGGCTCGTTTCTATGCTTTTCCGGATAGGAAGGATGCTAGCGCTTCAGATGCGGTTATTTCGGGTATTATTTCAGTCTGCCACAGGGATGCTTATGTCTTATTTGATCCCGGATCCACCTATTCTTATGTCTCTACTTATTTTGCACATCATTTGGGTATGAGCCGTGGTATTCTTGCTTTGCCCGTACATGTGTCTACCCCGGTGGGGGATACTGTTGTTGTGGATCAGGTATATCGATCCTGTATTATTACTATTGGGGGTCCGGAGACCCGAGTTGATTTATTACTACCGGGCATGGTAGATTTCGATGTTATTCTAGGCATGGATTGGCTATCTCCTTACCATGCGATTATGGACTGTCATGCCAAGACAGTCACACTAGCTATTCCAGGTAATCCGAGGATCGAGTGGCGTGGCTTGACTGATTATGTGTCCGACAAGGTGATTTCTTATATAAAGGCTCAACGAATGATTGGCAAGGGTTGTTTATCTTATTTGGCCTTCATTAGAAATGTTGAGGCCGAGACACCCAGTCTTGATTTGGTCCCCATTGTGAGGGAGTTTCCGGATGTATTTCCAGCAGACCTGCCGGGCATGCCGCCTGACAGAGATATTGACTTTGGTATTGACTTGGTGCCGGGCACTCAGCCCATTTCTATTCCTCCCTATCGCATGGCACCAGCGGAGTTAAAAGAATTGAAAGAACAGCTTCAAGAACTCTTAGATAAGGGTTTCATTCGCCCGAGTGTGTCACCTTGGGGTGCACCGGTGTTGTTCGTGAAGAAGAAAGATGGCACAATGAGAATGTGCATTGATTACAGGCAGCTGAACAAGGTAACAGTGAAGAATAAGTACCCATTACCTCGTATTGAGGACCTATTTGATCAGCTACAGGGAGCTAGTGTATTTTCTATGATTGATCTTCGATCGGGCTATCATCAGTTGAAGATCAGGGACTCGGATATTATGAAGACGGCGTTCAGGACGCGATATGGGCACTACAAGTTTCTGGTGATGTCTTTCGGGTTGACTAATGCCCTAGCAGCATTCATGCACTTGATGAATAGTGTATTTCGGCCGTACCTTGATTCTTTTGTGATTGTGTTTATTGATGATATCTTGGTATACTCACGCAGCCAGGAGGAGCATGCACAGCATTTGAGAGTGGCATTGCAGAGGTTGAGGGAAGAGAAGCTTTATGCAAAATTCTCTAAGTGTGAGTTATGGCTTGATACTGTGGGTTTTCTGGGACATATAGTGTCCAGTGATGGTATTAGGGTTGATCCTCAGAAGGTTGAGGCAGTGCAGAATTGGCCCAGACCTTCCTCAGCTACGGAGATTCGTAGTTTTCTCGGTTTGGCAGGTTATTATCGTCGGTTTGTTCAGGATTTCTCATCTATTGCTTCACCGTTGACTAAGTTGACACAGAAGAATGCTCCATTTGTGTGGTCTGATGAATGTGAAGAGAGCTTTCAGAAGCTCAAGGAGGCTTTGACCACAGCTCCAGTACTTGTGTTACCATCGGCCTCGGGGTCATATACGGTGTATTGTGATGCTTCCAGAGTTGGACTCGGTTGTGTGTTGATGCAGGGAGGGTAGAGTTATTGCATATGCTTCTCGTCAGCTAAAGCCCCACGAGAAGAACTACCCTGTTCATGATTTGGAGTTAGCTGCTATTGTTCATGCCTTGAAAATTTGGAGGCATTATCTATATGGTGTATCTTGTGATGTATATACAGACCACCGCAGCCTTCAGCATTTGTTTAAGCAAAAAGATCTAAATTTGAGGCAGCGGAGATGGCTTGAATTGCTTAAAGACTATGATATTACTATCTTGTATCATCCGGGAAAGCCAATGTAGTGGCTGATGCATTGAGCCGGAAGGCTATTAGTATGGGCAGTTTGGCGTATATTCCAGTTGGGGAGAGACCCCTAGCAGTTGATGTTCAGGCGTTAGCTAATCGGATGGTAAGGCTGGATATTTCTGAGCCCAGTCGGGTGATGGCTTGTGTAGTAGCTCGTTCTTCTTTATATGATCGTATTCGAGAGCGCCGGTATGATGATCCACACTTACTTGTCCTTAAGGACAAAGTTCAGCATGATGATGCCAGAGATGTCATTATTGATAGTGATGGTGTATTGCGGATGCAGGGCCGGATATGCGTGCCCAATGTAGACGGCCTTCGTAAGTTGATATTGGAGGAGGCCCATAGCTCGCGGTATTCTATTCATCCAGGAGCCGCGAAGATGTACCAGGATTTGAAGCAGCATTACCGGTGGAGAAAGATGAAGAAAGATATTGTGAGCCATGTGGCTCGGTGTCTAAACTGTCAGCAGGTCAAGTATGAGCATCAGAGACCTGGTGGTGTATTCGAGCGTATTGATATTCCGGAGTGGAAGTGGGAAAGAATAACTATGGACTTTGTTAGTGGACTCCCTCGGACAGCGAGGAAGTTTGATTCGGTTTGGGTGGTGGTGGATAGGTTGACTAAGTCAGCTCACTTCATCCCAGTGTGTACTACCTATACCTCAGAGCGGTTGGCAGAGATATTCATCCGTGAGATAGTGAGATTGCATGGAGTTCCCATTTCTATTATATCGGACAGAGGTACCCAGTTCACTTCTCAGTTCTGGAGGACATTTCAGCGAGAGTTGGGTTCACAGGTAGAGTTGAGCACAGCATTTCATCCACAGATGGATGGGCAGTCTGAGCGTACTATTCAGATATTGGAGGACATGTTGCGTGCTTGTGTTATTGATTTTGGTGGTTCATGGGCTGATTATTTGCCTTTGGCGGAGTTTGCTTACAATAATAGCTATCGGTCCAGCATTCAGATGGCACCGTATGAAGCTTTATATGGGAGGCGGTGTAGGTCTCCAGTTGGTTGGTTCGAGCCCGGCGAGGCTAGGTTGTTAGGGACGGAGTTAGTCCAAGATGCCTTAGACAAGGTGAAGGTGATTCAGGAGAGACTTCGCACAGCTCAGTCGCGTCAGAAGAGTTATGCAGACCGGAAGGTCCGAGATGTGTCCTATTCAGTAGGTGAGAAAGTGTTGCTGAAAGTTTCGCCTATGAAGGGTGTTATGAGGTTTGGAAAGAAAGGAAAGTTAAGCCCAAGGTTTATTGGACCTTTTGAGGTGCTTAGGAAAGTTGGGGAGGTGGCTTATATGCTTGCTTTGCCACCCGGTTTGTCGGGAGTTCACCCGGTGTTCCATGTATCTATGCTCCGGAAGTATGTCGGAGACCCGTCTCATGTGTTGGACTTCAGCACGATACAGGATGTGGAACCAGTAGCCATTTTGGGTCGACAGGTTCGATTTTGGGTCGACAGGTTCGTAAGCTGAGATCTAAGGATATAGCTTCAGTGAAAGTGCAGTGGAGAGGTCGTCCCGTGGAGGAAGCAACTTGGGAGACCGAGCAGGAAATGCAGAGGAGATATCCACACTTGTTTGATGCTCCAGGTATGTTTCTTAACCCGCTCGCGGACGAGCGTTTGTTTAAGTTGGGGAGAATGTAACGACCCGGCCCGTCGTTACGAGAATTTCCACCCCGTTACCTTGCATTTACATATATTATGCTTTTAAAACAGTATTAGAGTATATCGGGTGAGTTAGGAGTGATTTGGATTGAAAATGAAACAAATAACATGTTTGAAGAAAAGCTTGAAAAATGAAAAGTCAACCAAGAGTTGACTATTGAGTTAGAGTGCTCGGAACCGGATTTCGATGATTCGACTAGTTCCGGGGGATCATTTATGACTTAGGAGAACAATCGGAATTGAATTCGGAGGTCCGGTGTAGTTTTAAGCTTGAATTGGCGAATGTTGAATTTTGGCGAAAACCGGATGGTAGGTGATATTTTGATCCGGGGTCGGAATGGAATTCCGACAATTTCTGTAGCTTCGTTATGTGATTTTGGATATATCTGCAAATTTTTAGGTCATTCGGACATCGTTTGATCGGGTTTTGGATTGAATGTTAGTTTTGAAAGTTTTTAAGAAATTTAGGCTTGAATCCGTGGGTAATTGGTGATTTTGATGTTTAGGATGGTGTTTTTATGATTGGAACAAGTTCGAATAAGGAATTAGGATGTGTTGGTGTGTTTGAATGAGGTCCCGGGGGCCTCGGGGTGTTTTCGGGTGGTTAATCGGGAGAAAAACATGGAAATTTCAGGTTTGGAGAGTCCTGTATCTGTTGTTTCCGCTCTTGCGGAATTATGGGCGCAGGAGCGGGTGCGCTGAAGCGGACGAGGAGCGCAGAAGCGCTGGGCACCGCAGAAGCGGAACATTTTCCGCTGAAGCGGAATCGCGGGAGCGGACAGGGAGCCGCAGAAGCGGCCATCGCAGAAGCGGAAGGGAAGCCGCTCAGGCGAGTCCGCAGAGGCGGACGCCTAGTCGCAGAAGCGGAAATATCCGCAGGAGCGATCGAATCTCCGCAGAAGCGGACGCGTAGGAGCGGAAATTCTTCCGCAGAAGCGAAAATCGCTGTAAGTTAAGTGTATCAGAAGTTAGAAAAATTTCAGAACATTTCACACATTTGGGTCTCGGCTTTAGAGGCGATTTGGGCGATTTTGAAGAGAAACTCAAGGGAAATCATCAGGTAAGCAACTATGGACTTAAACTATGATTAGTATTGGTATTATTATGCAATTATATCATGAAAATGGAAGAATTTGGGTGATTCATGGAAGATTTAACCCTAGGCTTGAACTTTAGAAAATCAAGGTTTTGAATGAGCAAATGGAGTCCGAATTTGGTAAAATTGATATGCTTAGACTCGTATTGAGATGAGGGTTCCGAATATGTGACTTTCGTAATTTTTCGAGAATCGTACCGAAAGTCGGGTTTTACCAACTTAGTGTAATTATGCGAATTTCATATAAATTGAAGTGGGTTATGATTCTTTGACCCGTATTTGATATAATTATTGTTATTTGACTAGATTCTACACACGAGGCAACGAAATTCAAAGGAAAAGGCATCGCGGACGATTCTACGACCGGCTAGAGGTGAGTAGTTTGTGTATATTGTAGCCTGAGGGTTCGAAACCCCGGCTTAGCACATTGTGACGCTAATAGGGCGTGGCTCGCACACCGTGGCAGGTGCGGGATTGATTGTGATTGGGGATTGAGACTTGGTCCATCCCGGGAATGAATAATATGTTGTTAGTGTTGGAAATACACTGTATTTGCTATATTTGTGGGCTGTAAGCCTTGTTTGGGGCCTTGTGCCGGTAAATAGCGAGTTTGTGTATATTACACTGACCTAAACAAAATGTCACGACCCTAGTTCACCAATTGTGAACATGTCGTGATGGCACCCAGTTCCCACGACTAGGTAAGCCTAACACGTTGCGGAATATACAAGTTATAAATACTTAAATAAGAAACGACGGAAAATAGCATAAAAGATATGTAATCCGTGCCGCTCGGCACATACATCCATCACACAATGAATAAAACACTACCAAGATCCGGAACCCCACGGTAACACAGACTAAAAGGGGAAATACAACTGTGGCTCTATGTGTAAAGAGTATCTAACAACGAAATGAAGAAAAATGTCAACTAGTAATACTAGAATAGAAGGGAAGCCTCCGGATCCGCGGACGTAGCGGATCATACCTCGAAGTCTCCCAGAAAGCTGCAGAATCACCTAGTACGAGCCTGCTCTGATGTACCTGGATCTGCACAACAAAAGTGTGCAGAAGAGTAGCATGAGTACACCACGGCGGTACTCAGTAAGTGCCAAGCCTAACCTCGATGGAGTAGTGACGAGGTAGGTCAGGGCCCTACTGAGAAACAATAATACAATGATGAAAACAAAATAAACAGTTTATATGATAATAATTTCCGAAATAACAACATTATGATAATTACTACAACTGTCTACGATTAAGCTAATAACAAATAACCAACTCAAATAAACAAATCCAGGATCTGTGGGAATTGAACCCACAGTCCCATTCTCAGTACCTCTGGGTCTCCGGGAATCGAACCCGCAGTCCATATCTCAATAACTCAGGATCTCCGGGAATCGAACCCGCAGTCCACAAACAATATCACTCCGGGTCTCCGGGAATCGAACCCACAGCCCTGGGATCTCCGGGAATTGAACCCGCAGTCCACCAACACATCAAATAAAGAAAACACACAGAGAGAATATGATATGTTAAATTACAACTTCACCGAAACTAGTGCCCACAATTTATCAAGAAGTTCAAGTAAATCAACTAGGCAATTAAACATGTTGAATCCGAGCTAATCATGCTTTTCTAACTAATACCGGGTAACGGTAACGCTTTTATCAGCTAAGAGCAGGAATATCACTAATCGGACAATTCAAGTAAAGTGTGTGTTACAACAACCAGCGCATGTACACGCCCGTCACCTCGCATACAAGGCATTTAAACTATCACATAATATCCTAGGGGTGAAAGTTCCCCCACACGAGGTTAGACAAGCCACTTACCTCAATTCCGGTACAAAACCGCTAAGAAATAACCCTCTTGCCGCGAATGTCGGCCTCCACAAGTGTAGTATCCGATAAAAATCAATAGAATCACATCAAAATAGGCCAATTGGGCATTACCCAATCAAATTAACTCAAAATTCACCAAAACCCACAAGTTGCCAAAACCCGACTTTCGGTACGCTTAACGAAAATTCACGAAAGTTATATATTCGGAACCTTTGTTTCAATACGAGTCTATGCATATAAAGTTTACCAAATTCGGACTCCGTTTGCCCACTCAAAACCTTGATTTTCTAAAGGTTTTGGTCTAGGGTGAAAACCCCCATTAATTACCCAAATTCCTCCATTTTCATGAAAAACTTGCATAATATTATCAACAACAATCATAATTGGAGTCCATAATTGATTACCTGAAGAAACCCCTTGAATCTCCCTTCAAAATCGCCCAAATCGCCCCTTAAGCCGAGACCCAAAATGTGTGAAATGTTCTGAAATTTTTCTAACTTCCTGATACACTTACTTACAGCGATTTTCGCTTCTGCGGAACATTTTCCGCTTCTACGCATCCGTATCCGCGACCAAAGGGTCGCTTCAGCGATTCCAGGCCTGGCTGGCCATTTCCGCTTCTGCGAACAAGAGGGCCGCTTAAGCGGATCCGCTTCTGCGAAGAAGCATCCGCTTCTGCGGAACGTCCGCCTCTGCGCATAATTGACCGCTTCCGCGGTCTCGCCCAAACGGTAAGATGTCCGCTTCTGCGGACCATGTCCATTTCTCCCCGTCCGCTTCTGCGATCACTGGCATCGCACCAGCGACCCCGCTTCAGCGGATTGGATTCCGCTTCTGCGGAAATAGCCGCTCCTACGCATCTTGTCCGCTTCTGCGGACACGCTCCTGCGCCCAAAATTCCGCAGGAGCGGAAACAACAGAAGCAGGATCCCAATCTGCAATTCTTCCACAATTTCTCCCGTTTAACCATCCGAAATCACCCCGAGGCCCCGGGACCTCATCCAAACATGCCAACACATCTTAATACCTTATTCGAACTTGCTCAAATCCTCAAAACACGTCTAACAACATCAAAACCCATAATTCACATCGAATTCAAGCCTAAATTTCTTAAAACTTTCCGAATTGCACATTCGATCTAAAACCCGACCAAACGACGTCCGAATGACTTGAAAAGTTGCGGACATATCCAAAATCACATAACGAAGCTACAGAAATTGTCGGAATTCCATTCCGACCCCCGGATCAAAATCTCACCTATCGTTCGGATTCGCCAAAATTTCAACCTTCGGCATTTCAAGCCTAATTGAGCTACGGACCTCCAAAATACATTCCGAACGCGCTCCTAACCCCGAAATCACCTAACGGAGCTAATGGAACCATCGGATTTCCGTTCCGAGATCGTCTTAACAATGTTCCGGCTACGGACCGTTTTCTAGTTTCAAAGCTCTTATTTAGGGACTAAGTGTCCCAAAATGCTCAAATTTTCGGAACCGACTCTCCCGGCAACCCACAATAGCAGAAATGAACTTAGGGGAACAGTTAAATTAGGGATTGGGGCGTAATTTTCTAAAACGACCGGCAGGGTTGTTACATCTTCCCACACTTAAGGATTCATTCTTCCTTGAACGAGCATAGAAAACATACCTGGAGTGGTGAAGAGATGAGGGTACTGGTTGCGCATATCCTGCTCGGTCTCCCAAGTCGCCTCCTCGGCCAGCTGACCCCGCCACTGAACCTTTACTAAAGCGATGTTCTTTGACCTTAGCTTTCTGACTTGCCTGTCTAGAATGGCTATTGGCTCCTCAACATAAGACAGATCTTTGTCTAGCTGAACGGATGTGAAATCCAACACATGCGACGGGTCACCATGGTATCTCCGGAGCATGGAGACATGAAATACGGGGTGAACTCCGGCTAGGGTGGGAGGTAAGGCCAACTCGCAAGCAACCTCCCCAACACGCCTCAAAATCTCAAAAGGACGATAAATCTGGGACTCGGCTTCCCTTTCTTCCCAAACCTCATAACGCCCGTCATGGGCGAGACTCGAAGAGAACCCGCTCGCCGACCATAAAAGCCACGTCGCGAACCTTCGCGTCCGCGTAACTCTTCTCGTCCGGGCCGGGCCGCACGAAGTACGTGCGAATCACCTTGACCTTGTCCGTAGCCTCCTGAACCATATCAGTACCTAGCAACCTGGCCTCGCCGGCTCAAACCAACCCACGGGAGACCCGCACCTCCTACCATATAGGGCCTCGTACGGTGCCATCCGAATACTAGACTGGTAGCTGTTGTTATAAGCAAACTCTGCCGGTGGTAAGAAGTGATCCCATGAACCTCCAAACTCGATCACGCACGCACGGAGCATATCCTCCAAAATGTGAATAGTGCGTTCGGACCGCCCATCGGTCTGGGGGTGAAATGCCGTGCTCGGCTCCACCCGAGTACCTAACTCCTCCCTGTACGGCTCTCCGGAACCGTGAAGTGAGCCGAGTGCCTCTATCCGAAATGATAGAAACCTGGAATACCATGCGACCGGACTATCTCCCCTGATATAGATCTCCGCCGGTCGCTCCGATGAATAAGTAGTGCTCACCGGGTATAAAATGGGCGGACTTGGTCGGCCGATCCACAATAACCCAAATAGAATCGAACTTCCTAATAGTCCGTGGAAGCCCAGATACAAAGTCCATGGTGATGCGCTCCCATTTCCACTCCGGAATCTCAATCCGCTGCATCAATCCACCCGGACGCTGATGCTCATACTTCACCTGCCGGCAGTTGAGGCATCTAGAAACATAATCAACTATATCCCTCTTCATCCGCCTCCACCGGTAATGTTGTTTCAAGTCCTGATACATCTTCGCGGCTCCTGGATGGATGGAATACCGCGAACTATGGGCCTCTGCTAGAATCAGTTCTCGAAGATCATCCACATTAGGCACACAGATACGCCCCTGCATCCTCATAACTCCATCATCCCCGATGGTAACATCTCGAGCATCACCACGCCGAACTCTATCATGAAGGACAAGCAAATGAGGGTCGTCGAACTGACGCTCCCTGATGCGGTCAAATAGAGAAGACCGAGAAACCACACAAGCTAGAACCCGGCTGGGCTCCGAAAGATCCAGTCTAACCAACTGCCTGGCCAAAGCCTGAACATCCATCGCCATAGGCCTCTCCGAAGCTGGTAGATATGCTAAACTCCCCAAACTCTCTGCCCGACGACTCAAGGCATCAGCAACCACGTTAGCCTTGCTCGGATGATAGAGAATAGTAATATCATAGTCCTTCAGTAGTTCCAACCATCTCCTCTGACGCATATTCAGGTCCTTCTGCTTAAGCAAGTGCTGCAAGCTCCGGTGATCAGTGTAGATCTCACAAGGAACCCCATATAAATAATGACGCCAAATTTTCGAGGCGTGAACAATGGCAGCTAGCTCCAAATCATGAACAGGGTAATTCTTCTCATGCACCTTCGGTTGTCTCGACGCGTAGGCAATCACCCTACCGTCCTGCATCAATACCGCACCGAGTCCAACTCGTGAGGCATCACAATATATAGTATAGGACCCCAAACTTGTAGGCAACATCAATATAGGGGCCGAAGTCAAAGCTGTCTTGAGGTTCTGAAAGCTCGCCTCACACTCGTCTGTCCACTGAAAAGGGGCACCCTTTTGGGTCAATCTAGTCATAGGTGCAGCAATCGAAGAGAACCCTCTACGAAACGACGGTAATAGCCCGCTAAACCAAGGAAACTGCGAATCTCAGTAGCGGAGGAGGGTCTGGGCCAACTCTGCACGGCCTCCACCTTCATCGGATCTACTCGAATACCATCACTCGATACCACGTGGCCCAAAAATGCCACTGAACTCAACCAGAATTCACATTTAGAGAACTTGGCATAAAGCTGCTTCTCCCTCAGGATCTGAAGCACTATTCTCAAATGTTGCTCGTGCTCTTCCCGGCTCCGAGAATATACTAGAATATCATCAATGAAGACAATCACGAACGAGTCCAGATAAGGCCTGAACACACTGTGCATCAAATGCATAAATGCTGCTGGGGCATTAGTCAACCCAAAAGACATCACGAGGAACTCATAGTGACCATACCGGGTCCTGAAGGCAGTCTTCGGGATATCTGGCTCCCGAATCTTCAGCTGGTGATACCCAGAGCGCAAATCAATCTTAGAAAACACATGTGCGCCATGTAACTGGTCAAATAAATCATCAATACGGGGCAAAGGATACCGGTTCTTCACTGTAACCTTATTCAGCTGACGATAGTCAATACACATACGCATAGAACCGTCCTTTTTCTTCACAAACAATACAGGAGCACCCCGAGGCGAAACACTGGGTCGAATAAAACCCTTGCCTAATAACTCCTGTAACTGATCCTTCAACTCCTTTAACTCAGGAGGAGCTATATGGTACGGTGGAATAGAAATGGGTTGAGTGCCCGGCAATAAGTCAATAGCAAAGTCAATATCTCTGTCGGGCGGCATACCCGGAAGATCAGCTGGAAATACATCCGCAAAGTCATGTACCACATGAACAGAATCAATAGAGGGAGTGTCAATACTG
>JASVEL010005618.1:0-91076 GCA_032618575.1 Nicotiana noctiflora | reverse complement strand
CACTGTATTTGCTATATTTGTGGGCTGTAAGCCTTGTTTGGGGCCTTGTGCCGATCTGTAGCGTCCTTAGAGGACAATATTTATGTGATAGCTATAATTGCTTAAATCACTGATCTCAGTCCTGGAAATTGAAATCACACTTTTGAAATGCTAAGTCACCGGCTTTTACAAACTTAATAAAGTTAAAGTATTTTTCATAAATTATGAATTGAGAACTGGAATTAAGGAAAATGAATTGTTTTGTGACTTAATTGCTTATTGTGGACTGAGTATGGGATCGGGCTGCACGCCGCAGATGGTTGATATGAGGATCGGGCTGCACGCCGCAGCAGTATTGCGCTTGGGCTGTAGGAGCCCCTCCGGAGTCTGTACACACCCCCAGTGAGCGCCGTCGACGTTAAATTGGATCGGGCTACACGCCGTAGCGGTTATGTGCATTGCATTGCATCTGTATTTGTTGAATTACTCTGTGGTAGCTGTATTGTATTGTTGTTGCTAGTTCGTAGGAGATTCGGACTGTAGTGTAGCTTCATATTGTGGTATTTTGTGGATTTCTTACTGTCAGCTACATATATATATTTGTTACTCACTGAGTACTTAGTACTCACCCCTACTCCCTGCACCTTTTGTGTGCGGACTCAGGTACACAGGAGCAGTAGACGGACATCTCCAGCGTTTACATTGTCACATCGAGTTGCTGAGGTAGCTGCCTACGTTCGCAGAGCCTAGCTTCTCCTCTCATTCCAGTTGTTATTGTATATTTTGTATTCAGACTTGAGTACTTCTATATCGTACTCTCTATTTCCTGTTGGGTTTTGTTAGAGGCTCTAGACTTGTGACTCCGGATCTTTGGGAGTGTCAGGTACTTTTGTTCAGTATTATTATTATTGGAGTTCTTAAACTCATATATTCTTCTTGGGTTGTCCATTTGGGGACTGGTATTGTGTTATAATTAAATTGTTGGTCTGGCTGGCCTAGCTTGATTGTTGGGCGCCATCACGACCGGATTTGGGTCGTGACAAGTTGGTATCAGAGCTCTAGGTTATTAGGACTCGCGAGTCATGAGCCGGTTTAGTAGGCTTTCGCGGATCGGTACGTAGACGTCCGTATCTATCTTCGAAGGGCTACAGAAACTTTAGGAAAAACCTCATTTTCTTGAATTCATATCGTGCGATTTGTGTTATCATGAAATTAAATCTTTCCATATTCTATTCTCTCGCAGATGGCGAGAACACGAGCTAACGGACGTGGCGGACGACCACCATTGGCACCCAGAGGCCGTGGTCGTGGTAGAGGTAGGGCAGCAGCACCAGCACCAGCACTTGCTGACCCACCGGCTGATCGGACTCAGGACCAGATTCCAGCGGCGAACGCTCCGGCAGCTCAGGTTCAGGCACCGGCAGTGCCTATTGTGATACCGGGTCTTCAGGAGACCTTGGCTCAGATATTATCAGTGTGCACAGGCTTGGCACAGGTAGTTGCTGCTACTGCTGCAGTATCTTCTTCACAGGCAGGGGGAGGGAATCAGACCCCCGTGGCTCACACACCCGAGCCGGTTCAGCCAGTTGCGCCCGTTGCACCAGCTCCTGCATATGTGGTTCCAGTTATGCCCGACGATGAGCAGCGTCGTTTGGAGAGATTTGAGAGGCTACAGCCTCCGACATTCAGTGGAGCTGAGGGCGAGGATGCCCAGGGTTTTCTTGACAGATGTCAGCGCATGCTTCGCACCGCGGGTATTCTAGAGTCCAGCGGTGTTTCATTCACCACTTTTCAGTTCACAGGTGCAGCATTTCAGTGGTGGGAGGATTTTGAGAGGCGTAGGCCCGCTGGGGCAGTGCCCCTCACTTGGCAGCAGTTCTCCACGGTATTTTTGGAGAAGTACGTGCCTCAGTCTCAGAGAGAGGAGCTGCGACGTCAGTTCGAGTGGTTGAAGCAGGGAGAGATGACAGTTAATCAGTACGAGATGAGATTCACACAGCTGGCCCGTCATGCCATGTGGATGGTTCCTACCGACAGGGAGAGGATCCGGAGATTTATTGATGGTCTTATTTATCCCATCCGCATATTGATGACCAGGGAGAGAGTTTCGACAGTTACCTTTGAGGAGGTGGTTGATGCTGCCCGTCACATTGAGACAGATCGCCGCAGAGAGCGAGAGGAGAGAGAGGCTAAGAGGCCTCGTGGTACTGGCAGTTACAGTGGTGCTCCGTCTAGGGGCCAATTTCAGCATAGCAGAGGTCGCTCTTTCAGGTCTCATCAGTCTGGACGTACAGAGTCCAGTGGGGTTTCATCTGATCGTGGTCGTCAAGGCCAGCAGGGTTATCAGGGTCAGCAGAGCCGCCAGCAGAGTCAGCCTGCACTGAGTGCTCTTCCAGCTCAGAGCTCTGCTCCTGTTTCCTCAGCACAGGATTCATCGGTAGCGAGGGGTCCTCAGCAGCCCCTTCTTCCATCTTCAGGCCGTTGTTTTGAGTGCGGTGATTTGGGCCATATCAGGAGAGAGTGTCCTCAGTGGCTTCGTAAGCGGTCTCAGCGGAGGGATCAGCCTTCGTCTTCTACTCCTGTTTCTTCAGCGCCAGCACAGTCGGCTAGGACTGGTGGCCAGGTATCCAGAGGTCGCCCCAGGGGCGAGGATCGTACTGGTGGAGGCCAGGCTCGTTTCTATGCTCTTCCGGACAGGAAGGATGCTAGTGCTTCAGATGCGGTCATTTCAGGTATTATCTCAGTCTGCCACAGGGATGCTTCTGTCTTATTTGATCCCGGATCCACCTATTCTTATGTCTCTACTTATTTTGCACATCATTTGGGTATGACCCGTGGTATTCTTGCTTTGCCCGTACATGTGTCTACCCCAGTGGGGGATACTGTTGTTGTGGATCAGGTATATCGATCCTGTATTATTACTATTGGGGGTCTGGAGACCCGAGTTGATTTATTACTACTGGGCATGGTAGATTTCGATGTTATTCTAGGCATGGATTGGCTATCTCCTTACCATGCGATTCTGGACTGTCATGCCAAGACAGTCACACTAGCTATTCCAGGTAATCCGAGGATCGAGTGGCGTGGCTTGACTGATTATGTGTCCGACAGGGTGATTTCTTATATAAAGGCTCAACGAATGATTGGCAAGGGTTGTTTGTCTTATTTGGCCTTCATTAGAAATGTTGAGGCCGAGACACCCAGTCTTGATTCGGTCCCCATTGTGAGGGAGTTTCCGGATGTATTTCCAGCAGACCTACCAGGCATGCCGCCTGACAGAGATATTGATTTTGGTATTGACTTGGTGCCGGGCACTCAGCCCATTTCTATTCCTCCCTATCGCATGGCACCAGCAGAGTTAAAAGAATTGAAAGAACAGCTTCAGGAACTCTTAGATAAGGGTTTCATTCGTCCAAGTGTGTCACCTTGGGGTGCACCGGTGTTGTTCGTGAAGAAGAAAGATGGCACAATGAGAATGTGCATTGATTACAGGCAGCTGAACAAGGTAACAGTGAAGAATAAATACCCATTACCTCGTATTGAGGACCTATTTGATCAGCTACAGGGAGCTAGTGTATTTTCTAAGATTGATCTTCGATCGGGCTATCATCAGTTGAAGATCAGGGACTCGGATATTATGAAGACAGCGTTCAGGACGCGATATGGGCACTACGAGTTCCTGGTGATGTCTTTCGGGTTGACTAATGCCCCAGCAGCATTCATGCACTTGATGAATAGTGTATTTCGGCCGTACCTTGATTCTTTTGTGATTGTGTTTATTGATGATATCCTGGTATATTCACGCAGCCAGGAGGAGCATGCACAGCATTTGAGAGTGGCATTGCAGAGGTTGAGAGAAGAGAAGCTTTATGCAAAATTCTCTAAGTGTGAGTTCTGGCTTGATACTGTGGGTTTTCTGGGACATATAGTGTCCAGTGATGGTATTCGGGTTGATCCTCAGAAGGTCGAGGCAGTGCAGAATTGGCCCAGACCTTCCTCAGCTACAGAGATTCGGAGTTTTCTCGGCTTGGCAGGCTATTATCGTCGGTTTGTTCAGGATTTCTCATCTATTGCTTCACCGTTGACTAAGCTGACACAGAAGAATGCTCCATTTGTGTGGTCTGATGAATGTGAAGAGAGCTTTCAGAAGCTCAAGGAGGCTTTGACCACGGCTCCAGTACTTGTGTTACCATCGGCCTCAGGGTCATATACGGTGTATTGTGATGCTTCCAGAGTTGGACTCGGTTGTGTGTTGATGCAGGAGGGTAGAGTTATTGCATATGCTTCTCGTCAGCTAAAGCCCCACGAGAAGAACTACCCTGTTCATGATTTGGAGTTAGCTGCTATTGTTCATGCCTTGAAGATTTGGAGGCATTATCTATATGGTGTATCTTGTGATGTATATACAGACCACCGCAGCCTTCAGCATTTGTTTAAGCAAAAAGATCTAAATTTGAGGCAGCGGAGATGGCTTGAATTGCTTAAAGACTATGATATTACTATCTTGTATCATCCCGGGAAAGCCAATGTAGTGGCTGATGCATTGAGCCGGAAGGCTATTAGTATGGGCAGTTTGGCGTATATTCCAGTTGGGGAGAGACCCCTAGCAGTTGATGTTCAGGCGTTAGCTAATCAGATGGTAAGGCTGGATATTTCTGAGCCCAGTCGGGTGATGGCTTGTGTAGTAGCTCGTTCTTCTTTATATGATCGTATTCGAGAGCGCCAGTATGATGATCCACACTTACTTGTCCTTAAGGACAGAGTTCAGCATGATGATGCTAGAGATGTCACTATTGATAGTGAGGGTGTATTGCGGATGCAGGGCCGGATATGTGTGCCCAATGTTGATGGCCTTCGTGAGTTGATATTGGAAGAGGCCCACAGCTCGCGGTATTCTATTCATCCAGGAGCCGCGAAGATGTATCAGGATTTGAAGCAGCATTACTGGTGGAGAAAGATGAAGAAAGATATTGTGAGCCATGTGGCTCGGTGTCTAAACTGTCAGCAGGTCAAGTATGAGCATCAGAGACCTGGTGGTGTATTCCAGCGTATTGATATTCCGGAGTGGAAGTGGGAAAGAATAACTATGGACTTTGTTAGTGGACTCCCTCGGACAGCGAGGAAGTTTGATTCAGTTTGGGTGGTGGTGGATAGGTTGACCAAGTCAGCTCACTTCATCCCAGTGTGTACTACCTATACCTCGGAGCGGTTGGCAGAGATATTCATCCGTGAGATAGTGAGATTGCATGGAGTTCCTATTTCCATTATATCGGACAGAGGTACCCAGTTCACATCTCAGTTCTGGAGGACATTTCAGCGAGAGTTGGGTTCACAGGTGGAGCTGAGCACAGCATTTCATCCACAGACGGATGGGCAGTCCGAGCGTACTATTCAGATATTGGAGGACATGTTGCGTGCTTGTGTCATTGATTTTGGTGGTTCATGGGCTGATTATTTGCCTTTGGCGGAGTTTGCTTACAATAATAGCTATCAGTCCAGCATTCAGATGGCACCGTATGAAGCTTTATATGGGAGGCGGTGTAGGTCTCCAGTTGGTTGGTTCGAGCCCGGCGAGGCTAGGTTGTTAGGGACAGAGTTAGTCCAAGATGCCTTAGATAAGGTGAAGGTGATTCAGGAGAGACTTCGCACAGCTCAGTCGCGTCAGAAGAGTTATGCGGACCGGAAGGTCCGAGATGTGTCTTATTCAGTAGGTGAGAAGGTGTTGCTGAAAGTTTCGCCTATGAAGGGTGTTATGAGGTTTGGAAAGAAAGGAAAGTTGAGCCCAAGGTTTATTGGACCTTTTGAGGTGCTTAGGAAAGTTGGGGAGGTGGCTTATATGCTTGCTTTGCCACCCAGTTTGTCGGGAGTTCACCCGGTGTTCCATGTATCTATGCTCCGGAAGTATGTCGGAGACCCGTCTCATGTGTTGGACTTCAGCACGATACAGCTAGATGAGGATTTGACTTATGATGTGGAACCAGTAGCCATTTTGGGTCGACAGGTTCGTAAGCTGAGATCTAAGGATATAGCTTCAGTGAAAGTGCAGTGGAGAGGTCGTCCCGTGGAGGAAGCAACTTGGGAGACCGAGCAGGAAATGCGAAGCAGATATCCACACTTGTTTGATGCTCCAGGTATGTTTCTTAACCCGCTCGCGGACGAGCGTTTGTTTAAGTTGGGGAGAATGTAACGACCCGGCCCGTCGTTACGGGAATTACCACCCCGTTACCTTGCATTTACATATATTATGCTTTTAAAACAGTATTAGAGTATATCGGGTGAGTTAGGAGTGATTTGGATTGAAAATGAAACAAATAGCATGTTTGAAGAAAGCTTGAATATGAAAAGTCAACCAAGAGTTGACTATTGAGTTAGAGTGCTCGGAACCGGATTCTGATGATTCGACTAGTTCCGGGGGATCATTTATGACTTAGGAGAACAATCGGAATTGAATTCGGAGGTCCGGTGTAGTTTTAAGCTTGAATTGGCGAATGTTGAATTTTGGCGAAAACCGGATGGTAGGTGATATTTTGATCCGGGGTCGGAATGGAATTCCGACAATTTCTGTAGCTTCGTTATGTGATTTTGGATATGTCTGCAAATTTTCAGGTCATTCGGACATCGTTTGATCGGGTTTTGGATTGAATGTTAGTTTTGAAAGTTTTGAAGAAACTTAGGCTTGAATCCGTGGATAATTGGTGATTTTGATGTTTAGTATGGTGTTTTTATGATTGGAACAAGTTCGTATCATGTTTTGGAGTATGTTGGTGGTTTTCGTTGGGGTCCCGGGGGCCTCGGGATGGATTCGGACCATCAACCGGGCAATTAGAACTTGGAAAAACTCTGCAGAAAACTGCAGGTTCTGCCCAGGTCCTTAAGCCTTCGCGTTCGCGTGACCAGTGTCGCGTTCGCGAAGGCCAAGCCTTTTTGTGCATCGCGTTCGCGGGAGAAGGCATCGCGTTCGCGTAGGTCCGGGGTGTTAAGCATCGCGAACGCGTTGCTTGGGTCGCGTTCGCGTAGGGTCGTGATGTTGTGCTTCGCGTTCGCGGGAGGTCCATCGCGAACGCGTAGAAGAAATCCGGGTGGCTGGGAGGTTGAACATTGCTAACGCGTGGGATGCGTCGCGTCCGCGAAGGGTTGCAGGATTTGAGCATCGCGAACGCGTGGCCAGCGTCGCGTTCGCGAAGGGTAAGGCAAGGCTGTTCATCGCGAACGCGTAGAGGGTCACGCGAACGCGATGAACAATGGTGTCCGGCAGTGAATTTAATCCAGAAACAGAGAGTTACGGGTTCACACCCCAAAACACACATTTGAGCCCTAGAGAGAAGAAAACTCGAGGAAATCACTGAGAAGTCATCGGGTATTCGTCGGAGGTAAGATTCTTGACTCAAAAACATCATTTTATGGTAGTATTAACATCAATCTTCATGAAATTGGGTTGAAATCTTGAAGAAATGTGGCCTAAGTATTGAAAACGGGATTTTTGGATTTGGAAGGCCATTTGAACTCCGATTTCGATAAATTTTATATGCACGGACTCGTGGCGAGATAAGGATCGCGTTGGTACTAATTTCGGAATTTTCCGAGCAGTGGGGCCCGGGGTCGGGTTTTACCAACTTAGTGTAATTATGCGAATTTCATATAAATTGAAGTGGGTTATGATTCTTTGACCCGTATTTGATATAATTATTGTTATTTGACTAGATTCTACACACGAGGCAACGAAATTCAAAGGAAAAGGCATCGCGGACGATTCTACGACCGGCTAGAGGTGAGTAGTTTGTGTATATTGTAGCCTGGAGGGTTCGAAACCCCGGCTTAGCACATTGTGACGCTAATAGGGCGTGGCTCGCACACCGTGGCAGGTGCGGGATTGATTGTGATTGGGGATTGAGACTTGGTCCATCCCGGAAATGAATAATATGTTGTTAGTGTTGGAAATACACTGTATTTGCTATATTTGTGGGCTGTAAGCCTTGTTTGGGGCCTTGTGCCGATCTGTAGCGTCCTTAGAGGACAATATTTATGTGATAGCTATAATTGCTTAAATCACCGATCTCAGTCCTGGAAATTGTAATCACACTTTTGAAATGCTAAGTCACCGGCTTTTACAAATTTAATAAAGTTAAAGTATTTTTCATAAATTATGAATTGAGAACTGGAATTAAGGAAAATGAATTGTTTTGTGACTTAATTGCTTATTGTGGACTGAGTATGGGATCGGGCTGCACGCCGCAGTGGTTGATATGAGGATCGGGCTGCACGCCGCAGCAGTATTGCGCTTGGGCTGTAGGAGCCCCTCCGGAGTCTGTACACACCCCCAGTGAGCGCCGTCGACGTTAAATTGGATCGGGCTACACGCCGTAGCGGTTATGTGCATTGCATTGCATCCGTATTTGTTGAATTACTCTGTGGTAGTTGTATTGTATTGTTGTTGCTAGTTCGTAGGAGATTCGGACTGTAGTGTAGCTTCATATTGTGGTATTTTGTGGATTTCTTACTGTCAGCTACATATATATATTTGTTACTCACTGAGTACTTAGTACTCACCCCTACTCCCTGCACCTTTTGTGTGCGGACTCAGGTACTCAGGAGCAGTAGACGGACATCTCCAGCGTTTACATTGTCACATCGAGTTGCTGAGGTAGCTGCCTACGTTCGCAGAGCCTAGCTTCTCCTCTCATTCCAGTTGTTATTTTATATTTTGTATTCAGACTTGAGTACTTCTATATCGTACTCTCTATTTCCTGTTGGGTTTTGTTAGAGGCTCTAGACTTGTGACTCCGGATCTTTGGGAGTGTCAGTACTTTTGTTCAGTATTATTATTATTGGAGTTCTTAAACTCATATATTCTTCTTGGGTTGTCCATTTGGGGACTGGTATTGTGTTATAATTAAATTGTTGGTCTGGCTGGCCTAGCTTGATTGTTGGGCGCCATCACGGCCGGATTTGGGTCGTGATGTCAAATAACCAAAAATGTCTCTCCGGAACCCTACTCCGGCGGACACCCAAAATCAAAGGCTTTCAAGGCCACATCTAGAGTCCCTAAATACCCCTCTTTCACACCCAAACCAGACTTCCAAAAGTCTACCTGGAAGACCTATCGTCAAAAGAGACTCCAGGTCTATGAAACACAGGAAAATCAAGAAAAGAAGAAAGAATGAAGAAAAAAATAAAAGAAAAAGAAGAAACCCCCAAAAGCTAAGTATCCTAAACCCACCTTTGTTCTGTGCTTTATTCTTTTGTGTTCTTATTCGTTCAAAAACTTGGATTTGTTGCATGTTTAGAAAAATCTCTGTACATGTTTAAAATTGATTAAGTTCTCCTAAGGGTTCTGATTGAAGCTATCTGTTAAATCGCATGATGTTAGTTATTTTATGCTCTTGAACAATAGATCCTGTCTCGACTTTGATCCTCGCCCATCTTTGGCTGCCTGTTAGGAGGATTATGTTGGACCTATGCGATCTCGTTACATCGTTCTTTTTTTTTACAGAGATTTCTGGTGAAAACTTCAATCTTGAAGCATGGGCAGGCGAACAAAATGTCCGAGGGTTTTGATTAATTGGGATTCAACCATTATCAACTTGTCTCTGTAAGTTCAGATTAATTTTAAAATTAGTTGTAATTGGGGCTATATGTGCAAGACTACATAAAACTGGCTACATTTGCAATACGATTTATATGTTTGTTTCTTCTGAACTTCTGTGTGTTTGGTCACATTTAGGTTATATTTGCAAAATGTTTATGGTGGATATTATTGCAACACAGTGTGGTTTTTGATTTGTAAAGTCGTGTGTGCTCATTATTGTAAAGTGGTTAACCCTAAAAGGGTTTTACTTAGTCTGAAATGGGTTAAACTATAAAGTCAAGTCTCAGGGGTTATATTTTAAACACTGTTAATTATCCCAGGTCTTAATAGACCTAAGGGTAGGTTGGGTAAATATTTTAAAGCATAAAGGGTAAAAAAGGAAGGGAAATGGTATTTCTGAGGATTATATAGAGGTAACAGGGGCATAAATGACATTGAGGCCTGGTTTTATTTAAAATATATGAATAATAAAGGGTAAACTAGGCATAGTTAAAAGGAAAATATGCAATAAACCTTAGAAAGTGAGGGCAACTAAGTCAATTCTGCCCAAAAGAACAATTAGGAATAACCTAGAACCTTCTAGCAGGGGTTCAAGTGCATTTTCGTTAAAATTATCCTATACTTAACTGATTTAATTGAAAAAGAGTTGGGGTGAGAAATAGGAATAACAAACTCAAAATTCCCTCCCAATTCACTCTATAAATAGGCTGTCTTAGGCCTGAATGAGGGGTTCCAATTTTTAGAGATTCCAGATTTTCGAGAGAGTATTCAGAATTATTATAGTTCTGAAACTTCTATATTAAAAATCCTACTAGTCTTCTACTTAGCTGATAGTTTGAGTATTGTTTCTGGGAGCCTCTGCTGGTTGTTTCTCTGTTTATTTACTTCAACTTTGCTGGGGTTTGCTATTTGCTCGAGTTATTTGCTGGTTTACCTGCTGGATTTTGGGGATTTTTGCTATTTTCATTCCTGTTTGTTGTTGCTTATCATCATTGTTGTTGCTGGTTTTTCCTTATTCCCCAAAGCCTAGGACTTATCAATTTGTATTTGAATCAGGTACATATTACTATGACCTGGAGCTGTATATGAAAGGCTGTTAAAGAATAAAACTATCATCATGTTTTAGTTAATCATTTGTGTAATTGCAATTTCGTTATGTAGTTATAATGTGTAGATTTCTGTAATTCTATTAGGATTGGTTGTAATAAGTATTAGATTAAAACTAGTAATAATAATGATAACAGAAAAGGTAGGCTAGATAAACTAGGAGAAACGATCACTTAAATCTAAGTTTAAAACTAACACAATCATAGCTAAATCACTTAACTCTGAAACAGTTATAAATCAGACTTGAAATACGAATGCCTATACATTCTATTAATCCAGTTCTGAATTTGAATTGTTCAATGCTAAAAACATAAGTAGTTCTCGAATTTCAAATTGTATATTATCTTTAAATTGATATAGTTATAGAATTTGTTTCATGGTTCTGTAATCTGATAGCAATTCGAATTTTCTTATCTAGATTAGAATATTTTCTTCCTAACTGAGAAAAACAACATAAGCAACTAGTGTTATGATAGTGATTTAAGTATTAGATTTTATCAATTGGATAGTAACGTCTTCATCCTGGATCAGTTAATAAGAATACAAATTAGTAACAGTTAAATACAAATGAAGATTGTGGATTGCTGTATCTATCAAATATTGTTAAATGTTAACATCTATCTGTCTAGCCTTGAACATGAAAGATGTGGGCCTAGTTACAAACTTAGGCCCGGATCAGTATAGAATGGCAATTAAACCTGTAATCGGAGGAAGAAATAGATACTGGGCATCAGTGACCCAGTTATGTTGGACTGCAGACTGATGAATCAGTCCAAAGTCAGGCCCAATAATAAATATGGCCTGGACTCTTGCACACAGTATTACAAAATAAAAACTAAAACAGTTATATATCAGGATGAAAAAACCAAAAATAAAAAATGTATTTATTTAGGATTGGACCTTAATAAAATGGAGATGAGCCTCACCAAACCACACATACTTAATTGTGGGGCCCTCAAATAAGTTTTAGTATAAAATTCTAGATTCGGAAGGACCGTTTAGATAATTCTACGGTCTTTCCCAAAATTAACAAGACGTAGATACTTTAGGCACGATTTATAATAAATATACAATCCTAATACGAGTGCACATTTGTGTGACCCAAATCCAAATCTCGGCGAAGTTGAAATGCACTAAAGTCAAAGGCGTACTGGTACGGTGTGACTCGCAATGCATTTTTGCGATGTCGTAATTTGTTTATAAAAAATAACAAAGCGGAACACTAATAAAGCATGAAAATGAAGCATACAAAAAATCAGATAAAAACAAAAACAACAGTTGAGCAACTGTGCTAGAACCACAGAATCCTGGAGTGCCTAACACCTTCTCCCGGGTTAACAACATTCCTTATCTGGATTTATGATTTGCGGACTGTAACAAAGTCATAATTTCCTAGGTTCGGAATTAAACCGGTGACTTGGGACACCATAATTTTCCCAAGTGGCGACTTTGAAAACTAAATAAATAAATCCCATTTCGATTGTCCTTTAAGTGGAAAAACTCCTTCACCTTGGCTATTATATTCTTTTCCCGGGGTGTAGTAAAACCAAAACAGGGCATTGTGCGAAAGCATATATGAGAATTAGCACTTGAAAAAAGGAGGTGTGACAGCTCTGGCGACTCTGCTGGGGATAAAAAATCCAGAAGTTCGGTTCAGGGTTTAAGAATTTGAGCTCAGTTAACTTGCTATTTTTATTTATATTTGATTTCATCATATGCTTTGATCAACGTGCTATATGTTTACCGCTTTGATATTACGTGAACTATATATATAAAATTGTGCCGAAAACCCTTCTCTTCTTACCTCCAAAATTTGCTTACTTGTTGAGACTCCCCTTTTTTTTAGTGTCATTACCAAATAAGAAACAGAGGTCGGAAAAGTTACAAAGCCGGACGATCCCGCGGGTCCCCGGTACGTAGCCCCCTCCTCGATCCGAGTTGTCCGCTCGAGTACACAGTCTAGTACCATTGAAAATCAAGATATTGAGCGTAGAATTAGGATGATTATTTGGATCATATCTTACTTAAGGGACTCAAAACAGGGGTTGGGTCTGTCTAGGACAGGTAACCCGGATGTAAAAGACCGAGCATGGTTATCTGTTGCATTTATTTGTCCTGGGCCATTATGTTGACCGGCTAAATACTTGAAAAAATAAAAGAGAGAGAACATAGCAATTATTAGAATAAGCAATGTTTAAATACTGACGAAACGCTGCCGATATTTTGAAAAAACAAATAGTCGGGTTAATTCAATTTTGTCAATATAGTTGGTCTAAAAACAATTTGACCGAACTACGCTGGTTTGATTCTCACCACTAGGCGAGATACGTAGGCAACCCATGACGGGTCCAACCACCCCTTTTCAAAAATAGCCAAAAATGTCAAATGTTTATTCTTTTTTTATAAATAAATCAAAGCGAAGCCGTTTTTGAAAATAGCCAAATGTTCCGAAAGGATGCTGTAAGGCTGTTTGCGCAAAAATTGCCACTTTGAAGTCATTTCCCTTAAATAATAAATATAGCCTTGAAATCTTCGGACGAGGTATTGAAAGGTTGAGTTCATAAATAGGGATCCATTTGAAAACTGATGAAAAAATTTTCTTTGAAAAATATTTTGTTTTTTAGTCAAATAATATGAGCTTAAATCACTTTTAATAAATGTGCAGGATGAGCACAATGCAAAATGAACCTTTTTCACTAATGAATAAGATCCCTTTGGAGTTACGATTATGGTGGAACGATTTGGGCCAAGATGGACAACATTGGGCCAAAATATTTGAAAGATCTTACCGGGCTGCTTGATATCATACCCCTAAGTGACATTATTCGAGCCTTAGTTGCTTGCTGGGATCCCGCACACAATGTGCTCCACTTTTCGGACTTTGAGCTCACTCCGACACTGGAAGAGATTGCTAACTACATCGGAAAGGGTGAGGTCCCCTTAAAAGACAAATATCCGGTTGCTCCAAGAGCCATCACTGTGCACAAATTCCTCGACTCTTTGAAAATAGCCAAAAATGTTCACAATGAAGATTTGGTCCATGGATTTTGCACTATGCACTTTATATACCGCAGATATAGCCATATTGGAGGATTTAATGTTCCAACGAACAAACTCTGCAGCAAAGCAAACCGGGATTAAATGGGAGGAACATAGGCATTTTGCCTTCATAGTAGCCTTTCTGGGCTTAATAATATTTCCAAGGAAAGACGGGACATCGACATCAGATTTGCCGGAATTGCCAATACTCTCCTTACACAGGACAACAGTACTTTGGCACCAATGATAGTTGCCGATATCTTTCATACTCTCACAGCCTGCAAAGCGGGAGAAGATTTATTCGAGGGGTGTAATCTACTACTACAGATGTGAATGATCGAGCATTTATGTCATCACCCTCAATTTTTGAGTTATGGATCGTCAGAAAAGACTTGTATCGAAGAATTCTACATGAGGACAAAAGAGGCCAAGTTGCCAGAAGGGTCAAAAGGTTGGATCACATACTTCCGATCACTTACTGCTAGTCAGATAGAATGGGCATTCGGATGGTTGCCCATTAATGAAATCATATACATGCCAGCAGAAAAATCATACTTTCTTTTAATGGGACTCAAAAGTATCCAACCTTATGCACCGTATCGAGTATTACGGCAACTTGGAGGATATCAAATCGTGCCGAAAGATTGGGATCTCAGCCTTCAAGCGATAGAAATTAGTCCCGATGGGCAATTTCCTGAGGCAAAAGTCCGACAAATATGGAATGAGTCCCAATGTTTGAGAGTGGACACTTGTGTAAGGGATCGGGTTAGAGGCGAAGTGTCACCTAGTTATTCTGAATGTACCGAAGAGACTTTGAGCATGAAAGACCGACAAAGAGAGCTCCCATTCAAGAATTTGCTGAGCTATCAAAGGAGCAATGGGATTGGCTTGCCAAGGAGAATGAATACCGAGCCAAAATCAGTATTTTGGAAAAAAAAGTTCAAGACCTCAAATTCGAAAGCAGCTTACAAGCGGCGGCTGATAAGGGTGAAAAGAAACAACTAATTAAAGAAAATGAAACATTGAAGGCTCAGATTTTGAAAATGAGAGCAGCAACCGAAACCTAGTTCGACATGCCCTGGATGAAAAGCTAATTGATAATTTGCGGCGAAAGGTGAACGACAACAGCTTTGATCTAGATAAAGCCGAGAAGGAATTAATTGGGGTTCAAAAATAATTGGCCAGGAATGTTGAAGAAAGGGCTCGGATGATCCAACAGTTAAATGATGAACATAATGTTGGAGTTGCTCGGCTGTGGAAAAAGATTGTCACGGTCGAGGTCAAAAGCAGCAAACAAGTAAAAGAATTTGACATAAAAGAGAGCAATGCTACACGGCCATGGCTCAGTTAGAATTGGAGATGCAACAACTTCAAAAGAAAAGCCAGTAGACTTTGGATGCTCGTGCCGAACAGATCGGGAGGTTGCTTCAAGAGAAAGGAATTATCAGGGAAATAATTGTCAACATTGCTCACTATATTACACGAAATGCCAGTTGTGCGAGGATATGACCCAGTCCACATTTTCCGCAACAGCAATGATCTTTGTGAAACGAGTAATGACAGACTTGGATAAACTCCAAAGGGGATTAGCATATAGGCCCCCGGTAAGACCGAACGATGTCTCGCGGGACTAGGAGCTTTAATGTATTTATAGGACATGCATTTTCTGTATTTTTATTTTCACATTTAGAAGGTTGTAGTACACCATCATCTTTTATAATCAATGATTGAGTATCAATGAAATTGAAGATCCAAAAGTTGTCATTATTTTTACTTACATGCAATTGCTTGTGCGATAGGCAAACATATAGGATCGAAAAACAAAAAGAGAAAGGAAACAATGAAAACAAAAAAATACTGAAAAAAAAAGAGAGAACATGGGTGGAAATAAAGGAAAGAAAAGGAAAAGCCGAAAAACAAAATTGGTGGGTCAAAAGAAAGACAACAATGCCGGGATGATGCATATTGCCAGGCAAAAGTTGTGTTTTTGAAACTTGTGATGTTCATCTATTATGATCTAACTACTAACAAGTTTTGTCATTGATAAGTATCAGATAAAGCAGTTAGCAACTGGCATTCTGCATATCACAACTACAACACTCATTCCAAAACCATGATGAAAGCAATTACCAGAGAAATTGAGCCGACAATCATGGATCCCATGCAAGAGGAGGAAGTAGTAGATGTGAATATCATGAAGGAAGAAATGTATAAGGTTAAATAGCAGATGTCGAAAATGTATCAGGCTTGGTCGAGGGGACAAACCTTACCTACCTACCCAACCAATCCCACATATATTCCTCCACCAATCCCAAACCAAGATCCACCCATAATGAACTCATCTTCTACATACCCTACATACCCATGCTATTACGCCACTACGTCGCAAGAACTACCCTTAAATCCTAAACAAGCTCCACCACCACCACCCAGGCTGCTCCAGTGTATGTGGCACCACCACCAGCCACTTTACACAAATCCTCTAGTGAGCCTATGTTTCATATCAAGGATAATCATTACTACCCTCCAGAACCCACCTTCAGACAGCATGATTCTTATACCCCACTTATCGATATGACAGAAGAGGAGAAACCCGTTAGAAATCCTGAGCATGAGGAGATGGCCAGGAAAATGAAGAGTCTTGAGCAGTCGTTTCGTAATATGCAGGGTTTAGGAAGTCAAGTTAGTGTGGTGTACAAGGACTTGTGTTTGTTCCCCAAAGTACAACTACCAACGGGGTTTAAATTGCCGAAAGTTAACATGTGTGATGGTCGTGGTGATCCAGTGGCCCATCTGAGAGGATATTGCAGCAAGATGAGTGGAGCTGGGGGAAATGATGAACTACTCATGGCTTATTTCAGTCAAAGTCCCAGCGGCTTAGCACTTGAATGGTACACCTGTCAAGATCATACCTGATAGTTCATTTGGGACGATTTGTCTCAATCATTTGCGAACCATTTTCAATATAATTTGGAAATCATCCTGGATAGGTTATCATTGACCAAAATGGAAAAGAAGACCAGAGAGAGTTTTTGGGAGTATGGTTTCAGGTGGAGAGAACAGGCGAGCTGTGTGGATTCACCAATGAAAGAAACAGAAATGGTAGATTGTTTCTTACAAGCTTTGGAGCCGACATACTACGAGCATCTGGTGTCTGCAATCGGAAAGTCCTTCAATGAGGTGGTAAAGATGGGAAGCTTTGTTGAAGAAGGATTGAAAACAAATAAAATCATGAGTTATTCAGCCATTAAGGCTACAAATCAAGCAATTTAGACAGGGACAGGAGGAGAAATTGGGAAGAAAAAGAAAGAAGAGGTGGCAGTTATAGAGGAAAGGTCTTGGTCCAGGGGCCCCAACCCATATCACCATCAGCTCGCCCATATCAACCTTACCCACCAACACTATATAGTCCACCTCAACATTATTACCCTCCAACTGGTCCTCAGTTTTCTGTCCATCACGCCCAATCTTACCCACCACCTACTCCTTCATGGTGAACCTTAGCACCCCAAAATATCTACCACACCCAAAATACATACCTGCCACCAAAAACTTACAAAAATCCCAACAGAACCAGTTTCTATCCCGACCCTGAAGTCAAGAATGACAGGGCTCAAAGAAAGAAAACATTTACTCCTCTAGGCGTATCATATACCAGCCTTTTCCACCGATTAAGACAGCTTGGGATGCTTAGCCCTATAGAACCTAAAATTCCCAACCCTCCACCGAGAAATATGGATCAATCTATCCATTGTGAATATTGTTCAGGGGCCCCGGGACATGACACGGAGAAATTGGTACCTAAAATCTGCGATAATGAAACTCATTGACTCCAGAAAAATTGAGGTACAAGCCCCCGAGGCTCCCAACATAACACAAAATCCTTTGCATGTGCACCATGATACACATATGATAGAGCTGGTACAAAGAGAAAGCTGCAAAAAGCCCTCTCAGACTGTGATGACGATCAAAGCAAACAGCAAGACAGAGGAGAAAGTCGGGAGTGAGAAAGTATCAGTTGAGCCGCCTGTAAGTCAGCTAGAAGTGGTAGTTGAACCTAAACCTCTGAAAGTGATGGTACTTGGGGTGAAGCCCATATTGACTGTGAAATAGGCACATATAGAACCAGTTATTATCACGCCAGTTATTCTGATACCGATAGTGAACATCAAAATCGTACCTTGGAATTATGACAAGGTAATTGTCATGTATAAAGGAAAAGAAGTCAAGGGAGAGATCTTCTAAACCCATGGTTTGACCCGGTCAAGGAGATATTTTGCTACCGACAAATTGAGAAAGGCGAAAGTTGTGAAAGAAAATCTGACCCATGTGAAGAAAGCAGTCACTGAAGAAGAAGCCGAGGAATTTTAAATAAAATGAAAGCTCAAGATTATTCCATAGTTGAATAGCTGAGGAAGACACCAGCTCAAATATCTTTGCTATCTCTGTTGATTCATTCCGATGAACACCGAAGGGCGTTAATGAAGATCCAAAACGAAGCTCATGTACCAGAAAAGATCACAGTATGTCATTTGGAAAAGATCACAAACAAAATCTTTGAGGCAAACATGATCATTCTCGGATGATGAACTGCCATTTGAAGGGACAGAGCACAACAAGGCGTTATATCTTACAATGAAGTGTGAGAATCAGTGGTGACCCGTGTCCTGGTTGATAATGGGTCAAGTGCCAATATTTGTCCTTTATCTACTCTGGGCAAACTGAAGATTGATCACGAAAGAGTCCACAGAAACAACATATGTGTGAGAGGATTTGATAGAGGAGGGAAGCACACTATCGGAGATATCATATTAGAGCTCACCATCAGACCGGTAGAATTCACCAAGGAGTTTCAAGTGTTGGACGTTGCCATGTCCTATAATCTCCTATTAGGACGTCCATGGATCCATGCTGCTAAAGCAGTGCCTTCTTCACTCCATCAAATGGTGAAGTTTGAATGGGATCAGCAAGAGATTGTAGTGCGTGGTAAAGATAATATTTGCAATACCATCACGCCATTCGAAGAAGTTGAGGGTGACAAAGGTCCTTGGGTGTACCAAGTGATGGACACTGTGTCTGTGAATAAAATATCTGAAGGTGAAAGCATCCCAGTACCCAAAGTAGCCTATGCGGCAGTCATGGTTTCTAAGGAAATATTAAAGAACGGGTTCTTTCCAGGAAAAGGTTTAGGAGTTGCTCTGCAAGGAATAATACAACCAGTTTATCTTCTGGGTAGTACTAATACTTTCGGCTTGGGTTTTAAGCCAACCATCGCCAACATACAAAGAGCCAAAAGATTGAAAAAGAAAGGATGGGCCCTCCCCAAACCTATCCCAAAACTTTCCTATTCCTTCGTCATGCTTGGTACACAAAGACGTCCGACGATGGTCATGCCGGGCCATGCAGATATAAGGCCAGATAAAGAGCTGTTAGAAAGATTTTGGAGGTTGATTGAAGGTGTGAATATGATAGAGGCAGCCGAGGGAACAAGCAAGATGTATGTTCAGTTTGTTGGACCCCAGATCAGGCTAAATAACTAGGAAGCTACTCCTCTTCCAATAAGAAGGGAGTTGTGGTAGTTAGCTTTAATGTTCCATTCCAAAATCTTGTTTCAAAAATTGTAATCCTATGTTCCGTCTAGTCAGATGTATCCAAACCTTGCTATCTTTCAAAGTTTAATGAAATGCAATTTCTTTCTTCCTCTATTTTTGTTGCCTTATTTTATTTTATTTTATTTTCTTGTACAATCCAATTTTTGCTGATTTCAATGATATGTCATGCATGAAGGATTCTCGCTCCAGTCTTGATAATTAGATAGTTATACAATAAATTGAACATGATAATGAAGTGGAATATGAGGATAAGGAAGTTTGGGAGGAAATTAGTATGGATTTGAGCCACTACAAAGAGAAACCCAGGCCAAACATAAATAAGACGGAGTCTATTAATTTGGGGGGTGAGGAGAATATTCGAGAAAGAAATATTAGTGTGCACTTGGAGGCCTCACTCAGAGAGGACTTGATCAAGTTATTACATGAGTACAAAGATATATTTGCCTGGTCTTATGATGGTATGCCAGGGCTCAGTACCGATTTGGTGGTACTTAAGTTGCCCACTTATCCGAAATGCCGGCCTGTTAAGCAGAAGTTGAGAAAGTTCAAAATAGACATCAGTGTGAAAATAGAAGAAGAAGTCAACAAGGAATTTGAAGCAAAGGTCATACAGGTCACCAAGTACCCCACCTGGTTAGCCAACAATGTACTTGTTCCAAAGAAAGATGGAAAAACCAGAGTATGTGTTGATTATCGAGACCTTAACAAAGCAAGTCCGAAGGATGATTTTCCATTGCCAAGCATCCACATATTAATTGAAAATTGTGCCAAACATGAGATTGGTCATTTTGTGGATTGTTATGCGGGTTATCATCGCATCTTGATGAACGAAGAAGATGCAGAAAAGATAGCCTTTATCACACCCTAGGGAACATATTGCTATAAAGTAATGCCGTTTGGGTTGAAAAATGATTGAGCTACATATATGAGAGCAAAGACCATTATGTTTCATGACATGATACATCGAGAGATTGAAGTGTTTGTGGATGATGTTATTACTAAATCCAAAAAGCAGTGCGATCATGTCAAAGACTTGAGGAAGTTCTTCCAGAGGCTTCGGAGATACAATCTCAAGCTCAATCCAGCAAAATGTGTTTTTGGAGTACCATGAGGAAAGTTATTAGGGTTTGTGGTAAGCCGACGCGGTATTGAACTGGACCCATCAAAGATAAAGGCAATTCAGAACTTGCCTCCGCCAAAGAGCAAGAAAGAGGTGATGAGTTTGCTGGGCATGTTGAATTATATTAGCAGATTTATTGCTCAGCTAACGTCAACCTATGAGCCTATTTTCAGATTATTAAAGAAAGATGCTGCTGTGAACTGGACTGAGGAATGTCAAGATGCATTCGACAAAATCAAAGAATATCTGGCCAATCCTCCTGTGTTGGTTCCTCCAGAACCTGGAAGGCCATTGATCCGTTATTTGACCGTATTGGATGATTCCTTTGGCTGTGTACTGGGGAAGCATGTTGAAACGGGGAAGAAAGAGCAAGCAATATACTATCTTAGTAAGAAATTTACATCTTACGAGGTAAAATATACTCAGTTGGAAAGGACATGTTGTGCTTTAACATGGGTTGCGCAAAAGTTGAAACATTACCTGTTGGCTTAAACCACTTATCTCATATCTTGTTTGGATCCACTGAAGTACATCTTCCAGAAGCCTATGCCCACAGGAAGGCTCGCTAAATGGCAAATTCTACTTACAGAGTTTGATATCGTTTATGTAACTCGCACTGCAATGAAAGCACAAGCAGTCGCTGATCATTTGGCAGAAAATCCAGTCGATGATGAGTATGAACCACTGAAGACGTATTTTGCTGATAAGGAGAAGATGACTATTGAAGAATTGGAGCAAGACGAAAAGCCAGGTTGTAAATTATACTTTGATGGGGCCGTCAATAGCAAAGGAGTCAGAGTTGGAGCACTGCTCATTTCAAAAACGGGTTAGCATTATCCTGTTACCGCTCAGCTCTGCTTTTTCTGTACTAATAATATGGTCGAATATGAAACATGTATATTGGGATTAAGAATGGCAATAAACATGGGTGTTCAAGAGATTTTGGTCATGGGTGACTCGTATCTCTTGATACATAACATTCAGGGAGAATGGGAGACAAGGGATTTGAAGCTTATACAGTACCGACAGTGTCTACAGGAACTATGTCAAAGGTTTCAATCCATAGAGTTCAAGCATATCCCAAGAATGCACAATGAAGTTGCAGATGATCTGGCCACATTGTCATCCATGTTGCACCATCCGTATAAAGCTTATGTAGATCCATTGCAAATACAAGTGCATGATCAGAATGCTTATTGTTTTACGGTAAAAGAGGAACTTGATGGCGAACCATGGTTCCATGATATCAAATAATATTTGGGGAAAGGGGTATACCCGGTGCAAGCTACGAGAGATCAGAAAAGGGCTATAAGACAATTGGCAAGTGGATTTTACTTCAGCAGAGGGATTGTATACAAGAAAACCCCAAATTTGGGTTTATTAAGATGTATAGATGCACAGCAGGCTGCTACAATCATGACTCAAATACATGCAAGAACTTGTGGACCCCACATGAGTTGATATGTTTTAGCAAAGAAAATATAGTTGGTGTTAAAGAAAAAAAATTCGCATCACAGTGAAGCCAAAGGGAAGTTCTCACCCAACTGGTATCGCCCATACATGGTTCACCGGGTTTTGACAGGAGGAGCCCTCATACTTGTAGAAATGGACGGAGTTATATAGCCAAAGCAGATTAATTTATATGCAGTCAAGTAGTACTATGTGTAATCTTTGTGATTTCCTTATATGATATAAATTGAACAATGCCTGGCCTAATTCCCGTTTAAGAGGGGATACGTAGGCAGCCTATGGGTTCGGTCACCATTCAATAAAATTTGCATTTTCCCCCGAAATTGGAAACTAGGGAAGAATTTTAAGGAGAACCCTCAATAATTTGAAGTAATTTCAGCCAATCACCACATGAGCAATAGTCAGGAATGTCAACCCATCGTACCGGGGCTGAATTTTGAGGGGGCCTCAAAATTCCATAGCAAAAGAGGTTGCAATGTCCCAAACCACATCATAGTCGTTGATTCATCTAAAAAGCTATTTTCTTTCAATTATACATTTATGTCATACTTTCAACAAATCATGCATGTCTTTTATTACCCCAATGATGCAGATGGTATCACCAAACAAAAGCAGAACGAGTCAAACAATTCTAGTGGGGATACAAATGAACCTTCCTTTACAAAACTCACGGTTTTTCTTTGCATGTAGGCACTAGGATTACAAAATCATTGAACACATTGTACGCCCATAGAACAAACAATGTTAAAGAATACAACTCAGCACGAACCCGTAATGTTCTGTATGTCACAATGCTCCTAATAATTACCACACTGGAATCTGCTATCAACTAAGAAAACTCTACTATTATTTTCTATTTTATTGTCACGACCCAAACCTAGTCATGATGGCGCCCAACCTTAAAGCTAGGCAAGCCAGACCAAACAATTGTTTTCACATTTAAAAACAAGTCCCAAAAGGGTGAATTCAAGAAGAATATGAGAGTTAATAATAATACTCCAATAATAATAGTAGAACCAAATACTGAGAAGTGCGAACACCGAAAATAACACTCCCAAAAGATCTGGGGTCATGAGTCTAGAGCCTCTAAGCAAAAACTGATAGTAATAGGAATACTAAACAAAATTCTCAAGTCGATAAATATATTGATAATAAATTGGAATAAAGAGAGAAGCTAGGTCCTTCGAACGCCAGTAGCTATCTCAGCAACTCGAGTACTCTGAAATAAGTTGGAATGCTCGTTTAACCCTCCTGCGTACCTGAATCTGCACACAAAGGTGCGGGGAGTAGGGGTGAGTACTAAGTACTCAGTGAAAAGTATATAAAATAGCTGAAAGCAGAAAATCCACAGAATACCACAGAGAAAAGCTAAAACTGAAGTCCGATACCTACCATGAACTAGCAACAACAGCAAACCAAAAATATCACATGTAATTTACAAACAAGAATGCAATGCAATGCACATGACCGCTACGACACGTAGCCCGATCCGTTTAACGTCGACGACGCTCATTGGGGTGTGTACAGACTCCGGAGGGGCTCCTTCAGCCCAAGCGCAATATTCATATCATCCGCTGTGGTGTGCAAGCCGATCCATACTCAGTCCACAACATGCATATGAGTCACACAACAGTTCAATTTATTTATTTCCAGGTTCCAGTTCATTAACAATGGAAAATACTTTAATTTTATTTAATTTTCCAAGAACAAGAGACTTAGCATTTCATAATAGTGATTTCAAGCCAGGACTAAGATCAATGATTTTACAAAGAATGCTATCACATAGATATCTATCCCCAAAGGATACTACAGGTCGGCACAAGGCCCCAAACATGGCTTATAGCTCATATATATACTTAACACAATGTGCATTTCACCCGCCAATATAATATTCTTCTTATTCGGGATGGACTAAGTCTTAATCCCCAACCTATGGATCACGCTTGACCTTATGCAATCGCATAGAGTAAAAATACACCCCTCTCCAGGTCTTCTAAGTGATCGCAATGACTCTATGCGATCGCATAGAACAACATCTGGCTGCAATATTTCTGCTGCAACATCTAAGTTCAAAACCTCCCACTGGGCATTTGAAATCATCACGAGGCCCTCGGGACCTCAACTAAATGAACAGATATGTCATATTACTTCATTCAAATTTGCTTGCAACATAAAAACACCACCATAAACATCAACATCATCAAATTCTCACTGATTCAAGCCTAAGTTTCACTAAAACTTTTGAAACTAACATTTGATCTAAAACCCGACCTAAACACCTCCGAATGATTTGAAAATTTGCACGAATATCCAAAATCACCGAACGGAGCTACTGCAACTCTCAGAATTTCATTCCGATCCTCGGATCAAAATCTCGCCTACCGTCCAGAATTCGCCAAAATTCAATCTTAGCCAATTCAAGCCTAAATCTACACCGGACCTCCGAATTCGATTCTGATTACTCTCCTAAGTCATAAATCATCCCCCGAAACTAGTCGAATCCTCAGAATTCCATTCCGAGCTGTCTAACTCATTGGTCAACATCCGGTTGACTTTTCCAAACTAACCTTCCCATAAAGAGGTTTATTGCCTCATTTCTAACTGGATTCCATCCGATTTACTTCTAACTCTTCAAACACATATAAATGAATATATTAAAGTATAAAATGGAGAAAACGGGGAGGTAACTCCCATAACAACGGGTCGGGTCGTTACATTCTCCCCAACTTAAACAAATGCTCGTCTGCGAGCGGGTTGAGAAACATACCTGGGGTCTCAAATAAATGTGGATATCTGCTCCACATCTCCTACTCGGTCTCCCAAGTTGCTTCTTCCCTGGGCCGACCTCTCCACTGCACTTTCACCAAAACTGTGTCTTTGGATCTCAACTTACGAACCTGTCGACCCAAAATGGCTACCGGCTCCACATCATAGGTCAAGTCCTCATCTAGCTGTATCGTGCTGAAGTCTAATACATGAGATGGATCTCTAACGTACTTCCGGAGCATAGATATAAGAAACACCGGGTGAACTCCCGACAAGCTAGTTGGCAAAGCAAGCATATAGGCCACCTCCCCAACTTTCCTAAGCACCTTAAAAGGTCCAATGAACCTTGGGCTCAACTTTCCTTTCTTCC
Source organism: Nicotiana noctiflora (assembly GCA_032618575.1). Classification (NCBI taxonomy): domain Eukaryota; kingdom Viridiplantae; phylum Streptophyta; class Magnoliopsida; order Solanales; family Solanaceae; genus Nicotiana; species Nicotiana noctiflora. Next base: position 66,027 of record JASVEL010005618.1, on the reverse strand, counting down.
CAAATCTCATAATGCCCTTCATAGGCAAATCTTTTAGCAACACATTCTCGCCCACTGAATAAGACACATCTCGAACCTTCCGGTCCGCATAACTCTTCTGACGTGACTGAGCTGTGCGAAGTCTCTCCTGAATCACCTTCACCTTGTCTAAGGCATCCTGAATAAACTCTGTCGCCAATAATCTAGCTTTGCCGGGCTCAAACCAACTGACTGGAAACCTACACCGCCTCCCATATAAGGCTTCATACGGTGCCATCTGAATGCTGGACTGATAGCTATTATTATAAGCAAACTCTGCAAGAGGCAAGTAATCAGCCCATGAACCACCGAAATCGATAACACAAGCACGCAACATGTCCTCTAGTATCTTAATTGTATGCTCGGACTGCCCACCCATCTGTGGATGAAATGCTGTGCTCAACTCTACCTGTGAACCCAACTCTCGCTGAAATATCTTCCAGGACTGAGAAATGAATTGGGTACCCCTATCTGATATGATAGAAATGGGAACTCCATGCAATCTCACAATCTCACGGATGAATATCTCTACTAACCGCTCCGAGGGGTATGTAGCACACACAGGAATGAAATGGGTTGACTTGGTCAGCCTATCTACAATCACCCAAACTGAGTCAAACTTCCTCACTGTCCAAGGGAGTCCACTAACAAAGTCTATAGTGATCCTTTCCCATTTCCACTCGGGAATATCAATACACTGGAACACACCACCAGGCCTCTGATGCTCATACTTGACCTGCTGACAGTTTAGGCACCGTGCCACATGACTTACAATATCTTTCTTCATCTTTCTCCACCAGTAATGCTGCCTCAAATCCTGATACATCTTTGCTGCACCTGGATGAATAGAATATCGCGAGCTGTGGGCCTCCTTCAATATCAACTCACGAAGTCCATCAACATTAGGTAGCATATCCGGCCCTGCATCCGCAACACACCATCACTATCAATAGTGACATCTCTGGCATCATCATGTTGAAATTTGTCCTTAAAGATAAGCAAGTGTGGATCATCATACTGGCGCTCTTGAATACGGTCATATAAGTAAGACCGATATACCATGCAAGCCATCACCCGACTGGGCTCAGAGATATCCATCCTCACCATTTGATTAGCTAACGCCTGAACATCAACTACAAGGGGTCTCTACCCAACTGGAATGTACGCCAAGCTGCCCGTACTAATAGACTTTCGGCTTAAGGAATCGGCCACTAATTTGGCCATCCCGGGATATAGGAAACACCGAGTGAACTCCCGACAAGCTAGTTGGCAAAGGAAGCATATAGGCCACCTCCCCAACTTTCCTAAGCACCTCAAAAGGTCCAATGAACCTTGGACTTAGCTTTCCTTTCTTCCCAAATCTCATAACGCCCTTCATAAGCGAAACTTTCAGTAACACGTTCTCGCCCACTGAATAAGACACATCTCGGACCTTACGGTCCGCATAACTCTTCTGACGTGACTGAGCTGTGCGAAGTCTCTCCTGAATCACCTTCACCTTGTCTAAGGCATCCTGAACTGACTCTGTCCCCAATAATCTAGCCTCGCCGAGCTCAAACCAACCTACTGTAGACCTACACCGCCTCCCATATAAGGCCTCATACGGAGCCATCTCAATGCTGGACTGATAGCTATTGTTATAAGCAAACTCTACAAGAGGCAAGTAATTAATCCAAGAACCTCCAAAATCAATGAGACAAGCACGCAACATGTCCTCCAGTATCTGAATTGTACGCTCGGACTGCCCATCCGTCTATGGATGCAATACTGTGCTCAGCTCTACCTACGAACCCAATTCTCGCTGAAATGTCCTCCAGAACTGAGAAGTGAACTCAGTACCTCTATCTGATATGATAGAAACTAGAACTCCATGCAATATCACTATCTCACGGATGAATATCTCTGCTAATCGCTCTGAGGAGTATGTAGTACACACAGGAATGAAATGAGCTGACTTGGTTAGCCTATCCACAATCACCCAAACTGAATCAAACTTCCTCGCTGTCCGAGGGAGTCCACTAAGAAAGTGCATAATGATCCTTTCCCCCATCCACTCAGGAATATCCATAAGCTAAAACATGCCACCGGGCCTCTGATGCTCATACTTGACCTACTAACAATTGAGGCACCGTGCTACATGATTCACAATATCCTTCTTCATCTTTCCCCACCAATAATGCTGCCTCAAATCCTGATACATCTATGCGGCACCTGGGTGAATAGAATACCGCGAGCTGTGGGTCTTCTCCAATATCAACTCACGAAGGCCATCAATATTGGGCACACATATTCGGCCCTGTATCCGCAACACACAATCACTATCAATAGTGACATCTCTGGTACATGCTGAACTCTGTCCTTAAGGACAAGCAAGTGTGGATCATCATACTGGCGCTCTCAAATACGGTCATATAAGGAAGATAGAGATACCACGCAACCTATCAACCGACTGGGCTCAGAAATATCCAGCCTTACCATCTGATTAGCTAAAGTCTGAACATCAACTACAAGCGGCCTCTCCCCAGCTGGAATGTACGCCAAGCTGCCCATACTAATGCTTTCCGGTTTAAGGCATCGACCACTATATTGGCCTTCCCGAGATGATACAAAATGGTAATATCATAGTATTTAAGTAATTCAAGTCATCTCTGCTACCTCAAATTGAGATCTTTCTGCTTAAACAAGCGTTGAAGGCTGCAGTGGTCTATATATACGTCACAAGATACACCATACAAGTAATGCCTCCAAATCTTCAAGGCATGAATAATAGAAGCTAACTCTAAGTCGTGAACATGATAGTTATTCTCATGGGGCTTTAACTGACGAGAAGAACATGCAATAACTCTACCCTCATGCATCAATACACAACTAATCCTAACTCTCAAAGCAACGCAATACACCATATAAGACCCTGAAGTTGATGTGTGACGACCCAAAGGGTCATCACTTGTCTTATTAATCATTTCGTGCTTATGAGATCTTGAAAACCTCATTCTATGTTGCCTCGATTTACGTGCACGATCCGAGCATGTAGCCGAAAAGATTTTATGATAAAAATATGAATTCTATGAGAAATTTGGATAAAAATGATATTAATATAGATATAGTTGACTTCGGTCAACATTTTTGGTAAACGGACCCGGACCCAAGATTGGACGGTCCCGGAAGGTCCGTAGGAAAATATGGGACTTGGACATGCGTCCGGAGTCGAATTTTGAGGCCTAGAGCCCAAGTTATGAATTTTTCTGTGAAATTATTTTTGATGTAATTATTAAAGGAAAATGAATTAATTGACCTTGGCATCGGTTTCGTATTTTGGTTCCGACGCCCGGTACAAGTCTTAAATATTATATATGTGCTTTCTGCAAAGTTTGGTGACATTTGGATGTCGTTTGATATGTTTTGGACCTTGAGTTCCACGTTTGAAAGTGTTGAAAACCAAAAGAATGAAAATCATGAACTTGAGGCTTGGTTTGATGAAAACGGTGTGATATTGGCAATGTGATCGCACGAACAAGTTTGTAATGTGTTTTTGATGTTGTGTACATGTTTGGTTTGGAGCCCCGAGGGCTCGGGTCAATTTTGGATAGGCCACGAGATCAATTTTTCATGTTAGAAAGTTGTTGTCAGCACCTGATCTGCAGAGTTGGGAAATGCGAACAAATGTTAGCAAATGCGAATTTGCAAATGCGAACAAAATTTCGCAAATGCGAACTTCCCCGTTTTGTGCCTTGGTTCGCAAATGCGAACAAAAGTTCGCAAATGCGAGCTTCCCAATTTTGCCTTGGCTTCGCAAATGCGAACAAAAGTTCGCAAATGCGAACTTCCCATCCTTAGCTTATTTTTCAAACTCCGGAATTTGGTCGGGGTTCGCAATTGCGAACCCCTGTTCGCAAATGCGAATACAGAGACCTGTAAATCACGATTTCCAGCTTCATTTTTCACATTTCATAACCCAAAAACATCCATTGGCAATTTTTCACGAACTCCCTCTTCTTCAAAGCAATTGTAAGTCACGTTTTACTTAATTCTTTCAATTCCTAACAACATTAAACATGTTTTTAAATAGAAATCAAAGGTTTTCATGGTACAATTTCTTGTTTTTGGTAGAATATAGGGTTTTTCATGAATTGGATAATTGGACCTCGAATTGAGGTCCGATTTTGAAAAAATCATATACTTGAACTTGTGGGGGGATGGGTAACCAGATTTTGGTCCGAACCCCGAGTTCCGACCATGTGAGCCCGGGGTTGCAATTCACTATTCCAGGCAGAATATGTAAAAATTGTAATTGGCCTTATGAATTAGTTTTTTGAGTAGTATTGATGATATTAAATAAATTGTGTATAGATACGATTGGATTGGAGCCAAATTTGAAAGGAAAAGGCATTGCCATGGATTGAATTGTTCGTAAACATTCGAGGTAAGTGTTTGTTCTATCCTAGCTTGAGGGAATAGGATTATGTGCAATGTGTTATGTGATCGAGTGCGGTGTATGGGCTGTGGTGACGAGCATCCATACACTGGCGTCTAGCATGACCGTGAGTCGTTGTTAACACTTGTTGTGAGACATATTTGAAGATTAATTGTTGAACCCTTGCCGGGTTGTAGAATTGTTATTGTTCTCCCTTGTCGGGACTTGTTGTGAAGTGAGATATTGATTGCCCTTGCCGGGACGGTTCATGATTTACTGTTTCATTCTTTGCCCTTAACTGTGATTGTTATTTGGGTGAGGAAGAGTGATAATGCACGAAGGGTGATGTCGTGCCTTGATTTATTATTTATTCACGAAGGTTAGTGTCGTGCCTTGTTATTGATTATGCACGAAGGTTAATGTCGTGACATGTTGTTGATTATGCACGAAGGATCATGCCGTGCCTTGTTATTGAACCATGTACGAAGGATCATGTCATACCATAGATGTGAGGATGAGAGTAAAAGCACGAAGGTTGATGCCGTGCAACTACTTGCCATTCCTTGACTTGATATTACTTGTTTTTTCATTATACTTTGTTTTCCCTTGTGGACTTATTAACTGTTGTTAATTGTTGAGCTCATTTGAGATATTCCTTATTGCATTATTACTCGGTTATTTGTCGTTATTTTGTGGTATACATATATATGGAACTGCACAGATTTATGTGGGTGTCTAGTCCTAGGCTTGTCACTACTTCGCCGGGATAGGCCAGGCACTTACCAGCACATGGCGTCGGTTGTGCTGATACTGCACTTCTATGCATTTCTGCACAGGTCCAGGATTCGATCAAGAGCAGCAGCGGTAGATCTTTTGCATGGGAGTTGATCATATTTGAGACCGAGGTAGCTTGCAGACGTCTGCAGGCCCGGCGTCTCTCCCTTTACTTATGTTACTTGTTGTAGTCTCTTTGTTCCGAGACAAACAGATTATGTTATATTTCTTTCAGACTTTTATGTGTAGTATTCAGTAGTAGTTCGTGAGTTGGTGACTCCACGTCTTGGGTAAAGGATTTCAGTATCAGATACCTTGAAACTACTTATTTCTATTTTTGTAAAGTCTTTCGCACTTGTATAATTAAGATTATGATTTTGGCTATTAATTTGAGTATGAAGTATTGTTAAACAGGATAGTGTGAATAAAGAGGCTTGCCTAGCTACCACGAGTAGCAGCCATCACGATCCCGATGTTGGGAGAAAAATCCGGGTCGTGACAAGTTGGTATCAGAGCTCTAGGTTACATAGGTCTCACCACTCACGAACAAGCTTAGTAGAGTTTGAGAGGTAGGTACGGAGATGTATGTACTTGTCCTCCAGAGTCTATTGAGTTAGGAAAGAGTCTCTCATTTGTTCTTTCTTGTCGTGCGACTTGTTCCTCAAATACTGATTGAACTTCTATTCTGTCCTTTCACAGATGGCGAGGACACGCGCTGCTTCGTCCACTGACCAGCAGCCCGAGCCCCAGGCAGCTCCCGTGATGGGCAGGGGCCGAGGCCGTATCAAAGGCCGTGGTAGGGGCAGAGCTCAGCCCCCGGTAGCTACTCCAGAGGTGGAGCCTCATATTGAGATTGACGAGGAGGTTCCGATTCCAGCAGCTCCAGTGGGACCAGCTCAGGTCCCGGGAGAGGCTTTGATTACCCCAGATCTCTGGGATGCCTTGATCAGAATAGCGGGATTCATGGACAGCATTGCCAGAGCGGGTTTATTATCAGTTGCCCCAGCTACTTCTCAGGCTGGAGGAGGGGCCCTAGACTCCTGTTGCTCGTACTCTAGAGCCAGTAGCTCCTCAGCCTCAGGCACCAGTGGTTCAGCCAGCTGTGGCCACTCAGTCAGGTACCACAACTCAGGCCGGAGATGGAGCCGCCATGACTTCTGATTCTTTTTGGAGACTTGATCGGTTCTCCAAGATGTTAACCACTACCTTCAGCGGTGCCACATCGGAGGATCCTCGGGATTTCTTATTCGGTTGCCATGAGATTCTCAAGACTATGGGGATCGTGGAGTCCAATGGAGTTGACTTCTGTACATTCAGGCTTTCAGGATCCGCCAAGACTTGGTGGAGGGATTATTGTTTGACTCGACCAGCGGGGTCCCCGGCTTTATCATGGGATCAGTTTGCAGACCTATTTCTGGACAAGTTTCTCCCTACTACTCAGCGGGATGCACTTCGTAGGCAGTTTGAGCGCCTCCAGCAGGACACTATGACGGTCACTCAGTATGAGACGAGATTTGTTAATTTGGCTCGTCATGCAGTGGTGATACTTCCCATAGAGCGGGAGAGGGTCCGCAGGTTCATAGATGGGCTTAATCAGCCAATTAGACTTCAGATGGTGATGGGAGTAAGGAGTGATATTTAATTTCAGGAGGCAGCTAATGCAACACGTAGAGTTGAGATGGCTCTTGCTCGGGGAGGTGGTTATTCTTCAGACAAGAGGCCTCGTTATTCAGGCAGGTTTAGTGGTTCTTCTTCTGGTGGCAGAGAATCTTTTGACAGAGGCCAGTCATCCAGGCATTTCCATTCCGCCCTTCAGGCTTCACAGGGTAGACCAGGTGATCGTGGGTTTCGTAGGCAGTATTCAGATCAGCCTACTATTAATACTCAGCCTCTTCAGAGTGTTCGTGGAGCCCATTCAGGTCGTCAGGTCCAGCAGCCCCATCAGCTTAGGAGTTGCTACGGTTGTGGTGACCAAGGTCATTTTGTCAGGTTCTGCCCTCGAGCGACGGGGAACACTCAGCAACGGGGCCCTCATCCCATGATTCAGGCCCCAGCTGACCCTCAGCCTGCCCAGCCAGCCAGAGGCGTAGGTAGAGATTATAGAGGTGGAGGTCGAGACCCTAGAGGTGGAGACCGTCCAGCCAGAGGTAGAGGTCAGCCAGTTGATGGCCGTCCTAGAGACGCAGCTCAGAGGGGAGGTGCAGATCCCCGATTCTATGCTTTACCAGCCAGGCCAGAGGTAGAGGCATCGGATGCCGTGATTACAGGTACTATTCTTGTGTGTGGCAGAGGTGCTTCAGTATTATTTGACCCTGGATCTACATATTCCTATGTGTCTTCCTACTTCGCACCGTATTTGGTCGTGCCCAGCTATGCTCTGGATATTCCAGTTTATGTGTCTACACCGGTGGGTGACTCCATTGTAGTCGACCGAGTGCATCGTTCGTGCGTAGTTATATTTGGGGGTCTTGAGACCCGTGTTGATCTGTTGCTTTTGGACATGGTGGATTTTGATATCATATTGGGGATGGATTGGTTGTCCCCATACCATGCTATTCTAGATTGTCATGCTAAGACTGTGACCTTGGCCTTGCCAGAATCACCCCGACTAGAGTGGAAAGGTACCTCAAGCCACTCCGTTCGCACCGTTATTTCCTATGTTAAGGCTCGACGCATGGTCGAGAAGGGGTGTCTAGCTTATCTGGCTTATGTTCGTGATTCCAGTGCAGAGGTTCCTTCTATTGAGTCAGTCCCCATTGTACGGGAGTTTCCTGAGGTTTTCCTTTCAGACTGCCGGGCATGCCACCCGACAGGGATATTGATTTCTGCATTGATCTGGCACCGGGCACTCAGCCCATCTCTATTCCACCCTATCGTATGGCCCCGCCGGAGTTAAAAGAGTTGAAAGATCAGTTGCAGGACCTTCTTGAGAAAGGCTTTATCAGGCCCAGTGTTTCCCCCTGGGGAGCACCTGTATTATTTGTAAAGAAGAAAGATGGCTCGATGCGGATGTGTATTGATTACCGGCAATTGAACAAAGTGACAATAAAGAATAAGTATCCACTGCTGAGGATTGATGATTTGTTTGACCAGATCCAGGGAGCGAGGGTGTTCTTGAAAATGGACTTGAGATCGGGCTACCATCAGCTGAAGATCAGGGCGGGTGACACTCCTAAGACAACATTTCACACCCGGTATGGGCACTATGAATTCTTAGTCATGTCTTTCGGGTTGACCAATGCCCCAGCAGCATTTGTGGAGTTGATAAACTGACTGTTCAGGCCTTACTTAGATCTGTTTGTGATAGTCTTTATAGATGACATCCTGGTATACTCCCGCAGCCAGGAAGAGCACGAGCAGCACCTCAGAGTGGTTCTTCAGACTCTGAAGGATAATCAGCTATATGCCAAATTTTCGAAATGTGAGTTCTGGTTGAGTTCGGTAGCACTTTTGGGTCACATTGTATCGGTGGAAGGTATTCAGGTGGACCCAAAGAAGATTGAGACAGTCCAGAATTGGCCTCGACCAGCTTCAGTGACTGAGATCCAGAGTTTCTTGGGATTAGCAGGTTACAACCGTCGATTTGTAGAAGGGTTTTATTCTATTGCAACCCCAATGACCAGGTTGACCCAGAAGGGTGTCCAGTTCCAGTGGTCAGAGGAGTGTGAGGCGAGCTTTCAGAAGCTCAAGACAACCTTGACCACCGCGCCGGTGTTGATATTACCTACGGGTGCAGGGCCTTATACAGTTTATTGTGACGCATCTCGTACAGGGCTTGGAACGGTATTGAAGCAGGATGGTAAGGTTATCGCTTATGCTTCGAGGCGGTTAAAAATACATGAGAAGAATTATCCAGTACATGATCTTGAGTTAGCAGCAGTGGTGCATGCCTTGAAGATCTGGAGGCATTATCTATATGGTGTGACATGTGAGGTATACACTGATCACAAAAGCCTACAGTACTTGTTCAAGCAAAAGGAGTTGAATCTACGACATCGGAGATGGTTAGAGTTTCTAAAAGACTATGATGTTACTATCTTATATCACCCAGGTAAGGCCAATGTGGTGGCCGATGCATTGAGTAGAAAGCCCGCCAGCATGGGTAGTCTTGCATTCATTCCGGTCAGTCAAAGACCATTTTCTCTAGATGTCCAGGCCTTAGCCAACCGGTTCGTGAGATTCAACATTTCTGAGCCTAGCAGGGTGTTAACCTGCACGGTTGCTCGTTCTTCTCTAGTAGAGCGTATCCGTGAGAGGCAATTTGATGATCCTCATTTGCGTGATTTGAGAGATACAGTACAGCAGGGAGGTGCCACAAAGGTAAATCTAGATGATGATGGGGTATTGAAATTGCGGGGTCGAGTTTGTGTGCCCAATGTCGAAGGGATTCGAGAGTTGATCTTAGCGGAGGCCTACAGTTCGCGGTATTCTATTCACCCAGGCGCCGCGAAGATGTACCAGGACTTACGGCAACACTATTGGTGGCGTAGAATGAAGAAAGATATCATTGCGTATGTCGCTCGGTGTCTGAATTGTCAGCAGGTGAAATATGAGCACTAGAGACCTGGCGGTGTATTCCAGAGAATCGAAATTCCCGAGTGGAAATGGGAGCGGATCACTATGGACTTCGTTACTGGACTTCCTTTGACTCGGAGGAAATTTGATGCTATTTGGGTCATTGTTGATAGGCTGACCAAGTGATCACACTTTATTCTAGTATCTGTCTCCTACTCGTCGGAGAGGTTAGCAGAGATTTACATTAGGGAGATTGTTCGTCTTCATGGGGTGCCAGTATCTATTATCTCTTATCGGGGTATGCAGTTTACCTCGCGGTTCTGGAGAACGGTCCAGCAGGAGTTAGGCACCCAGGTTCAGCTGAGTATAGCATTTCATCCTCAGACGGATGGCCAGTCCGAGAGGACTATTCAGATTCTAGAGGACATGCTTCGAGCCTGTGTTATTGATTTCGGAGGCTTATGGGACCAGTTTCTGCCATTAGCAGAGTTCTCCTACAACAACAGCTACCAGTCTAGCATCCAGATCGCCACGCATGAGGCATTGTATGGTAGGCGATGTCGATCTCCAGTCGGATCGTTTGAGCCGGGAGAGGCTCGGTTGTTGGGTACAGATTTAGTTTAGGAGGCCTTGGATAAGGTCAAGACTATTCAGGAGAGATTGCGTTCAGCTCAGTCCAGGCAGAAGACTTATGCGGATCGTAAGGTTCGAGATGTAGATTTCATGGTTGGTAAACGAGTATTGCTCCGAGTGTCGCCTATGAAGGGCGTGATGAGGTTCGGGAAGAAGGGCAAGCTCAGCCCTAGGTATATTGGTCCATTTGAGATTCTAGACCGAGTGGGAGGGGTGGCTTACAGACTAGCTTTGCCGCCTAGCTTATCAGTCGTGCATCTAGTTTTTCATGTATCTATGCTTCGGAGATACCACGGCGATCCCACACATGTGTTAGACTTCGATACTGTCCAATTGGACAATGATCTAGCTTACGAGGAGGAGCCGGTGGCCATTCTAGGCTGGCAGGTTCGACAGTTGAAGTCGAAGAGTTATCCTTCTGTGCATGTTCAGTGGAGAGGTCAGCCTCCTGAGGCATCGACCTGGGAGTCCGAGTCTGATATACGGAGCCGCTACCCACATTTGTTTCCCGACTCCTTTTGAACTTCTTCCATATTTTCTTTTGTCCGTTCGAGGACGAACGATTGTTTTAGAGGTGGAGAATGTGACGACCCAAAGGGTCATCACTTGTCTTATTAATCATTTCGAGCTTCTGAGGTCTTGAAAACCTCATTCTATGTTGCCTAGATTAACGTGCACGATCCGAGCATGTAGCCGGAAAGATTTTGTGATAGAAAATATGAATTCTATGAGAAACTTGGATAAAAATGATATTAATATTGATATAGTTGACTTCGGTCAACATTTTTGGTAAACGGAACCCGGACCCAAGATTGGACGGTCCCGGAAGGTCCGTAGGAAAATATGGGACTTGGACATGCGTCCGGAGTCGAATTTTGAGGCCTAGAGCCCAAGTTATGAATTTTTCTGTGAAATTGTTTTTGATGTAATTATTAAAGGAAAATGAATTAATTGACCTTGGCATCGGTTTCGTATTTTCTTTCCGACGCTACGGTACAAGTCTTAAATATTATATATGTGCTTTCTGCAAAGTTTGGTGACATTTGGATGTCGTTTGATATGTTTTGGACCTTGAGTTCCACGTTTGAAAGTTTTGAAAACCAAAAGAATGAAAATCATGAACTCGAGGCTTGGTTTGATGAAAACAATGTGATATTGGCGATGTGATCGCACGAATAAGTTTGTAATGTGTTTTTGATGTTGTGTACATGTTTGGTTTGGAGCCCCGAGGGCTCGGGTCAATTTTGGATAGGCCACGAGATCAATTTTTCATGTTAGAAAGTTGCTGTCAGCACCTGATCTGCAGAGTTGGGAAATGCGAACAAATGTTAGCAAATGCGAATTCGCAAATGCGAACAAAAGTTACCAAATGCGAATTCGCAAATGCGAACAAAAGTTGGCAAATGCGAACAAAAGTTCGCAAATGCGAACAAAAATTCGCAAATGCGAACTTCCCTGTTTTGTGCCTTGGTTCGCAAATGCGAACAAAAGTTCGCAAATGCGAATTCGCAAATGCGAACTTCCCAGTTTTGCCTTGGCTTCGCAAATGCGAACTTCCCATCCTTAGCTTATTTTTCAAAACTCCAGAAATTGGTCGGGGTTCGCAATTGCGAACCCATGTTCGCAAATGCGAACACAGAGACCTGTAAATCACGATTTCCAGCTTCATTTTTCACATTTCACAACCCAAAAACATCCATTGGCGATTTTTCACGAACTCCCTCTTCTTCAAAGCAATTGTAAGTCACTTTTTACTTAATTCTTTCAATTCCTAACAACATTAAACATGTTTTTCAATAGAAATCAAAGGTTTTCATGGTACAATTTCTTGTTTTTGGTAGAATATAGGGTTTTTCATGAATTGGGTAATTGGACCTCGAATTGAGGTCCGATTTTGAAACAAATCATATACTTGAACTTGTGGGGGGATGGGTAACCAGATTTTGGTCCGAACCCCGAGTTCTGACCATGTGGGCCCGGGGTCGAAATTCACTATTCCGGGCAGAATGTGTAAAAATTGTAATTGGCCCTATGAATTAGTTTGTTGAGTAGTATTGATGATATTAAATCAATTGTGTATAGATACGATTGTATTGGACCCAAATTTGAAAGGAAAAGGCATTGCCACGGATTGAATTGTTCGTAAACGTTCGAGGTAAGTGTTTGTTCTATCCTAGCTTGAGGGAATAGGATTATGTGCTATGTGTTATGTGATCGAGTGCGGTGTATGGGCTGTAGTGACAAGCATCTATACACTGGCGTCAAGCATGACCGTGAGTCATTGTTAATACTTGTTGAGAGACATATTTGAAGATAAATTGTTGAACCCTTGCCTGGTTGTAGAATTGTTATTATTCTCCCTTGTCGGGACTTGTTGTGAAGTGAGATATTGATTGCCCTTGCCGGGACGGTTCATGATTTACTGTTTCATTCTTTGCCCTTAACTGTGATTGTTATTTGGGTGAGGAAGAGTGATAATGCACGAAAGGTGATGCCGTGCCTTGATTTATTATTTATGCACGAAGGTTAATGCCGTACCTTGTTATTGATTATGCACGAAGGTTAATGTCGTGCCGTGTTTTATTGATTATGCACGAAGGTTAATGTCGTGCCATGTTGTTGATTATGCACGAAGGATCATGCCATGCCTTGTTATTGAACCATGTACGAAGGATCACGCCGTACCATGGATGTGAGGATGAGAGTAAAAGCACGAAGGGTGATGCCGTGCAACTACTTGCCATTCCTTGACTTGATATTACTTGTTTTTTCATTATACTTTGTTTTCCCTTGTGGACTTATTAACGGTTGTTAATTGGTGAGTTCATTTGAGATATTCCTTATTGCGTTATTACTTGGTTATTTCTCGTTATTTTGTGGTATACATATATATGGAACTGCACAGGTTTATGTGGGTGTCTGGTCCTAGGCTTGTCACTACTTCGCCGGGATAGGCCGGGCACTTACCAACACATGGGGTCGGTTGTGCTGATACTGCACTTCTGTGCATTTTTGCCAGGTTTCGATCAGGAGCAGTAGCAGTAGATCTTTTGTGTGGGAGTTGATCATATTTGAGACCGAGGAAGCTTGCAGACGTCCGCAGGCCCGGCGTCTCTCCCTTTACTTATGTTACTAGCTATAGTCTCTTTGTTCCGAGACAAACAGATTATGTTATATTTCTTTCAAACTTTTATGTGTAGTATTCAGTAATAGTTCGTGAGTTGGTGACTCCACGTCTTGGGTAGAGGATTTCAGTATCAGATACCTTGAAACTACTTATTTCTATTTTTATTAAGTCTTCCGCACTTGTTTAATTAAGATTATGATTTTGGTTATTAATTTGAGTATGAAGTATTGTTAAACAGGATAGTGTGAATAAAGAGGCTTGCCTAGCTACCACGAGTAGGCGCCATCACGATCTCGATGTTAGGGGAAATTCGGGTCGTGACATGATGGCAACATAAGTACCGGAGATGTGGTCAAGGCCGACTTGAGCTTCTGGAAGCTCTTCTCACATTCATCAGACCACACAAATAGAGCATTCTTCTGTGTCAACTTCGTCACAGGTGAAGCAATAGACGAAAAGCCCTAAACAAACCTGCGGTAATAGCCTGCCAAACCGAGGAAACGCCAGATCTCCAGTAGCTGAGGACGACCTTGGCCAATTCTGCACCACCTCGACTTTCTGTGGGTCAACCCGAATACCATCGCTGGACACTACATGTCCCAGAAAAGTCACAGTGTCAAGCCAGAACTCACACTTAGAAAATTTTGCATAAAGATTTTCCTCTCTCAATCTCTGCAATACCACCCTCAAGTGTTGTGCGTGCTCCTCCTAGCTGCGTGAGTACACCAGGATAACATCAATAAATACAATCACAAAGGAATCAAGATACGGCCTAAATACACTTTTCATCAAGTACATGAATGTGGCTGGGGCATTAGTCAGCCCAAAAGACATCACCAGAAATTCATAGTGCCAATATCTCGTTCTGAAAGTTGTCTTCATAATGTCTGAATCCCTAATCTTTAACTGATGATAAACCGATCGAAGGTCAATATTAGAGAATACACTTGCTCCCTGAATCTGATCAAACAAGTCCTCAATATGAGGTAATGGGTACTTATTCTTTACTGTCACCGTGTTCAACTACCTGTAATCAATGCATATTCTCATTGTGCCATATTTTTTCTTTACGAATAATTCCGGTGCACCCCAAGGTGACACACTCGGGCAAATGAATGCCTTATCTAAGAGTTCCTAAATCTGTTTTTTCAACTCCTTTAACTCAGCTGGTGCCATGCAGTATGGGGGAATAGAAATGGGCTGAGTGCCTGGCACCAAGTCAATACCAAAATCGATATCCCTGTCCAGCAGCATGCCCGGCAGGTCTATTGGAAATACATCCGGTAATCCCTCACAATGGGGACCGAATCAAGACTGAGAGCCTAAGCCTCGACATCTCTAACCAAAGCCAATAAGATAAATAACCCTTCCCAATTATTCGTTGGGCTTATAGGAAAGAAATTACTCTGTCGGATACAAAATCAGTCATGCATCACCACTCGATCCTCGGATTACCTGGAATGCTAATGTGATTGTCTTGGCATGACAGTCCAGAATCGCATGATAAGGAGATAACCAATCCATGCCTAGAATCACGTCGAAATCCACCATGCCCAATAATAATAAGTCAACTCGGCTCTCCAAACCCCCAATAGTAATAAGACATGATCGGTATACATGGTTCACAATAACTGTATTACCCACCGGAGTAGACACATACACGGGCAAGGCAAGAATACCATAGGTCGTACCCAAATAATGCGCAAAATATGAAGATAAAAAGGAATAAGAAGATCCAGGATCAAATAAGACAGAAGCATCGCTGTGGCAGACTGAGATAATACCTGTGATGACTGCATCTGATGCACTAGTGTCCCTCCTATCTGGAAGAGCATAAAAATGAGCCTGACCGCCAGTAAGATCCTTATCCCTAGGGCAACCTCTAGCTACCTAACCACCACCCCTAGCTAACTGAGCGGGTGCTGAAGAAAAAGGAGCAGAAGACGAAGGCTGATCCCTCTGCTAAGACCACTTACGGAGCAACTGGCGACACTCCCTCCTGATATGGCCCAACTCACCACACTCAAAACAATGGCCAGAAGTTGGAGAAAACGACTGCTGAGAGCCCCTCACTGCAGATGAACTCTGAGCTGAAGGAGCAAGAGCAGAGCTCTGAGCTGGAAGGGCGCTCAGCGCGGGCTAGCTCTGCTGACGACCCTACTAGCCCTCATGACCCTGATAACTCTGATGACCCTGACGACCACGGTCAGACGAAGCTCCATTCGACTCTGAATGGCCTGACTAAGGAGATCTAAATGAACGACCTCTGTTGTGCTGAGACTGGCCCCTAGACGGAACACCACTGTAACTACCTGCACCACGAGGCCTCTTAGCCTCCCTCTCCTCACGCTTTCGACGGCGGTCTGTCTCAATCTGACGAGCCGCATCAACCACCTCCTCAAAAGTAACTGTTGTAGCCCTCTCTCTAGTCATCAATATGTGGATAGGATAGTTGAGACCATCCATAAATCTCCTGATCCTCTCACGATCTGTCGGAATCATCCATATGGCATGCCGAGCTAGTTGTGTAAACCTCAACTCGTACTGAGTCACTGTCATATCTCCCTGCTTCAACCACTCGAACTACCGACGCAACACCTCCCTCTGAGACTGAGGCACATACTTCTCTACAAATACCGTGGAGAACTGCATCCAAGTGAGGGGCACTGCCACAATAGGCCTACGCCTCTCGAAATCCTCCCACCAATGAAAAGCTGGTCTTGTGAACTAGAAGGTAGTGAAAGCAACACCGCTAGACTCAAGAATACCCACAGTACAAAGCATACGCTGGCACTTATCCAGAAAACCCTGGGCATCCTCGCGCTCAACACCGCTGAATGTCGGAGGCTGTAATCTCCCGAACCTCTCCAATCGACGCTGCTCGTCATCAGGCATAGCTGGGACCACATGAGCTGGGGCTGGCGCGACTGGTGCAGCCGGCTAAACTGGCTGAACTGGAGCTGCCTCAGGTGCCTGTAAGCCCTGAACTACTGGCTCTGGTGTGCGAGCATTGGGGGTCTGATTCCCTCCCCCTGCCTGTGAAGAAGTTGCTGCAGTAGAGGCCGCAACCACCTAGGCTAAGCCAGCACACACTGATAGGATCTGTGCTAAGGTCTCTTGAAGACCCGGTATCTCAATAGGCACTGCAGGTGCCTGAACTTGAGCTACTGGAATGCTTGCAGCTGGAGCCTAATCCTGAACCTGATCCACTGGCGCTGGGATCTGGCCCTGAGTCTGGTCAGCTGGTCGGTCAGCAAGTGCTATTGTTGCTGTCCTGCCTCTGCCACGACCACGGCCTCTAGGTGCCACTAGTGGTCATCTACCACATCCGTTAGCACGGGTTCTCTCCATCTGCGAGAGAATAGAATACAAAAAAAATTTAGTTTCGCGATAACACAAACCGCACGATATGAATCCAAGAAAGTGAAGTGTTTTCTAAAGTTCTGTAGCCTCCCGAGGATTGATACGGACAAGAATGCAATGCACATGACCGCTATGGCACGTAGCCCGATCCGTTTAATGTCGACAACGCTCACTAGGGGTGTGTACAGATTTCGGAAAGGCTCCTTCATTCCAAATGCAATATTCATATCATCCGCTGCAGTGTGCAGCCCGATCCATACTCAATCCACAACATGCGTATGAGTCACACAATAGTTCAATTTATTTATTTCCAGGTTCCAGTTCATTAACAATGAAAAATACTTTAATTTTATTTCATTTTCCAACAACAGGTGACTTAGTATTTCATAATAGTGATTTCAAGCCAGGACTGAGATCAATGATTTTACAAAGCATGCTATCACATAGATATCTATCCCCTAAGGATACTGCAGGTCAACACAAGGCCTCAAACATGGCTTATAGCCCACATATATACTTAACACAGTGTGCGTTTCAACCGCCAATGTAAGATTAATCTTATTCGAGATGGACCAAGTTTCAATCCCCAGTCATAACCAATCCCGCACCAGGGATGGACCAAGTCTCAATCCCCAGTCATAACCAATCCCGCACCTGCCATCTGGTGCGAGTCACACCCTAAATAGCATCACAATGTGATAAGCCGGGGTTTCAAACCTTCAGGCTATCATATACACTAACTACTCACCTCTAACCGGTCGTAGACTCGTCCGCGATGCCTTTTCCCTTTAAATTTGCCGCTTCGTGCGTCGAATCTAGTCAAAACCACGGCAAATACATATATATGGGTCAAAGAAACATAACCCAATCAAAATTACTCGAAATGTAACAATTCACGAAGTTGGTAAAACTCGAGCCCCAGGCCCACTTCTCAAAAAACTCCGAAAATTATACCAACGGATTCCCCATCTCGCCACGAGTCCGTGCATATAAAACTTATCGAAATCGGAGTTCGAATAGCCTTGCAAAACCCAAAAATTCGTTTTCATAATTTAGGCCCTAGTTCTTCACAAATTCTACCCAATTTCATGACTTTTTGTGTTGATTCTAGCATAAAATCATGTTTTTGAGTCAAGAAACTTACCTTTAGTGATTACCCGTTGATTTCTCTCTTCAAATCACTCAAAACCCTCCCTTGACGAAGTAAAAGTGGTTTAAAATTATGAGGGTTCGCGTCTAAAATTTGTAACTTAACTGTTCTGTCATTGATGCTTCCTTCTATGCGATCGCAATGCCTCCATACGATCGCATAGAGTAAAAATTTTCAGGACCTTTTTCCTTCTATGCGATCGCAATGCATTGTATGCGATCACACTGTTCAAAATTCTAAGACTATGCGATCGCACATCCCTCTATGCGATCGCATAGAGCATTTTCCT
This sequence comes from Nicotiana noctiflora, assembly GCA_032618575.1. NCBI lineage: Eukaryota > Viridiplantae > Streptophyta > Magnoliopsida > Solanales > Solanaceae > Nicotiana > Nicotiana noctiflora. Next base: position 47,744 of record JASVEL010005618.1, on the reverse strand, counting down.
GGGCTCCAAATTCCCTTCTATGCGATCGCAATGCCTCCATGCGATCGAACAGTTCAACTTCCCTAACCTATGCGATCGCACTTGACCCTATGCGATTGCATAGAGTAAAAATCCACCCCTCTCCAGGTCTTCTATGCGATCGCATAGAACAACATCTGACTGCAATATTTTTGCAGCAACATCTAAGTTCAAAGCCTCCCGTTGGGCATCCGAAATCATCCCGAGGCCCTCGGGACCTCAAATAAATGCACAGATATGTCATATTACTTCATTCAAACTTGCTCACAACATAAAAACACCATCATAAACATCAAGATCATCAAATTCTCACGGATTCAAGCCCAAGTTTCACTAAAACTTCCGAAACTAACATTTGATCTAAAACCCAACCTAAACACCTCCGAATGATCTGAAATTTTGTACGCATATCCAGAATTACCTAACGGAGCTACTTTAACTCTCAGAATTTCATTTTGAGCCCCGGATCAAAATCTTGCCTACAGTCCGGAATTTGCCAAAATTAAACCTATAACGACCCGGTCGGTTGTTTTAGAAAATTACGTCCCAATCCCCAATTTAACTGTTCCCCTAAGTTCATTTCCGCTATTGTGGTTTGCCGGGAGAGTCGGTTCTAAAATTTGGAGCATTTTGGGACAATTAGTCCCTAAATGAGAACTTTAAAGTTAGAAAATGGTTCGTAGCCGGAGCAATGTTAAGACGACCTCGGAACAGAAATTCGATGGTTCCATTAGCTCCGTTAGGTGATTTCGGGGTTGGGAGCGCGTTCAGAATGTATGTTGGAGGTCCGTAGCTCAATTAGGCTTGAAATGCCGAAGTTTGAAATTTTAGCGAATCCGAACGATAGGTGAGATTTTGATCTGGGGGTTGGAATGGAATTCCGAGAATTCCTGTAGCTTCGTTATGTGATTTTGGATATGTTCGCAAATTTTTAGGTCATTCGGACGTCGTTTGATCGGGTTTTAGATCGATTGTGTAATTCGGAAAGTTTTAAGGAATTTAGGCTTGAATTCGATGTGAATTATAAGTTTTGATGTTGTTAGACGTGTTTTGAGGATTGGTACAAGTTTGAATAAGGTATCAAGATGTATTGGTGTGTTTGGATGAGGCCCGGGGGGCCTCGGGTGTGTTTCAGGTAGTGATCACGCTCTTTGCAGGTTTAGGAATTCTGCCTCTGTTGTTTTCGCCCCTGCAGAGATGGAACCGCAGAGGCGAGTCCGCTGAAGCAGACTCCTATTCGTAGGAGCGGATAGTTCCGCAGGAGCGAATTTTTTGTCCGCAGGCACGGCCTCGCGGAAGCGGCCTTGGTCTCGCAGAAGCGGAATGGGCCAGCCAGGCCTGGGTTACGCAGAAGCGACAAGAATGTCGCGGAAGCGGATCCGCAGAAGCGGAAAACTTTCCGTAGAAGCGAAAATCGCAGAAGATTAATTGTATCAGAAGTTAGAAAATTTCAGAAACATTTCACACATTGGGGTCTCGGCTTAAGAGGCGATTTGGGCAATTTTTGAGGGAGAATCAAGGAAAAACATCAGGTAATCAACTATGGACTCATCTTATGATTAGTATTGATAATATTATGTAATTATATCATGAAAATGGAGGAATTTGGGGTAAATTATGGAGGGTTTAACCCTAGACTTGAACTTTAAAAAATCAAGGTTTTGATTGGGCAAACGAAGTCCGATTTCGATAAAATTTATATGCACAGACTTGTATTGAGATAAGGAACCCGAATATATAACTTTCGTGATTTTTTGATAAGCGTACCGAAAGTCGGGTTTTGGCAACTTGTGGGTTTTGGTGTATTTGGAGTTGTTTTGATTGGGTAATGCCCAATTGGCCTATTTTGATGTGATTCTATTAATTTTTATCAGATAATACACTTGTGGAGGCTGACGTTCGCGGCAAGAGAGTTGTTTCTTAGCGGTTTTGTACCGGAGTTGAGGTAAGTGGCTTGCCTAACCTCGTGTGGGGGAATTTTTACCCCTAGGATATTGTAGATGCGTGATTTTGCCCCTACCCGAGATTTTTTTATATTTTTAGCGTAAAATATTTAGTTTAGGCCTAATATAGCTATTTTAGTTAAATTTGACTCTTTTACTTTACTTTTACCTTAAAATGAAAAATAGCAAAAATATAGTTTTATTAATGTTTCGTAGTCATTTTTAAACTTGAAAAATACAAAAATAGTACTTTATATTTTTTATCTTTTTATAAAAATGAAAATAATAAAAATAGTTGCATTAACATTTTGTAGTTACTTTAATTTTGAAAGAAAAATATAAAAAATAACTTTGTTTTAATTATTAATCTTAATGTTATTTTGCTTACGTAGGATTAATTAATAACACCGTGTTCTCATTCTCGGTTCCGGGCAAAGAATAATATTCGGGTTCAAACTACCCGGTTTTATAATTTTTGGACATAACCCATAATAATCCGAGCCCACCACACGTGGGGGACACGGACGGAGCACGAGACGGAACCCATGACCCTTGAAACCCACGTGGAGACCCATGACTCTTGGTCTCTCACGTGGGAATCTTTAAAAGCCAATGGACAAAAGATGGGCATGGAATATATTTTAAAAGGAGAGGACACTGCTCATTTGGGGGGCTTGATTTTTAAAAAAGGATATAGACACATAGGCAAAGCTCCCAGCCGAGGAGATCATCTTCTACACACAACAAGAAAAAAGAGGGGTGAAGGACTGGTACACGGCTGGCCCCCTTTAACAGAAAAACGTTAACAGACCCTTTCCCCAGAAAATATTTCTTTCTTCTTCACGATTTCAGCCGCAAAACACAGGCGTACACATCAGCTGAAGAAAACAGACGCATATACTATACTGTTCGAACTTTTCTTCAGTGAAAAACCATCAACAACCCATGCCTCCATCGTCCTTTCCATCAGTCCCTCACAATAACACATACACACATAGTCGTCAACTATCAACGACCACCGTGAACTACCAGTTGTTGTTGCATGCTGCTTCACGTCTCCTCCATATGACCTCCATAGTCGCTGACCATCAACCACGAACCAGCAACGACCAACAGCACCTCTCCAACCAAACGACCCTTCCCCTTCGGTTCATCCTCTCCAAAACCCAATCAATGAATCCTGTCGGAACTAGCAGCTCGTTGGAAAACACTTACACATAACAATAAACACGCACAGAAACGAGAAATGACAGCAGCGAATCAGTGGAATTTTGTTAGCACAAGAGGAGCTTGAATCTGTTTCAAGCTTTACTTGGCTTTCAGTTGTAGTCCATTCATTATCTTTTGAAATTGTGACTGATATACTACCGAGATCGAGGTTTTGTGAATCGGAATGCGTGGCTGCTTGAGTTAAATTTCTGTGCTCAACTTGAAGTGACTGTCCGAGGCTTAATTCGGGCAGATTCGCGCCTGGTTCAACTGTGGTTGCTCGACGTCGAGGTCGTGGTTAGCCTTTGTTCAACAAGGTTCTATCGAGGATTTCCAAAAGTACCTATGGTTGCTAAAGGTGCATTTGTGGCTCCAAGTGCTTCTTTAATTGGCGATGTTCATGTTGGACGTAATGCTTCTATTTGGTATGGATGTGTTCTGCAAGGTGACGTGAACAGTATTAGTATAGGAGCAGGAACCAATATCCAGGACAATTCTCTTGTTCATGTAGCTAAATCAAATCTAAGTGGAAAGGTTTTGCCAACAATTATTGGCAAAAATGTTACTGTAGGTCATAGTGTTGTCTTGCATGGATGTATTGTTGAAGATGAGGCATTTGTTGGTATGGGTGCAACTCTGCTTGATGGAGCAGTTGTGGAGAAAAATGATATGGTCGCTGTCGGTGCCCTTGTTAGGCAGAATACGAGGATGCCGTCTCAAATGATTTTGTTGGCGATTCCAGGTCGAGCATATTTGATGCTAAAGCTGGTATGTGCTCGAACAACTCATTCATGAAGCTTGTATTGTTCATCTTGTCTTACATTCATACCTTGATTTCCCTATGCTAATGACAATCGCATGGCCCTCATTTGATTAATCTTGTTTTGTCCGTTAGAATTCGAGGCGTGCCATTTAGCAAATTTCAGGGCCCTCGCAAAGTACAAACGCGAAATTACTTTAGGCGCGTTAGTTAATAATAATACCTTCCTAATCACGGGTGCGCATTTATGTGACCCAAATCTTACTCTCGGCGAAACTAAAATACATTAAAGTCACAGGCGTACTGGTTGCGGTGTGGCTCGAAATGTGTTTCGTGACGTCGCAATTCTTCTAAAATTGAAAAGCGGAACATTGAAAGCACCTAGTTAAAATATGTAAAGAAATCAGATAAAAGCAAAAATTGCAGTTGAGCGACCGGGCTAAAACCACGGAATCCGGGAGTGCCTAACACCTTCTCCCGGGTTAACAGAATTCCTTATCCAGGTTTCTGGTTTCGCAGACTGTATTATAGAGTCATAAATTTCCTCGGTTCGGGATTAAACCGGTGACTTGGGACACCGTTATTTTCCCAAGTGGCGACTCTGAATAATTTAATAAATTGATCCCGTTCCGACTGTCCTTTAATTGGAAAAACTCCTTCACTGGTTATTATTATATCCCTTCTCGGGGTGTAGTATTAAACAGTGGCACATTTACGTTTATACGTATGTGTGTGGTAAAAAGGAGGTGTGACAGCTCTGGCGACTCTGTTGGGGATAAGGAACCCAGAATCTCTGGTTCAGGGTTTAAGAATTTGAGCTCAGTTAAATTGCTGTTTTTGCTTATATCTGATTTCCTTATATGTTTTGATTAATGTGCTACATGTTTACCGCTTTGATATTATCTGAACTGTACATATAAACTGTGCCGAAACCCTTCTTTTCTCACCCCCGGGGATGTGCTCACTGGTTGAGACTCCCTATTCCGTTAGTGTCATACCCCAAAATAAGAAAGAGGCTCGGAAAGTTTCTAAGCCGGCTGGCCTTTTGGTTCCGGAAAGGAGCTCCTTCCTCAACTCGAGTTGTCCGCTCGGGTACACAGTCTAGAACACATACCCAGGTTTTAAACTTAGAATAACGTGACTTCATGCCGGATCCCTAGTAGGAACGCTTATTTGCTTCATGTTGCATTTGACTTAGGGGACTCAACACAGGGGTTGGGTCCGTCTAGGACAGGCAACCTGAAATAAAAAAAGACCATCCTGTTGCATCCTATTTGTTTCACGCAATTATTTGTTTCAGACTTGCATGCCGACCGATTTGTAAATATTGAGGAAAAATGAAGAAAAAAAAAGAGAAAAGAAAAGTAACAGTGCAGAGAGATAACTACTCATTTTTAAAAAACAAACCAATGCCCAAGTAGTGTCGAAACTCTACCGGATTTTGAGAATAAAAAGGAAAAAAAGAGAATTGTTATTTTTAAAATAGTTTGTTATTACTTAAAAGAAAAAAAAAGAAAAAACGTTTTATTTTAATAATTAAAAAAATAAGCTTTATTTTTCAATAAAAAAAAGTGATTTTATTCATAAAAAATAGTCATTTGTTTGACAATAAAATAAAAATTATAATAGTTCGTTTATATGCCAATGAATTGAAAAATAATAGTTTGTTTTCAAAAATAATTCGTGTTGCTTGTTAATAATAATAAAATATATATATATATATATATATATATATATATATATATATATATATATATATATATATATATATATGTATGTATAATGAATAAAAAAAACATAAAAGAAAAGGAAATGTCATTGTTTTCAAAAGTAGTTTTCTTTATCTGACCGAACTACGCAGGTTTGATTCTCGCCATTAGGTGGGATACGTAGGCAACCCTCCTCGGGTCCAACCACCCCTTTAAAAAAATTAAAAAAAAAAATGTCGAAGTTTTAGTTTTCAATAAAATCAAAGTAACGCTATTTTTGAAAATAGCCGAATGTTCCGAAAGGACACCGGAAGGTTGTTTTTGCAAAAATGGCCACTTTGAAGTCTTTTCTTTTTCTTTTTGAATAATAGCCTTGAAATATTCCATGTGGAAATGTTGAAAGGCCGTAGCCTCAAAATAAAGTTTGGGTTACCACCCTTTTTTTTAAAAAAAAAAATCAAAAAAAAAATGTGTGTTTAATTTTCGTCAATAAAATCAAAGTGATGCCGTTTCTGGAAATAGCCGAATGTTCCGAAAGGACGCCGGAAGGTTATTTTTGCAAAAATAGCCGCTTTGAGTCATTTTAGATAATTTACGAGCATAGCCTTGAAATATTCCTTGTGGAAATGTTGCAAGGCCATAGCCGCAAAATCAAGTTCGGGTTCACACCCCTTTTGCAAAAATAACCAAAAAAAATGTGTCAAATTTTTGATTTTATTATAAATAAATCGGGTGATGCTATTCTTGTTTAAAAATAAGCCAAATGTTCCCCAAAAGGACGCCAGAAGGCTATTTTTGCAAGAATAGCCACTTTGAGTCTTTGTAAATAATTTTTGGGCACAGCCTTGAAATATTCCCTCGTGGAAATATTGAAAGGCCGTATCCGCAAAATTAAGTTTGAGTCATCACTCAACTTTGCAAAAAAAAATAATAATAAAACAACATATGGTTTTTCTTAAATGGCCACACTTGGCATTTAAACTTTCTCAGTCTTATGTTGGCCTGTGTCGGAGCTGAACGATGCCCCATGGTCCCTAAGATGAAAAATTTTGAATTTGTAGTCTCTTAAATAAAATTTTGCAAAAAAATAGCCGTTTTGTCAAATAAGTCATTACATGGCCAATTTTGTAAAAATAGTCAATTGACATTAGAAACTTCTCAGTCTGATGATTGGCTTATGGCGATGCCGAACGATGCCCCATGAGCCATATGATGAATTTTTTTTTTTAAAGTTTATCTTTCTTATATAAATTTTGCAAAAATAGCCATCTTGCCAAATAAGCCATTACATGGCTAATTTTGTAGAAATAGTCATAATTGGCGCAAAAAATATTCTTATTCTTGTAGAAATATCTGGCACAAGGTGTGAAAGTTTTTCATCAGAGTTTGTAGTTGGAGTCGGCTTTTATAATTTTTCTTCAAAAAAGAAAAAAAATCAAATAAACATCTCTTTATTTCTTGCATTAATTTGCAAGAACTACGCTCGGTCTGATTCATGCGGGGTCATGATACGTAGGCAATCCACATAGGATTCGACCATATCCATAACCAAAAAGAAAAAAAAAAGAAAAGAGAAAAAGAGAAAAATAGAGAAAAAAAACAATTTAGAAAATAAAGGAAAGTTGGCAAAGCACAGATATGAGAAGCTGGAATGACACGTGAAACTGAAGCAAATGCATGATAGAAAGGTTTAACTGCCTAGGTTCATTGCATCCTTAATGTGCGTTCACCTGTCTGTCAAATGCCCTAACGCTAACGTGATGACTTCGCTTTGTTGTGTCCATTTACAGAAAGGTGGTTGGTTGTGGTTCTAAAATAACTCTTCCCTGTAAGACAAAGTCAGAGGACAATGGCAGATAATCTCAAGACTGAGTGGGTTGATACCGATACCCGACAACAGCTGGTTGAACGGAACCACGAGTTAGTAGAAGAAGTCAAAATATTGAGACAACATGTGGCTGATATGTATCGGGCGTGGATGGATGGAAAAGCACCACCCCCGCCACCACCTAGCTTCCTAGACTCTGTCCTTACCCGTACAATGAACCCGATGCCAGATGATCCCCCACACCCTCCATATATACCCGCCTATCACAATTTTTCCAGCCGCTCAATTAGCTCAACTACTCGTCCCCCAGCTATGTTTTCACAATGCTACTCCCGTCCCCAACACCACTACTCTCCCCGGGACACCCAAAATCGTACTTCACCTTCCAGGTACCCAGCTCCACAAAAAGCCTACCAACCCCCACGAACATACCGGAAACCCCCTGGGTCAGGTTTCAGGCCAAATAAGGCGTTTAGGGAGGAGAGGTTGTTGAAGCGAGAAAAGGCTCTTACCCCTATCGGAGAATCCTATGCAAGTCTGTTTGAAAGGTTAAATCATGTCGGCCTGATTACACCGCTCCCCGAATATACTCCCGATCCACGTGCAAGAAGCTTCGATCCTACTGCACGATGTGCATACCATTCCAATGTCAGAGGGCACAATATTAAGAGTTGTCATACCTTGAAAAAGGAAATAGAAAGAATGATTCAAAAGGGATGGTTGATTGTGATCAATGACGATGACAGGGAGCACACGAATCCTCTGGGGGGTATATTGACTGAAGCTAAAAATGTAGAAGTAGATGGAAGCCTCAGCAATATTGATGTAGAACTTAGTGGCTAAAATGTTGTGCTTGGTAATTGGGAAGACACTCCATCTTTTGGTCAGCTAGATGGAGCTTTGGTGGTTCGTTTTTGTTGTCATTTCTGTTGTCCGAGTTATTTTCAGGGTTTTCTTGTGGTCAAACCCTTTTGTCCTAGCAGTTTGCTTTGGTCTTGCCCAGTTTTGTTTTAGGGCTGTACTCTAGATTGTTTTGCTTGTTTTGTCATTGAACCATTTCGTCATTAGTTTAATGAAGCTTTCGGTCTTTTGTTACTTCCGGTCATTTTATTTGTTTAGTTCTTTTTACCCTTTAGATTTGTCTTGTGTTCAAACGCCGAATCTAGTGACACGACATGCACACACATAATTGTGGCTTAATTCTAAAAGTTAACCATGAAGCAATTGGAAGATGATCGGGTCATTTAAAGGAAATAAAAACAATTTGAGATTATTTGGATCCCGAGTCATGTGAAACCGGGGCAACTAAAAAGGAAACAGTTAAAGGAAAGCTGGCCAAATCGACGTGGGGTCATTCACAATAATGAAAATGAGAGTGTTGTCCAACTGTGCTTTAAAGATATGACGAATGTTAATTGTGTTGTTTACACTTGGCATGTTTTGAAGATTGGAATGACGAAGGCATTTCGTTCTGCTATCTAAACACTTTATCCATCGTCAACCCTTTGAGCCTTATTTTAAATTCTTTCATACCCCTCCTTCGGAATTAGTTGCAAAGACTAGAAACACAAGTTTGAAAGGCAAAAGAAGAAAGGGATAAAGAAAAAGTAAAGAAAAAGAAAACAACAAAAAGAGATAAAGAAAAGAAAAACAAAAAATGTATGAAAAAAAAAATTTTGAAAAAGAGGAATTGGGAACTACGTTTGACCTGATTCCTCAAAGAGGATACGTAGGCGCTTCACAGGCTCGGTCATAGTGTAAATAAAAACCAAAAAAATCCCCAAGCAAGAAACAGGGGCAGTAAAAAAAATTGTGTTTATGTAAGGAAAATATAGGATTCCGAAGGTTGTAATTTTGAACCCAATTTGTTTTATTTTGAGCCTTTAATACCCTTTCTTTCTAGCCTTGTCCAAACCCACATTACGGTCCAAAGAAAGACCTTTTGACCAATCTTCAAAAGAGGCTGAGTTAGGCAAATGAGAGAAATTTCATCGGGGCATAACACTCTGATTCCCGGCAGAAAGACTCCGATCTCCAGCAGAAAATAGGAGAGCCTTAGTAGTAACGCCACCAATCCCCAGTGAAAAAGTAACACAAATGAGAGAGTCTTAGCGGTGAAAACCTTCACAGGCACCATAAGGCGATGAAAGATGAGAGAAACACCAAAATGAGAGAGGTTTGGTAGTGAAAACCCCTCGGGCACTACAAGTCGAACGGAGATTGGAAATCAGATGGGAAAGCCCCATGCGAAGATTACAAAAGGCGGTTTAACGATGAAGGATAGGCTATATGTGCATGTCATGTCCATTAGAGTTGGTATCCACGTTTGATTAGGTTTACTTTATAATTTTTCTTTTTAGAGAGTCATCTATTCTGTTTCCTTTTATCTTTCTTCTTTTTATCGAAAATTCCCCAATAGAGTCTATTTGCCAGAAATGACTGCAAAATTTTCCATCAGCTTTCCAATTACGCAAGACGGGATTCTAATTGGTACACCCAAGTGGTATAAGTCAGGAGGGAACAAGCGCAATGCCAATGTCCAGAAGGATGTTCCCCAACAAGAGGAAGTTGACAAAGGGGTAGACCAGCATCATAAAAGATACCTCCATAAAAAGTAAAGGTTAATGACCTCAAGGCCAAGGCCAATGAGACTCAAAGGTCAGAGAACGCCACAGAAGAAGGGAGGATATCCCCAGCAGAAGAGGTATTTTCAGTGACAAGGGTGAACAAAGGAAATGGTTCACCAGTAAAACATGCAAGGTCTTCACGAAGGGTCACTATTATAGGAATTCGGGTGGTCGGTGGAAAACCACGTGGAAAGGTTCGCGAATAAAGAGTCGTCAAGGAAGGCGGGGAAGCAAGAAAGGAGAAAACTATCCCCAGCATGAATATCATCAAATGATAACATCCCCAGCAAGTTCTGATAATGAAATGTAGAGCAGGGAAAGAGGAGGAGAACCATCCCCAGCAGGAGCACCACAACCGGCCACCACATTTTAAAACTAACCAATTTTTCTTTGATTTGAAACAGGAAGAAGAGGGGTTGTTGGCAGAAAAGCATGCCACGAAGAAGATTCTCAAACTGGGGCAGAAAATTTTCTGCCGTTGCGAAAATTTTCTCGAAACCAAATACCCGGTTGGGGAAAGAAGCCAGATAACGCAAGGAAATGATCTTTGAACCCGATTATCCCAAGCAGCTTTGAAAAAAAAAACAACAAGTTGTGATAGAGGAAATTATACCCCCAGCAGACAAGACAAAACGAGGAAGCTTGCGTTCAGAAAGGCAAGAAGTCGGTATCATCCCCAGCAGTTCTCGAAAAAATGAAACACTGATTTCGAGATTTCTCCGGCAGCATTATATCCTACAAGTTTTCAAGGGAGCCAAGCGCGAGTCCCGAATGAGGTTTGGAAAGAGGAAAAAGGAAAAGGGATCCCCCGACAGTGTAATCCCCAGCTGATGACATTTCAATCCCCAGCGATCCCGGGAGAGAATAAAGGTTTTGAAGGAAGTAGAAAAAGAGGAAATAAAGAAGATTTCCCCAGCAGCATTACCCCAGCAGGTAAGTAATTAGTTCCAAAGATATCCCCAGCAGTCAAGAGAAAATAACACGATCCAGGAGGAAAGCAATTCCAAAACAAGGTAATTCAGAAGAAAGGATGACCCAAGAAGCAATGCAGGAAGAAGAAAGTGGTGCAAGAAGCAAAGGAAGGCGACATGGATGGGATGGAGTTAGTGAGTTGATGTTGAAGTCAGGAGCCCGCCTGAAGAATGGAGTGGCGATTTATTTTCAAAAGATGTTGTTGAAGTCAGCAGCCCGCCTGAAGAATGGAGTGGCGATTTATTTTCAAAGGATGTTGTTGAAGTCAAGAACCCGCCTGAAGAATGGGGTGGCGATTTATTTTCAAAGGATGTTGTTGAAGTCAGGAGCCCGCCTGAAGAATGGAGTGGCGATTTATTTTCAAAAGATGTTGTTGAAGTCGGGAGCCCGCCTGAAGAATGGAGTGGCGATTTATTTTCAAAGGATGTTGTTGAAGTCAGGAGCCCGCCTGAAGAATGGAGTGGTGATTTATTTTCAAAAGATATTGTTGAAGTCAGGAGCCCGCCTGAAGAATGGAGTGGCGATTTATTTTCAAAGGATGTTGTTGAAGTCGGGAGCCCGCCTGAAGAATGGAGTGGCGATTTATTTTCAAAGGATGTTGTTGAAGTCAGGAGCCCGCCTGAAGAATGGAGTGGCGATTTATTTTCAAAAGATGTTGTTGAAGTCGGGAGCCCGCCTGAAGAATGGAGTGGCGATTTATTATCAAAGGATGTTGTTGAAGTCGGGAGCCCGCTTGAAGAATGGAGTGGCGATTTATTTTCAAAGGATGTTGTTGAAGTCGGGAGCCCGCCTCCTGAAGAATGGAGTGGCGATTTATTTTCAAAGGATGTTGTTGAAGTCGGGAGCCCGCCTAAAGAATGGAGTGGCGATTTATTTTCAAAAGATGTTGTTGAAGTCGGGAGCCCGCCTTGAAGAATGGAGTGGCGATTTATTTTCAAAGGATGTTGTTGAAGTCGGGAGCCCGCTTGAAGAGAGGAATGGCGATTTATTTTCAAAGGATGTTGTTGAAGTCAGGAGCCCGCCTGAAGAATGGAGTGGCGATATATTTTCAAAAGATGTTGTTGAAGTCAGGAGCCCGCCTGAAGAATGGAGTGGCGATTTATTTTCAAAGGATGTTGTTGAAGTCGGGAGCCCGCCTGAAGAATGGAGTGGCGATTTATTTTCAAAGGATGTTGTTGAAGTCAGGAGCCCGCCTGAAGAATGGAGTGGCGATTTAGTTTCAAAGGATGTTGTTGAAGTCAGGAGCCCGCCTGAAGTAAGGAATGGCGATTTATTTTCAAAAAATGTTGTTGAAGTCAGGAGCCCGCCTGAAGAATGGAGTGGCGATTTATTTTTCAAGGATGTTGTGGAAGTCAGGAGCCCGCCTGAAGAGAGGAATGGCGATTTGTTTTCAAAAGGATGATGTTGAAGTCAGGAGCCCGCCTGAAGAGAGGAGTGGCGATTTATTTTCAAAAGATGTTGTTGAAATCAGGAGCCCGCCTGAAGAGAGGAATGGCGAGTTATTTTCAAAAAGTGTTGTTGAAGTCAGGAGCCCGCCTGAAGAGAGGAATGTCGTTTTATTTTTCAAAAGATAATGTCGGAGTCAGGGAGCCCGCCTGAAGAATGGAGTGGCGATTTAGTTTTGAAGTTATAGTTAAAGTCAGGAAGCCCGCCGGAAGAATGAAGTGGCGATTTATTTTTGAATTTGGTTGAGGAAAGCGGTAGAGTGTAACGGAGATCCCCAACACGAATCAGAAGGAAGGTAACAAGGATCAGAAAAGATAGATTCAGACTTTGAAGGAGAGTAGTTCGAAGATCACAAGTAAGGGAATTCACTTCAAAGTGCAATGCAAGTTAGCAACAAAAGAAGCTTGCGACCAGAATGCGAGTCAACGGTCCGAGATGATCAACAGAAGATAGTCACAATGAAAAAAAAAGGCAAGGAGTTAATCCAAGTGCAGAAGTTGATGAAAGATGTGGTGTGCTCAAGACATGGCCGAGGTCACAAGCACTGCATACCTGGTCTTGATCCGAACTGGCACCTACAACTAGCAAGTATCAAGGTTCAAATTTAGAGTCCGCATGAAGCACCAACCAATGCTCAAGATCAAGCTTCGGAAGACTTATAGATAGGAATCTTGTAACTAGTAGCTGATAGGCTTAGTTAGTCTTTTTCATGTTTTGATTTTTGATATAATAGCAGGACCACAGACCGGAACCTCGGCAGAACGGCACCTCGACTAGCTCTCCACCTCGGCATACCCCATATTCTCGCTCACTTCCGAACTACACGTGACCTGATTCCTTTTTAGCCAAGGATATGTAGGCAGCTCAGATACAAGGGCTCGGTCACATTCCTTTCCTCTTAGTTTAGTCCCTCTGAATAAGGGTCGGGTCAAAAACACTTGTCTAGTCGTTCTTTGTCTGAAAACCCTTTGTGTTTTCAGTCAAAGAGGCGCAGCTGTAGATGCGTGATTTTGCCCCTACCCGAGATTTTTTTATATTTTTAGCGTAAAATATTTAGTTTAGGCCTAATATAGCAATTTTAGTTAAATTTGACTCTTTTACTTTACTTTTACCTTAAAATGAAAAATAGCAAAAATATAGTTTTATTAATGTTTCGTAGTCATTTTTAAACTTGAAAAATACAAAAATAGTACTTTATATTTTTTATCTTTTTATAAAAACGAAAATAATAAAAATAGTTGCATTAACATTTTGTAGTTACTTTAATTTTGAAAGAAAAATATAAAAAATAACTTGTTTTAATTATTAGTCTTAATGTTATTTTGCTTACGTAGGATTAATTAATAACACCGTGTTCTCATTCTCGGTTCCGGGCAAAGAATAATATTCGGGTTCAAACTACCCGGTTTTATAATTTTCGGACATAACCCATAATAATCCGAGCCCACCACACGTGGGGGACACGGACGGAGCACGAGACGGAACCCATGACCCTTGAAACCCACGTGGAGACCCATGACTCTTGGTCTCTCACGTGGGAATCTTTAAAAGCCAATGGACAAAAGATGGGCATGGAATATATTTTAAGAGGAGAGGACACTGCTCATTTGGGGGGCTTGATTTTTAAAAAAGGATATAGACACATAGGCAAAGCTCCCAGCCGAGGAGATCATCTTCTACACACAACAAGAAAAAAAAGGGGTGAAGGACTGGTACACGGCTGGCCCCCTTTAACAGAAAAACGTTAACAGACCCTTTCCCCAGAAAAAATTTCTTTCTTCTTCACGATTTCAGCCGCAAAACACAGGCGTACACATCAGCTGAAGAAAACAGACGCATATACTATACTGTTCGAACTTTTCTTCAGTGAAAAACCATCAACAACCCACGCCTCCATCGTCCTTCCCATCAGTCCCTCACAATAACACATACACACATAGTCGTCAACTATCAACGACCACCGTGAACTACCAGTCGTTGTTGCATGCTTCTTCACGTCTCCTCCATATGACCTCCATAGTCGCTGACCATCAACCACGAACCAGCAACGACCAGCAGCACCTCTCCAACCAAACGACCCTTCCCCTTCGGTTCATCCTCTCCAAAACCTAATCAATGAATCCTGCCGGAACTAGCAGCTCGCTGGAAAACACTTACACATAACCATAAACACGCACAGAAACGAGAAATGACAGCAGCGAATCAGTGGAATTTTGTTAGCACGAGAGGAGCTTGAATCTGTTTCAAGCTTTACTTGGCTTTCAGTTGTTGTCCATTCATTATCTTTTGAAATTGTGACTGATATACTACCGAGATCGAGGTTTTGTGAATCGGAATGCGTGGCTGCTTGAGTTAAATTTCTATGCTCAACTTGAAGTGACTGTCCGAGGCTTAATTCGGGCAGATTCGCGCCTGGTTCAACTGTGGTTGCTCGACGTCGAGGTCGTGGTTAGCCTTTGTTCAACAAGGTTCTATCGAGGATTTCCAAAAGTACCTATGGTTGCTAAAGGTGCATTTGTGGCTCCAAGTGCTTCTTTAATTGGCGATGTTCATGTTGGACGTAATGCTTCTATTTGGTATGGATGTGTTCTGCAAGGTGACGTGAATAGTATTAGTATAGGAGCAGGAACCAATATCCAGGACAATTCTCTTGTTCATGTAGCTAAATCAAATCTAAGTGGAAAGGTTTTGCCAACAATTATTGGCAAAAATGTTACTGTAGGTCATAGTGCTGTCTTGCATGGATGTATTGTTGAAGATGAGGCATTTGTTGGTATGGTTGCAACTCTGCTTGATGGAGCAGTTGTGGAGAAAAATGATATGGTCGCTGCCGGTGCCCTTGTCAGGCAGAATACGAGGATGTCATCTCAAATGATTTTGTTGGCGATTCCAGGTCGAGCATATTTGATGCTAAAGCTGGTATGGGCTCGAACAACTCATTCATGAAGCTTGTATTGTTCATCTTGTCTTACATTCATACATTGATTTCCCTATGCTAATGGCAATCGCATGGCCCTCATTTGATTAATCTTGTTTTGTCTGTAGAATTCGAGGCCTGCCATTTAGCAAATTTCAGGGCCCTCGCAAAGTACAAACGCGAAATTACTTTAGGCGCGTTAGTTAATAATAATACCTTCCTAATCACGGGTGCGCATTTATGTGACCCAAATCTTACTCTCGGCGAAACTAAAATACATTAAAGTCACAGGCGTACTGGTTGCGGTGTGGCTCGAAATGTGTTTTCGTGACGTCGCAATTCTTCTAAAATTGAAAAGCGGAACATTGAAAGCACCTAGTTAAAATATGTAAAGAAATCAGATAAAAGCAAAAATTGCAGTTGAGCGACCGGGCTAAAACAACGGAATCCGAGAGTGCCTAACACCTTCTCCCGGGTTAATAGAATTCCTTATCCAGGTTTCTGGTTTCGCAGACTGTATTACAGAGTCATAAATTTCCTCGGTTCGGGATTAAACTGGTGACTTGGGACACCATTATTTTCCCAAGTGGCGACTCTGAATAATTTAATAAATTGATCCCGTTCCGACTGTCCTTTAAGTGGAAAAACTCCTTCACTGATTATTACTATACCCCTTCCCGGGGTGTAGTATTAAATAGTGGCTTGTCTAACCTCGTATGGGGAAATTTTTACCCCTAGGATATTATGTGATAGTTTAAATGCCTTGTACGCGAGGTGACGGGCGTGTACATGCGCTGGTTGTTGTGACTCACTTTACTTGAATTGTCCAATTCGTGATATTTCTGTTCTTAGTTTATTAAATTGTGAACATTACCTGGTATTCGTTAGGAAAGCATGATTAGATAGGATTTTATCTGCCTAATTGCCTAATTGTCTTACTTGAACTTCTCGATAATTGTTGGCACTAGTCCTCGGTGAAGTTGTAGTTGAGCATATTATGCTTTCTTTGTGCGTTTTCTTTAATTGTTGTGTTGGTGGATTGCGGGTTCAATTCCCGGAGATCCCATGGCTGTGGGTTCGATTCCCGAGATCCTGAGTTATTGGTAGGGACTGCGGGTTCGATTCCCGAGATCCTAAGTTATTGGTAGGGATTGCGGGTTCGATTCCCGAGATCCTGAGTTATTGGTAGGGACTGCGGGTTCGATTCCCTAGATCCTGAGTTATTTGTAGGGACTGCGGGTTTGATTCCCGGAGATCCTGAGTTATTGATATATTAATGAGACATGGGCTGCGGGTTCGATTCCCGGAGACCCATGGGTATTGTTAATGGGACTGTGGGTTCAATTCCCCGAGGTCCTGGACTTGTTAATTGAGTTGTTACGTGTTGTTGGTTTAATTGTAGACGGTTGCAGAAATCACTTTATTGTTGTTATTTAAAGATTATTGTCATTTAAACTGCTCATTATTGTTATTGTCATTTTATTATTGATTTCTCTCAGTAGGGCCCTGACCTTCCTCGTCACTACTCCATCGAGGTTAGGCTTGGCACTTGCTGAGTACCGCCGTGGTGTACTCATGCTACTCTTCTGTACACTTTTGTTGTGCAGATCCAGGTACATCAGGACAGGCTCGTACTAGGTGATTCCGCAGCTTTTTGGGAGACCTCGAGGTATGATCTGCTACGTCCGCGGATCCGGAGGCTTTCCTTCTATTCTGATAGTATTAGTCGACATTTTCCTTCATTTCGTTGTTAGATACTCTTTACACATAGAGCCACAGTTGTATATTCTCTTTTAGTCTGTGTTACCTGTGGGGTTCCGGATCTTGGTGGTGTTTCATACAGTGTGTTTGACGGATGTATGTGCCAAGTGGCACGATTTACATTTCTTTTTATGCTATATTCCGCTAAATCTTATTTAAATGTCCATAACTTGTATAATCCGCAACGTGTTAGGCTTACCTAGTCGTGGGGACTGGGTGCCATCACGACATGTTCACGATTGGTGAACTAGGATCGTGACAAGTTGGTATCAGAGCTCTAGGTTCATAGGAGTCACGGGACACAGACCGGTTACTTAGAGTCTCGCTGATCGATACGGAGACGTCTGTATTTATCTACGAGGGGCTATGTAACTGTTTAGGAAACTCTTTATTTCTTTTTGAATTCCTTATCGTGCGACATTTTTGGCACCAAATCTAAACTATTGCTTTCTATTCTCTCACAGATGGTGAGGACACGTGCTACTCACGACGATCAGGTACTCGCGCCCCCTGTTGCCGCCGTCAGAGGCCTGGGCCGAGGTAGAGGTCGAGGACGCGCCCGAGGTGCAGCCACAGCACCCGCGCGCGCTTCCGCTGAGGTACCACCAGTGGATCAGGTTGGAGCGCAGGCACCTGGTACACCGACTACAGCTGCTACTAGTCTAGCACTCTAGGAGACACTGGCCTAGTTCATGAGTATGTATACCACTTTAGCTTAGGCAGGGTTGCTTCCTCTCATTGCAGCTACATCTCAGGCCGGGGGAGGGGCCCAAACTCCCGCAGCCGCTACACCTGAATAGCGAGTGCCAGTGGGACAGGTTCTAGAGATTATTGTTATGCCTCCTGCCGCCCCAGCACAGCCCGTAGGTGGGCCAGCTGCCTCCGAGGACGAGCATCGTAGATTAGAGAGGTTCAAGAAATATGATCCTCCAATGTTCAGTGGTTTGGCTTCAGATGATGCATTGGGTTTTCTAGAGGATTGTCATCGTATTCTTCGTACTATGGGGATTGTGGAGACCAGCGGGGTTTCCTTCACTGCTTTTCAGTTTTGTGGGGCTACTTATGATTGGTGGCGCACGTATGAGTTGGATAGTCCAGACGAGTCTGCTTCATTGACCTGGACGCAGTTTTCGGATCTATTTTTGAGGGAGTTTGTTCCCAGAGCCTTAGGGATTCTTGGCGTTTGGAGTTTAAGCGGTTGCGACAGGGCTCCATGTCAGTATCGGAGTATGCTATCAGTTTCACCCGTCTCGCCAGGCATGCACCAGCTTTGGTGGCCACGGTCCGGGAGAGGGTGCGGAGATTTATTGAGGGCCTGATTCCGCCGATCCGATCCAGCATGGCCAGAGAGTTGGAGACAGATATATCTTATCAGCAGGCAGTGAGCATTGCCAGGAGGATTGAGAGTATGCTCCCTAGAGAGCGGGGAGAGAGAGAGGCCAAGAGGTCTGGTGAGTCGGGCCATTTCTCTGGTGCCCGCACTTCAGCAGCCGGTCGTTTTGGCAGGAGTTATTCCGGTCGACCAGTTCACTCAGCTTTACCAGCAGCCGGTAGCACTCCAGCTCTTCCAGCACCTCAGGAGCGTTATTATGCTCCCCCAGTTTCCAGTTCACCTTCTGCGCGGGGTCCTTCCAAGGGTCGGACTAGTGGGGGTGAGGCCGGTCAGTCACAGCCACCGCGTCCTCCCAGAGCTTGCTTTGAGTGCGGGGATACTTGCCATCTGGTTAGGGAGTGCCCCAGGCGTAGGAGGGGAGCACCTCATCAGTCTTCGCAGCCTCAGCGTAGTTCTCAGGGCCAGCAGGCCATCATTCCAGCTCCAGCTGCCACTCCACCTGCCCAGCCAGCCAGGGGCGGGGGTTAGGGTGCCAGAGGCCGCCCTCGAGAGGGGGGACAGGCCAGATTCTATGCTATTCCTGATCGCGGTGCGGCTGTTGCATCTGATTCTGTTATCACAGGTATTATTATGGTTAGTCACAGGGAGGCATCGGTTCTGTTCGACCCTGGTTCCACTTTTTCATATGTGTCTTCTTACTTTACTTCTCATCTGGGTGTGCCTTGGGATTCTTTGAGTGCCCCCATTTATGTTTCCACTCCGGTGGGTGATTCTTTGGCTGTGGACCGTGTATATCGGTCGTGTTTGGTTACTATTTGTGATTTCGAGACCAGAGCAGATCTATTGTTGCTCGGGATGGTCGATTTTGATATTATTCCGGGCATGGACTGGTTGTCGCCCCATTATGCTATTCTTGATTGTCACGCCAAGACCGTGACACTGGCTATGCCAGACATTCCACGTATTGAGTGGAGTGGTACTCAGATCACACCCCAGCCGTGTTATTTCCTTTTTCAGAGCTCAGCGTAGGTTGAGAAGGGGTGTGCTGCTTATCTAGCTTATGTGCGGGATGTTAGTATTGACACTCCTTCTATTGATTCTGTTCCAGTGGTACATGATTTCGCTAATGTATTTCCAGCTGATCTCCCGGGCATGCCGCCCGACAGAGATATTGATTTTGCTATTGATTTGTTGCGGGCACTCGGCCCATTTCTATTCCACCGTACCGTATGGCTCCTCCTGTGTTGAAGAAGTTGAAGGATTAGTTATAGTAGTTGTTGGGTAAGGGTTTCATTCGACCTAGTGTTTCGCCTTGGGGTGCTCTTGTGTTGTTTGTGAAGAAAAAGGACGGTTCTATGCGTATGTGTATTGACTATCGTCAGTTGAACAAGGTTACAGTGAAGAACCGGTATCCTTTGCCTCGCATTGATGATTTATTTGACCAGCTACAGGGCGCACAGGTGTTTTCTAAGATTGATTTGCGCTCTGGGTATCATCAGTTAAAGATTCGGGAGCCAGATATCCCGAAGACTGCCTTCAGGACTCGGTATGGCCACTATGAGTTCCTCGTGATGTCATTTGGGCTGACTAATGCTCCAGCAGCCTTTATGCATTTGATGCACAGTGTTCAGGCCTTATCTGGACTCGTTCGTGATTGTCTTCATTCATGATATTCTAGTATATTCCCGGAGCCGGGAAGAGCACGAGCAACATTTGAGGATAGTGCTTCAGATTCTGAGGGAGAAGCAGCTTTATGCCAAGTTCTCTAAATGTGAATTCTGGTTGAGTTCGGTGGCATTTTTGGGCCACGTGGTGTCGAGTGATGGTATTCGAGTAGATCCGAGGAAGGTGGAGGCCGTGCAGAGTTGGCCCAGACCCTCCTCCGCTACTGAGATTCGCAGTTTCCTTGGTTTGGCGGGCTATTACCGTCGTTTCGTAGAGGGGTTCTCTTCGATTGCAGCACCTATGACTAGATTGACCCAAAAGGGTGCCCCTTTTCAGTGGACAGACGAGTGTGAGGCGAGCTTTCAGAAGCTCAAGAGAGCTTTGACTTCGGCCCCTATATTGATGTTGCCTACAGGTTCGGGGTCCTATACTGTATATTGTGATGCCTCACGAGTTGGACTCGGTGCAGTATTGATGCAGGACGGTAGGGTGATTGCCTATGCGTCCAGACAGTTGAAGATACATGAGAAGAACTATCCTGTTCATGATTTGGAGCTAGCTGCCATTGTTCACGCCTTGAAGATTTGGCGTCATTACTTGTATGGGGTTCCTTGTGAGATCAACACCGATCACCGGAGTTTGCAACATTTGCTTAAGCAAAAGGACCTGAATATGCGTCAGAGGAGATGGTTGGAGCTACTGAAGGACTATGATATTACTATTCTCTATCATCCAGGCAAGGCTAATGTGGTTGTCGATGCCTTGAGTCGTCGGGCAGAGAGTTTGGGGAGTTTAGCATATCTACCAGCTTCAGAGAGGCCTATGGCGATGGATGTTCAGGCTTTAGCCAGACAGTTTGTTAGACTGGATCTTTCGGAGCCCAGCCGGATTCTGGCATGTGTGGTTTCTCGGTCTTCTCTATTTGACCGCATCAGGGAGCGTCAGTTCGATGAACCTCATTTGCTTGTCCTTCGGGATAGAGTTCGGCGTGGTGATGCTCGAGATGTTACCATCGGGGATGATGGAGTCATGAGGATGCAGGGGCGTATCTGTGTGCCCAATGTAGATGATCTTCGAGAGCTGATTCTAGCAGAGGCCCATAGTTCGCGGTATTCCATCCATCCGGGTGCCGCGAAGATGTATCAGGACTTGAAACAGCATTGCTGGTGGAGGCGGATGAAGAGGGATATAGTTGATTATGTTTCTAGATGCCTCAACTGCCAGCAGGTGAAGTATGAGCATCAGCGTCCGGGTGGATTGATGCAGCAGATTGAAATTCCCGAGTGGAAATGGGAGCGCATTACCATGGACTTTGTATCTAGACTTCCACGGACTGTTAGGAAGTTTGATTCCATTTGGGTTATTGTAAATCGGCTGACCAAGTCCGCCCATTTTATACCGGTGAGCACTACCTATTCATCGAAACGACTGGCGGAAATCTATATCAGGGAGATAGTTCGGTTGCATGGAATTCCAGTTTCCATCATTTCAGATAGAGGCACTCAGTTCACTTCACGGTTCTAGAGAGCCGTACAGCATGAGTTGGGTACTCGGGTGGAGCTGAGCACAACATTTCATCCCCAGACTGATGGTCAGTCTGAGCGCACTATTCAGATTTTGGAGGATATGCTCCATGCGTGCATGATTGAGTTTGGAGGTTCATGGGATCACTTCTTGCCACTGACGGAGTTTGCTTATAACAACAGCTACCAGTCTAGTATTCAGATGGCACCGTATGAGGCCCTATATGGTAGGAGGTACAGGTCTCATGTGGGTTGGTTCGAGCCCGGCGAGGCCAGGCTGCTAGGTACTGATATGGTTCAGGATGCAATGGACAAGGTCAAGGTGATCCGGGACAGACTTCGTGCAGCCCAGTCTAGACAGAAGAGTTATGCGGACAAGAAGGTTCGCGATGTGTCTTTTATGGTTGGTGAGTGGGTTCTGCTTCGAGTCTCGCCTATGAAGGGCGTTATGAGGTTTGGGAAGAAAGGAAAGCTGAGTCCTAGGTTTATTGGCCCTTTTGAGATTTTGAGGCGTGTTGGGGAGGTTGCTTATGAGTTGGCCTTACCTCACAGTCTAGCCGGAGTTCACCCTGTATTTCATGTCTCTATGCTCCGGAGATACCATGGTGACCCGTCGCATGTGTTGGATTTCACTACTGTTCAGCTAGACAAGGATCTGTCTTATGTTGAGGAGCCAGTAGCCATTCTAGACAGGCAGGTCAGAAAACTAAGGTCAAAGAACATCGCTTTGGTAAAGGTTCAGTGGTGGGGCCAGCCGGTCGAGGAGGCGACTTGGGAGACTGAGCAGGATATGCGCAGCCAGTACCCTCATTTCACTACTCCAGGCATGTTTTCTATGCTCGTTCGAGGACGAGCGAATCTTTTAAGGGTGGGAAGATGTAATGACCCGGCCGGTCGTTTGAGAAAATTACGTCCCAATCCCCAATTTAACTATTCTCCTAAGTTCATTTCCGCTATTGTGGTTTGTCGGGAGAGTCGGTTCTGAAATTTGGAGCATTTTGGGACACTTAGTCCCTAAATAAGAGCTTTAAAGTTAGAAAATGGTCCGTAGCCGGAACAATGTTAAGACGACCTCGGAACGGAAATCCGATGGTTCCATTAGCTCCGTTAGGTGATTTCGGGGTTGGGAGCGCGTTCGGAATGTATGTTGGAGTTCCGTAGCTCAATTAGGCTTGAAATGCCGAAGTTTGAAATTTTGGCGAATCCGAACGATAGGTGAGATTTTGATCCGGGGGTCGGAATGGAATTCCGACAATTCCTGTAGCTTCGTTATGTGATTTTGGAAATGTTCGCAAATTTTCAGGTCATTCGGACGTCGTTTGGTCGGGTTTTAGATGGATTATGTAATTCGGAAAGTTTTAAGGAATTTAGGCTTGAATTCGATGTGAATTATAAGTTTTTGATGTTGTTAGACGTGTTTTGAGGATTGGTACAAGTTTGAATAAGGTATCAAGATGTATTGGTGTGTTTGGATGAGGCCCGGGGGGCCTCGGGTGTGTTTCAGGTAGTGATCACGCTCTTATTTGATGTTTCAACCTTTGCTTCTTTGAACTCGCCCCTGCAGAAATGGAACCGCAGAGGCGAGTCCGCTGAAGCGGACTCCTGTTCGTAGGATCGGATAGTTCCGCAGGAGCGGATTTTTTGTCCGCAGGCACGGCCTCGCGGAAGCGGCCTTAGGCTCGCAGAAGCGGAATGGGCCAGCAGGGCCTGGGTTACGCAGAAGCGACAAGAATGTCGCGGAAGCGGATCCGCAGGAGCGGAAATTTTTCCGCAGAAGCGAAAATCGCAGAAGATTAATTGTATCAGAAGTTAGAAAATTTCAGAAACATTTCACACATTGGGGTCTCGGCTTAAGAGGCGATTTGGGCAATATTTGAGGGAGAATCAAGGGAAAACATCAGGTAATCAACTATGGACTCATCTTATGATTAGTATTGATAATATTATGCAATTATATCATGAAAATGGAGGAATTTGGGGTAAATTATGGAGGGTTTAACCCTAGACTTGAACT
This sequence comes from Nicotiana noctiflora, assembly GCA_032618575.1. Lineage (NCBI taxonomy): Eukaryota > Viridiplantae > Streptophyta > Magnoliopsida > Solanales > Solanaceae > Nicotiana > Nicotiana noctiflora. Next base: position 24,019 of record JASVEL010005618.1, on the reverse strand, counting down.
TTAGAAAATCAAGGTTTTGATTGGGCAAACGAAGTCCGATTTCGATAAAATTTATATGCACGGACTCGTATTGAGATAAGGAACCCGAATATATAACTTTCGTGATTTTTCGATAAGCGTACCGAAAGTCGGGTTTTGGCAACTTGTGGGTTTTGGTGTATTTGGAGTTGTTTTGATTGGGTAATGCCCAATTGGCCTATTTTGATGCGATTCTATTGATTTTTATCGGATACTACACTTGTGGAGGCTGACGTTCGCGGCAAGAGAGTTGTTTCTTAGCGGTTTTGTACCGAAGTTGAGGTAAGTGGCTTGTCTAACCTCGTGTGGGGGAATTTTTACCCCTAGGATATTATGTGATAGTTTAAATGCCTTGTACGCGAGGTGACGGGCGTGTACATGCGCTGGTTGTTGTGACTCACTTTACTTGAATTGTCCAATTCGTGATATTTCTGTTCTTAGTTTATTAAATTGTGAACATTACCTGGTATTCGTTAGGAAAGCATGATTAGATAGGATTTTATCTGCCTAATTGCCTAATTGTCTTACTTGAACTTCTCGATAATTGTTGGCACTAGTCCTCGGTGAAGTTGTAGTTGAGCATATTATGCTTTCTTTGTGTGTTTTCTTTAATTGTTGTGTTGGTGGATTGCGGGTTCAATTCCCGGAGATCCCATGGCTGTGGGTTCGATTCCCGAGATCCTGAGTTATTGGTAGGGACTGCGGGTTCGATTTCCGAGATCCTAAGTTATTGGTAGGGATTGCGGGTTCGATTCCCGAGATTCTGAGTTATTTGTAGGGACTGCGGGTTCGATTCTCGAGATCCAGAGTTATTTGTAGGGACTGCGGGTTCGATTCCCGGAGATCCTGAGTTATTGATTATTTGTTGAGACATGGGTTGCGGGTTCGATTAATGAGACATGGGCTGCGGGTTCGATTCCCGAAGACCCAGGGGTACTGTTAATGGGACTGTGGGTTCAATTCCCCCAAGTCCTGGACTTGTTAATTGAGTTGTTACGTGTTGTTGGTTTAATTGTTGACGGTTGCAGAAATCATTTTATTTTTGTTATTTAAAGATTATTGTCATTTAAACTGCTTATTATTATTATTGTCATTTTATTATTGATTTCTCTCAGTAGGGCCCTGACCTTCCTCGTCACTACTCCATCGAGGTTAGGCTTGACACTTACTGAGTACCGCCGTGGTGTACTCATGCTACTCTTCTGCACACTTTTGTTGTGCACATCCAGGTACATTAGGACATGCTCGTACTAGGTGATTCTGCAGCTTTTTGGGAGACCTCGAGGTATGATCTGCTACGTCCGCGGATCCGGAGGCTTTCCTTCTATTCTGATAGTATTAGTCGTCATTTTCCTTCGTTTCGTTGTTAGATACTCTTAACACATAGAGCCACAGTTGTATATTCTCTTTTAATCTGTGTTACCCGTGGGGTTCCGGATCTTGGTGGTGTTTCATACAGTGTGTTTGACGGATGTATGTGCCAAGCGGCATGGTTTACATTTCTTTTTATGATATATTTCGCTAAATCTTATTTAAATGTCCATAACTTGTATAATCCGCAACGTGTTAGGCTGACCTAGTCGTGGGGACTGGGTGCCATCACGACATGTTCACGATTGGTGAACTAGGGTCATGACAAAACCTTAGCCAATACAAGTCAAAATCTACACCAGACCTCCTAATTCAATTCTGATTGCTCTCCTAAGTAATAAATCATCCCCCGAAACTAGTCGAATCCTCAGAATTCCATTCCGAGCTGTCTAACTAATTGGTCAACATCCGATTAACTTTTCCAAACTAACCTTCCCAAAAAGAGGTTTATTGCCCCATTTCTAACTGGATTCCATCCAATTTACTTCTAACTCTCCAAACAAATATAAATGAACATATTAAAGTATAAAATGGAGAAAACGGGGCGGTAACTCCCGTAACGACGGGTCGGGTTGTTACATTTATTTCCTGCATAAGGCTACTGTTCTGCCTTCCAATCTGCATAAAGCTACTATTCTGCCTTCCAATATGCATAAGGCTACCATTCTGCCTTCCAATCTGCATAAGGCTACTATTCTGCCTTCTAATCTACGGAAGGTTACTATTCTGCATTCCAATCTGCATAAGGCTACTATTCTGCCTCCAATCTGTATAAGTCTACCATTCTGTTTTCCAATCTGCATAAGGCTACTATTTTGCCTTTTGAGGTTAAGATCTACCTCCAACTGCATACGCATTGCATAAGGCTACTATTTTGCCTTTTGAGGTTAAGATCTACCTCCAACTGCATACACATTGCATAAGGCTAATATTCTGCCTTCCGAGACTGAATGCTGCCTCCATCTACATTGCACGACTGAAAGATCACCACATGCTACTACTTCCTTCATGGGCTGAAATATCACCAACTCATCCAAAGGTGTCATTGTTTGAAGGCAAAATCTTCATAGCCCGAGAATACCATGTCATGGTCCGATGATTTTCTTTCAATCTTTTGCGTATCATCATTCAAAGACATCATGGTTTGGAAGCACCATCCTCATAGCCCGAGAACATCTTTTCATGGCCTACGAATACTTTATTATACTCTTCATGGCCTAAAATTTCATGGTTTAAGGATGTCATCTTAACTGTCCAAAGACAGCATTCATGGTCCAACAGAAATTTGCATCATGTCTAAATTTACGCAAAATATATGCTTGTACTGCTCATTTACAAGTAAACCGTCAAGCAACATCCATCTTGGTGGAGCGGCTCCACTCTAGTGCCCACAGTCATAGCAAACCTAACTATTCTTGTAAGTCGTCCACTCACCCAGTCCTAGATATTGTGTCCATTTTTGGAATGTATTCGTCGGCATACTCCACCGATGGACCCTAAACTACATACGGCCTGATTTCTGTAAAACTAGGGATACGTAGGCAGCTTAAAATCAAGGTTTGATCTGAATCTTCTAAAATCATTTCACATAGTCAAAATTGGCCATCATATCTTTACTCGACAAGTCTTGCATCCTTCCCGGGTAAAGAGGGGCAGCTGTTGACACCCAATTTTTTCCTACATATTTTCAATATGCAAAATAATTTCAAATGGAATATATATGCATACGTAAGCATGTCCAAACATTTTATTATTTTTTCATAATTTTTAAAGGTTTTTAAATTGATTTATTTCTCTTTTTTCCTCCATAAAATACCAAATTATGACCAAAATTATTATTTTTGATGATTCATTCATTGGATCTTGATATTTATGCTAAAGTATGGTTAAAGTAATTTTTCATATTTATACAATTTTATTTAGTATTTTTTTAAAGTTAATTGCATATAATTGAAATACTAGCCTTTTTAAGATTTAATTGTGTTTTATATTCATGAAATTAATGTCCTGTTTTTAAAAATTGTATTTACATGCTGTGAACCATCTTCTAATTTATCCTTAAAAATTTATTTACAATTTTATAATTTAAAAATGTGAAAATTGGCTATTTAAATAATAGTCATTTTTATATTTAATTTTAGCCTAATATTAAACCCAAATAAGACCCAATTTGCCCGGCCCAATTTCAATTAAACCCAACCCCAACTCAATTTCAACCAACCCAAACACGAATTCCCCACCTACCCTTTTAATCCAAGCCGTTGATCATTCAGATCAATGGCCACCGTTTACCTTTCCAAAAATAAACATAACCAACCCCTTAGCCTAATTCATTTTCCACCAAACGCTTCCCTTGAATCCCTCTTCTCTCAACTTTCTCTAAAGCCTCACATAAATCATAGCCATCGCCACCCCCATTTTACTCTAATCTACCTCAATCCCCACCTAATCAATGGCCTCACATAGCCGATTAAGATATATACTGGCCTCCTACTTCTTCTGGTGGCCCGTTTGTGTGATTTCATAGCTAGATCTCAAAGAGATCTGGTCCGGTCCTTCCTCAACCTCTATCTCTGATCTTTCTTCGGCCATCCATGGCCGTTTAATTCAGATTCTTGAGTTTTCGGCTAGAACGGTAACTTTTCAAGGCCTATCTCACTTTTTCTGGGTTCTCTGAAACCCTAACTTTAATGTCTTTTCATTTTATTTCAGATCGTATCTTAAATTTGTGCTTATTATGAAATTATTATGCGTTGTCTCGAAGGTTCTTCGATTTTCTTTCAAAATGACTCTTCATTTTTCAACGATTAGGGTTTTCCCTTAAATTTTGAAAAGATCTCTTCTCTATTTTTAATGTTGTTTATGATTTTACTATGTTCAAACAACTTGTTCATGATTTATTTCTACTTGATTCAGTATGTTGGAAACCCTAGGTCTTTTGGTCTTATCCGAGTTCTAAAAATGTCCTTGTTTGTTGAATGTGTACAAGTTCGATTAAGATCTTTGTTTCTGACTCTTTTTGTCTTGTTTTACTTATCTGGTTATGAGTTCTTGCCATCTCTTAAACGCAACAACTGTTGAAGCCCTAACTTATTAAAAGGGTTTTCCTCGCTTATTACTATGAGTTTGAAGGTCTTTACTTGTTTCTGACTCTCTTACCTGTTACTATGTTCTTCTTCACTTTTGAGTCTATGTGACTACTTGACCTACTTTACTACTATGCTTCGAATAGTTTTCTTTTACTACTGAATCCTAGCTTACCCCTACTGCTACTGTATGTTTGTGTTTCTTCTTTTTGTCGACATATTTGACCCTGCATGCCTATTCATTCCTTGGTATGTGCAAAATCAAGAGACTTTCTTGGTTGATTCTGACTCCCTCAATGTTGTTACTGATTGCAAAAGGTTTTCTTATGAACTCAAATTTTATTTGTTTGTTTAAATTTATTGATCCCCTTCATTCATTACTATGATGTTTTACCTTGAATCCTTTTTCGAAAATTAAGCATATTTTTATACTTAGACTCAGTCATTTGCTTTATACTCTTACTTCCTCCTTATATGGCAATAATTTGTCTGTCCCCAAACTGATTTCTTTCCTTAATTAAACCTGTTAGTATCCATTAAGCAGTGATTCCTTAATTAAAGGGAAACACTTGTGTTAATTGATTTTGATTGTGATTATTTCCATGTTTGTGCTAAAACTTTACTTATTACCTTGTTCTTCACTCGTTTACAAAACTATAAATACCCTACCCTCTTCTTTTAGAGAAAAACAATCTGACTTAAAAACACACACTTGCACACTCACAACTCTTTCTTTCTTTAGTATTACTTGTGTTATTGATTTGTCTAGCTGGCTAAAAACCAAGGCTAGACTGTGGAATTTTGCGTATTTTATTTTTATACACCTTGCTTTCTCACTAGTAAGTCCTGGTTAATTTTAGCCTCAATAACAACATGTTTCTTTAATTGTTTCAATTTCCCTCATTCTTGTTTACTTCTGATTGTGTTTTCACAATCAAGTTACATCACTAGCATGCTATAATATCCCCTTTCCCCTCTAGTTTAATGCATTCCCTTATGTTTGTCACTTGTTACACACTTGTTGTCTTATGAATTCCAAACCCACATATCCCATATATGTGTTTGTGTTCCTTTGATTGGTTTGTGGTCGTACCAGCATCAGCAATTGTTGTGCATGACCAGACTAGAGCCTTGGTATTTTTGGCTAAAAATCAAAAAAACTAGGGCTTTGAGCAAAAACCTTAAACTTAGGATTTGAGGGGTCATTTTTGGTCCGAATTGGGAGTTCTTGGTATGTACGGACTCGTGACAAAACGAAGAGTCTGGAAATGGGATTATCGGAATATTTCAAGATGTGGGGTCCGATGGGTATTTTGGTTATTTTATATAATTTTGCGTATTAGCTTAGAATTTAATTGTAGTTTAATTTACTTGAATTATTATTTAAATATGCAATTTGATTGAATAGATTTGAGCCATTTGGAGTCGGATACTCGTGGCAAGAGCGTGTTTTTCGGTTGACTTGCGCTTGATCGAGGTAAGTGGCCTGTCTAACCTTGTGTGAGGGACTTTGTCCCTTAGAATGTAATATTTGGTAATTGAATGCCTTGTGCGTGAGGTGACAAGCGCATACTTGAGCTAATTGTTAAAAACCCAAATTTTTACTTAAAATACTTGAAGTTAATTTCTTTCGTATTTGCCTTATTCTACTTGCTATTATAGCCTGTGCTAGTATAGAAAAGTACGTTTAGTGGAATTACTTGCATATTTGCTTAAACTTCCTTGTTCTCACTCTATGAAGCATATTAGGCTAAGATCTACTATTATTTGCCATGAGTTTGGTAATTATTTGATACTTTGAGTTGTTGTTGTATTGATGTACTTCACTTCTGAATATTCTCTGATTGTGGTTGCGCATTTAAATTTGGAACTACGGGATGTTATCCCGGGAGCTCCCCCTACATGTGCTATATTTTAAGACTGAGAGTGCGGATACCAAGAGATCCCTGGCACAAAAATTATTATATGGAGGATACCATGAGATCCTCGGGAAACCAAGAGATCTCAGAGTTAATATTGAGGATACCAAGAGATCCTAGAATTACTATTGAGGTGTCACGACCCAAATCCAGTCGTGATGGCGCCCAACAATCAAGCTAGGCCAGCCAAACAAACGATTTAATTATAACACAATACCGGTCCCCAAATGGACAGCCCAAAAAGAATAAATGAGTTTAAGAACTCCAATAATATTAATACTGAACGAAAGTACTGACACTCCCAAAGATCCGGAGTCACAAGTCTAGAGCCTCTAACAACCCAACAGAAGATAGAGAGTACGATATAGAAGTACTCAAGTCTGAATACAAAATATACAATAACAACTGGAATGAGAGGAGAAGCTAGGCTCTGCGAACGTAGGCAGCTACCTCAGCAACTCGATGTGACAATGTAAACGCTGGAGATGTCCGTCTACTGCTCCTGTGTACCTGAGTCTGCACACAAAAGGTGCAGGGAGTAGGGGTGAGTACTAAGTACTCGGTGAGTAACAAATATATACATGTAGCTGACAGTAAGAAATCCACAAAATACCACAAAATGAAGCTACACTACAATCCGAATCTCCTACGAACTAGCAACAATAATTCCATACAGCTATCACAGAGTAATCCAACAAATACAGATGCAATGCAATGCACATAACTGCTACGGCGTGTAGCCCGATCCCATTTAACGTCGACGGCGCTCACTGGGGGTGTGTACAGACTCCGGAGGGGCTCCTACAGCCCAAGCGCAATACTGCTGCGGCGTGCAGCCCGATCCTCACATCAACCACTGCGGCGTGCAGCCCGATCCCATACTCAGTCCACAATAAGCAATTAAGTCACAAAACAATTCATTTTCCTTATTTCCGGTTCTCAATTCATAATTTATGAAAAATACTTTAACTTTATTAAGTTTGTAAAAGCCGGTGACTTAGCATTTCAAAAGTGTGATTACAATTTCCGGGACTGAGATCAGTGATTTAAGCAATTTTAGCTATCACATAAATATTGTCCTCTAAGGACGCTACAGATCGGCACAAGGCCCCAAACAAGGCTTACAGCCCACAAATATAGCAATTACAGTGTATTTCCAACACCAACATCATATTATTCATTTCCGGGATGGACCAAGTCTCAATCCCCAATCACAATCAATTCCGCACCTGCCACGGTGTGCGAGCCACGCCCTATTAGCGTCACAATGTGCTAAGCCGGGGTTTCGAACCCTCGGGCTACAATATACACAAACTACTCACCTCTAGCCGGTCGTCGAATCGTCCGCGATGCCTTTTCCCTTGAATTTCGTTGCCTCGTGCGTAGAATCTAGTCAAATAACAATAATTATATCAAATACGGGTCAAAGAATCATAACCCACTTCAATTCATATGAAATTCTCAACATTACACCAAGTTGGTAAAACCCGACTTTCGGTACGATTCTCGAAAAATTACGAAAGTCTCATATTCGGAACCCTCATCTCAGTACGAGTCTAAGCATATCAATTTTACCAAATTCGGACTCCATTTGCTCATTCAAAACCTTGATTTTCTAAAGTTCAAACATAGGGTTAAATCTTCCATGAATCACCCCAATTCTTCCATTTTCATGATATAATTGCATGATATTATCAATACTAATCATAATATGAGTTCATAGTTGATTACCTGATGATTTCCCTTGATTTCTTCCTCAAAATCGCCCAAAGTCGCCCTTAAGCCGAGACCCCCAAATGTTAAAATGTTTCTGAAATTTTCTAACTCCTGATACACTTAACTTACAGCGATTTCCGCTTCTGCGGAAGTATTTCCGCTCCTACGCGTCCGCTTCTGCGGAGATTGGACCGCTCCTGCGGAAACGTCCGCTTCTGCGACTGGGCATCCGCTTCTGCGGACTCGCCTAAGCGGCTCCCCTTCCGCTTCTGCGATGGTCGCTTCTGCGACTCCCAGCCCGCCCCCGCGTTTCCGCTTCAGCGGATAATGATCCGCTTCTGCGGACATTTCCGCTTCTGCGGCTCCTGGTCCGCTTCAGCGCACCCGCTCCTGCGCCCAAAATTCCGCAGGAGCGGAAACAACAGAAGCAGTGCACCAGTTTCCGCAATTTTCCATATTTTTCTCCCGATTAACCATCCGAAAACACCCCGAGGCCCCGGGACCTCATTCAAACACACCAACACATCCTAATTCCTTATACGAACTTGTTCCAATCATAAAAACACCATCCTAAACATCAAAATCACTAATTAACCACGGATTCAAGCCTAAGTTTCTTCAAAACTTTCAAAACTAACATTCAATCCAAAACCCGATCAAACGATGTCCGAATGACCTGAAAATTTGCAGACATATCCAAAATCACATAACGAAGCTACAGAAATTGTCGAATTCCATTCCGACCCCCGGATCAAAATATCACCTACCATCCGGTTTTCGTCAAAATTCAACATTCGCCAATTCAAGCTTAAAACTACACCGGATCTCCGAATTCAGTTCCGATTGTTCTCCTAAGTCATAAATGATCCCCCGGAACTAGTCGAACCATCAGAATCCGGTTCCGAGCACTCTAACTCAAAAGTCAACTCTTGGTTGACTTTTCATTTTCAAGCTTTCTTCAAACATGTTATTTGTTTCATTTTCAATCCAAATCACTTCTAACTCACCCGATATACTCTAATACTGTTTTAAAAGCATAACATATGTAAATGCAAGGTAACGGGGTGGTAAATTCCCGTAACGACGGGCCGGGTCGTTACATTCTCCCCAACTTAAACAAACGCTCGTCCGCGAGCGGGTTAAGAAACATACCTGGAGCATCAAACAAGTGTGGATATCTGCTCTGCATTTTCTGCTCGGTCTCCCAAGTTGCTTCCTCCACGGGACGACCTCTCCACTGCACTTTCACTGAAGCTATATCCTTAGATCTCAGCTTACGAACCTGTCGACCCAAAATGGCTACTGGTTCCACATCATAAGTCAAATCCTCATCTAGCTGTATCGTTCTGAAGTCCAACACATGAGACGGGTCTCCGACATACTTCCGGAGCATAGATACATGGAACACCGGGTGAACTCCCGACAAACTGGGTGGCAAAGCAAGCATATAAGCCACCTCCCCAACTTTCCTAAGCACCTCAAAAGGTCCAATTAACCTTGGGCTCAACTTCCCTTTCTTTCCAAACCTCATAACACCCTTCATAGGCGAAACCTTCAGCAACACCTTCTCACCTCTTGAATAAGACACATCTCGGACCTTCCGGTCTGCATAACTCTTCTGCCGTGACTGAGCTGTGCGATGTCTCTCCTGAATCACCTTCACCTTATCTAAGGCATCTTGGACTAACTCTGTCCCTAACAACCTAGCCTCGCCGGGCTCGAACCAACCAACTGGAGACCTACACCGCCTCCCATATAAAGCTTCATACGGTGCCATCTGAATGCTGGACTGGTAGCTATTATTGTAAGCAAACTCCGCCAAAGGCAAATAATCAGCCCATGAACCACCAAAATCAATGACACAAGCACGCAACATGTCCTCCAATATCCGAATAGTACGCTCAGACTGCCCATCCGTCTGTGGATGAAATGCTGTGCTCAACTCTACCTGTGAACCCAACTCTCGCTGAAATGTCCTCCAGAACTGAGATGTGAACTGGGTACCTCTGTCCGATATAATGGAAATAGGAACTCCATGCAATCTCACTATCTCACGGATGAATATCTCGGCCAACCGCTCCGAGGTATAGGTAGTACACACTGGGATGAAGTGAGCTGACTTAGTCAACCTATCCACCACCACCCAAACTGAATCAAACTTCCTCGCTGTCCGAGGGAGTCCACTAACAAAGTCCATAGTAATCCTTTCCCACTTCCACTCAGGAATATCAATACGCTGGAATACACCACCAGGTCTCTGATGCTCATACTTGACCTGCTGACAGTTTAGACACCGAGCCACATGGCTCGCAATATCTTTCTTCATCTTTCTCCACCAGTAATGCTGCTTCAAATCCTGATACATCTTCGCGGCTCCTGGATGAATAGAATACCGCGAGTTGTGGGCCTCTTCCAATATCAACTCACGAAGGCCATCAACATTGGGCACACATATCCGGCCCTGCATCCGCAATACACCCTCACTATCAATAGTGACATCTCTAGCATCATCATGCTGAACTCTGTCCTTAAGGACAAGTAAGTGTGGATCATCATACCGACGCTCTCGAATACGATCATATAGAGAAGATCGAGCTACTACATAAGCCATCACCCGACTGGGCTCAGAAATATCCAGCCTTACCATCTGATTAGCTAACGCCTGAACATCAACTGCTAGGGGTCTCTCCCCAACTGGAATATACGCCAAACTGCCCATACTAATAGCCTTCCGGCTCAATGCATCAGCCACTACATTGGCTTTTCCGGGATGATACAAGATAGTAATATCATAATCTTTAAGCAATTCAAGCCATCTCCGCTGCCTCAAATTTAGATCTTTTTGCTTAAACAAATGCTGAAGGCTGCGGTGGTCCGTATATACATCACAAGATACACCATATAGATAATGCCTCCAAATCTTCAAGGCATGAACAATAGCAGCTAACTCCAAATCATGAACAGGGTAGTTCTTCTCGTGGGGCTTTAGGCTGACGAGAAGCATATGCAATAACTCTACCCTCCTGCATCAACACACAACCGAGTCCAACTCTGGAAGCATCACAATACACCGTATACGACCCTGAGGCCGATGGTAACACAAGTACTGGAGCCGTGGTCAAAGCCTCCTTGAGCTTCTGAAAGCTCTCTTCACATTCATCAGACCACACAAATGGAGCATTCTTCTGTGTCAACTTAGTCAACGGTGAAGCAATGGATGAGAAATCCTGAACAAACCGACGATAATAGCCTGCCAAGCCGAGAAAACTCCGAATCTCTGTAGCTGAGGAAGGTCTGGGCCAATTCTGCACTGCCTCAACCTTATGAGGATCAACCCGAATACCATCACTGGACACTATATGTCCCAGAAAACCCACAGTATCAAGCCAGAACTCACATTTAGAGAATTTTGCATAAAGCTTCTCTTCTCTCAACCTCTGCAATGCCACTCTCAAATGCTGTGCATGCTCCTCCTGGCTGCGTGAATATACCAGGGTATCATCAATAAACACAATCACAAAAGAATCAAGGTACGGCCGAAATACACTATTCATCAAGTGCATGAATGCTGCTGGGGCATTAGTCAACCCGAAAGACATCACCGGGAACTCGTAGTGCCCATATCGCGTCCTGAACGCTGTCTTCATAATATCTGAGTCCCTGAATCTTCAACTGGTGATAACCCGATCGAAGATCAATCTTAGAGAATACACTAGCTCCCTGGAGCTGATCAAATAGGTCCTCAATACGAGGCAATGGGTACTTATTCTTCATTGTTACCTTGTTTAGCTGCCTGTAATCAATGCACATTCTCATTGTGCCATCTTTCTTCTTTACGAACAACACCGGTGCACCCCAAGGTGACACACTCGGACGAATGAAACCCTTATCTAAGAGTTCTTGAAGTTGTTCTTTCAATTCTTTTAACTCTGCTGGTGCCATGCGATAGGGAGGAATAGAAATGGGCTGAGTGCCCGGCACCAAGTCAATACCAAAATCGATATCTCTATCAGGCGGCATGCCTGGCAGGTCTGCTGGAAATACATCCGGAAACTCCCTCACAATGGGGACCGAATCAAGACTGGGTGTCTCAGCCTCAACATTTCTAATGAAGGCCAAATAAGACAAACAACCATTGCCAATCATTCGTTGGGCCTTTATATAAGAAATCACCCTGTCGGACACATAATCAGTCAAGCCACGCCACTCGATCCTCGGATTACCTGGAATAGCTAGTGTGACTGTCTTGGCATGACAATCCAGAATCGCATGGTAAGGAGATAGCCAATCCATGCCTAGAATAACATCGAAATCTACCATGCCCAGTAGTAATAAATCAACTCGGGTCTCCAGACCCCCAATAGTAATAAGACAGGATCGATATACCTGATCCACAACAACAGTATCCCCCACCGGGGTAGACACATGTACGGGCAAAGCAAGAATACCACGGGTCATACCCAAATGATGTGCAAAATAAGTAGAGACATAAGAATAGGTGGATCCGGGATCAAATAAGACAGAAGCATCCCTGTGGCAGACTGAAATAATACCTGAAATAACCGCATCCGAAGCGCTAGCATCCTTCCTGTCCGGAAGAGCATAGAAACGAGCACGGGCCTCCACCGGTACGATCCTCGCCTGCGGGGCGACCTGCGGATACACGGCCACCGATCCTGGTGCGGCCGTGCGGCCTCGAAGAAACGAGAGTAGAAGACGAAGGCCGATCCCTCCGTTGTGACCTCTTACGAAGCCGCTGAGGACACCTCTCTCCCGATATGGCCCAAATCACCGCACTCAAAACAACGGCCTGAAGATGGAAGAAGGGGCTGCCGAGGACCCCTCGCTACCGGATGAATCTGTGCTTCGAGGAAACGAGGAGCGAGCTGCGAGCTGGAAGAGCACTCGGTGCGGGGCGACTTTCTGCGGCGGCCTGCTCGACCACGATAACCTCGCTGGCCTTGGCCGGCCACGATCGGATGAAACCCCGGCTGGACTCGCACGTCCAGACTGATGAGATCCGAAGGAGCGACCTCTGCTATGCTGAAATTGGCCCCTAGACGGAGCACCGCTGTAACTGGCCGGTACCACGAGGCCTCTTAGCCTCTCTCTCCTCTCGCTCTCTGCGGCGATCCGTCTCGATGTGACGGGCAGCATCAACCACCTCCTCAAAGGTAGCTGTAGAAACTCTCTCCCGGGTCATCAATATGCGGATGGGATAAATAAGACCATCGATAAATCTCCGGATCCTCTCACTGTCGGTAGGAACCATCCACGTGGCATGACGGGCCAGTTGTGTGAATCTCATCCATACTGATTAACCGTCATCTCTCCTGCTTCAACCACTCGAGCCGACGTCGCGGCTCCTCTCTCCGAGACCGAGGCACGTACTTCTCCAAAAATACCGTGGAGCTGCCAAGTGAGGGGCACTGCCCCAGCGGACCTACGCCTCTCAAAATCCTCCCACCACTGAAAGCTGCACCTGTGAACCGGAAAGTAGTGAATGAAACACCGCTGGACTCTAGAATACCCGCGCTGACATCTGTCAAGAAAACCCTGGGCATCCTCGCCCTCGGCTCCACTAAATGTCGGAGGCCTGTAGCCTCTCAAATCTCTCCAAACGACGCCGCTCATCGTCGGGCATAGCTGGAACCACATATGCAGGAGCTGGTGCAACGGGTGTACCCTGTACTACCGGCTCGGGTGTGCGAGCCACGGGGGTCCGATTCCCTCCCCCTGCTGTGAAGAAGATACTGCGGCGGTGGCAGCAACTACCGTGCCAAGCACGTGCACGCCGATAATATCCGAGCCAAGGTCTCACCGAAGACCGGTATCGCGATAGGCACTACCGGTGTCTGAATTTGAGCTGCCGGAGCGTTCGCCGGCCTGGAATCCGGTCTCGAGTCCGATCGGCCGGTGGGTCGGCAAGTCGTTGGTCTTGAGTCTGCTGCCCTACCTCTACCACGACCACGGCCTCACGGGTGCCAATGGTGGTCGTCCGCCACGTCCGTTAGCTCGTGTTCTCGCCATCTGCGAGAGAATAGAATATGGAAAGATTTAATTTCATGATAACACAAATCGCACGATATGAATTCAAGAAAAAGAGGTTTTTCCTAAAGTTTATGTAGCCCTTCGAAGATAGATACGGACGTCTACGTACCGATCTGCGAAAGCCTACTAAACCGGCTCATGACTCGCGAGTCCTAATAACCTAGAGCTCCGATACCAACTTGTCACGACCCAAATCCGGTCGTGATGGCGCCCAACAATCAAGCTAGGCCAGCCAAACAAACGATTTAATTATAACACAATACCAATCCCCAAATGGACAGCCCAAAAAGAATATATGAGTTTAAGAACTCCAATAATATTAATACTGAACGAAAGTACTGACACTCCCAAAGATCCGGAGTCACAAGTCTAGAGCCTCTAACAAAACCAACAGGGAAATAGAGAGTACGATATAGAAGTACTCAAGTCTGAATACAAAATATAAACGAACAACTGGAATGAGAGGAGAAGCTAGGCTCTGCGAACGTAGGCAGCTACCTCAGCAACTCGATGTGACAATGTAAACGCTGGAGATGTCCGTCTACTGCTCCTGTGTACCTGAGTCTGCACACAAAAGGTGCAGGGAGTAGGGGTGAGTACTAAGTACTCAGTGAGTAACAAATATATACATGTAGCTGACAGTAAGAAATCCACAAAATACCACAAAATGAAGCTACACTACAGTCCGAATCTCCTACGAACTAGCAACAATAATTCCATACGGCTACCACAAAGTAATCCAACAAATACAAATGCAATGCAATGCACATAGCTGCTACGGCGTGTAGCCCGATCCAGTTTAACGTCGACGGCGCTCACGGGGGTGTGTACGGACTCCGGAGGGGCTCCTACAGCCCAAGCGCAATACTGCTGCGGCGTGCAGCCCGATCCTCACATCAACCACTGCGGCGTGCAGCCCGATCCCATGCTCAGTCCACAATAAGCAAATAAGTCACAAAACAGTTCATTTTCCTTAATTCCAGTTCTCGATTCATAATTTATGAAAAATACTTTAACTTTATTAAGTTTGTAAAAGCCGGTGACTTAGCATTTCGAAAGTGTGATTACAGTTTCCAGGACTGAGATCAGTGATTTAAGCAATTTTAGCTATCACATAAATATTGTCCTCTAAGGACGCTACAGATCGGCACAAGGCCCCAAACAAGGCTTACAGCCCACAAATATAGCAAATACGGTGTATTTCCAACACTAACAACATATTATTCATTTCCGGGATGGACCAAGTCTCAATCCCCAATCACAATCAATTCCGCACCTGCCACGGTGTGCGAGCCACGCCCTATTAGCGTCACAATGTGCTAAGCCGGGGTTTCGAACCCTCGGGCTACAATATACACAAACTACTCACCTCTAGCCGGTCGTCGAATCGTCCGCGATGCCTTTTCCCTTGAATTTCGTTGCCTCGTGCGTAGAATCTAGTCAAATAACAATAATTATATCAAATACGGGTCAAAGAATCATAACCCACTTCAATTCATATGAAATTCTCAACATTACACCAAGTTGGTAAAACCCGACTTTCGGTACGATTCTCGAAAAATTACGAAAGTCTCATATTCGGAACCCTCATCTCCATACGAGTCTAAGCATATCAATTTTACCAAATTCGGACTCCATTTGCTCATTCAAAACCTTGATTTTCTAAAGTTCAAACCTAGGGTTAAATCTTCCATGAATCACCCCAATTCTTCCATTTTCATGATATAATTGCATGATATTATCAATACTAATCATAATATGAGTTCATAGTTGATTACATGATGATTTCACTTGATTTCTTCCTCAAAATCGCCCAAAGTCGCCCTTAAGCGAGACCCCCAAATGTTAAAATGTTTCGAAATTTTCTAACTTCGATACACTTAACTTACAGCGATTTCCGCTTACGCGGAAATATTTCCGCTCCTGCGCGTCCGCTCCGCGGAGATTGGACCGCTCCTGCGGAAACGTCCGCTCTGCGGTCGGGTATCCGGCACGCGGACTCGCCTGCGCGGCTCCCCTCCCGCTTCTGCGATGGTCGCTTCTGCGACTCCCAGCCCGCCCCCGCGTTTCCGCTTCAGCGGATAATGATCCGCTTCTGCGGACATTTCCGCTTCTGCGGCTCCTGGTCCGCTTCAGCGCACCCGCTCCTGCGCCCAAAATTCCGCAGGAGCGGAAACAACAGAAGCAGTGCACCAATTTCTGCAATTTTCCATATTTTTCTCCCGATTAACCATCCGAAAACACCCCGAGGCCCCCGGGACCTCATTCAAACACACCAACACATCCTAATTCCTTATACGAACTTGTTCCAATCATAAAAACACCATCCTAAACATCAAAATCACTAATTAACCACGGATTCAAGCCTAAGTTTCTTCAAAACTTTCAAAACTAACATTCAATCCAAAACCCGATCAAACGATGTCCGAATGACCTGAAAATTTCCAGACATATCCAAAATCACATAACGAAGCTACAAAAATTGTCGGAATTCCATTCCGACCCCCGGATCAAAATATCACCTACCATCCGGTTTTCGCCAAAATTCAACATTCGCCAATTCAAGCTTAAAACTACACCGGACCTCCGAATTCAATTCCCGTTGTTCTCCTAAGTCATAAATGATCCCCCGGAACTAGTCGAATCATCAGAATCCGGTTCCGAGCACTCTAACTCAATAGTCAACTCTTGGTTGACTTTTCATATTCAAGCTTTCTTCAAACATGTTATTTGTTTCATTTTCAATCCAAATCACTTCTAACTCACCCGATATACTCTAATACTGTTTTCAAAGCATAACATATGTAAATGCAAGGTAACGGGGTGGTAAATTCCCGTAACGACGGGCCGGGTCGTTACATGAGGATACTAAGAGATCCTCGGGATACCAAGAGATCCCAGAGTTATTATTGAGGATACCAAGAGATACTAGAATTATTATTAAGTATACCAAGAGATCCTCGTGATTCCAAGAGATCCCCGAACGATTTATTGAGGATACCAAGAGATCCTCGGGATACTAAGAGATCCCCGAATTATTATTGTGGATACCAAGAGATCTCAGAATTATTATTGAGGATACCAAGAGATCCTAGAATTATTTATTGAGGATACCAAGAGATCTTCGGGATACTAGGAGATCCCCGATGTTAAATATTCGGTTATGGTTTATACCTCTATTCATTGTTTTTATTTATTCTTTGTTACTATTTTACTTATTATCTTGCTACATTATTGATGTGATTAATCTCATATTGTCTCCTTATTATCATATTGATTACTATGTTATATCTCAGTAGGGCCCTGACCTACCTCGTCACTATCCAACCGAGGTTGCTTGGCACTTACTGAGTACTGTCGTGGTGTACTCATGCCCTTCCTGTGCACATTTTTCATGTGCGGATCCAGGAAGTTCTATTCGAGTGCATTATCAATGATCCAGGTGCTATATTCGGAGACTTGAGGTACATCTGCCGCGTCCACAGGCCAAAAAGTCTCCTTCTGCTCTATCTTGTAGTTAGCAGTTCCATTTCATGTATTCAATTTTTGTAGACATTTCCGGATATTAGAGCTGTATCTTACGACTTCTCTTAGCCTATGTTGCCCGTGGGTTTCCGGGTCTTTGGTATTATTTCAGAATACTAAGTGTTGAAGTGTATGTTCCATGAGGCAATTTATATACATTATTCCCATTATTTAGTTTTGATTATGAATTTTCCGCAAATGATATTATTTCCGCAAGGTGTTAAGCTTACCTGGCCGCGAAGAATAGATGTCGTCATGACGTGTTCACAAATGGTGAACTAGGGTCGTGACAGTAATATTATGATGTCAAGTAGTATTGCTTTTCATGTTGTTGCTGCTCTTTCTTTTTCACTAGACGGTAGTGGCCTGTGCCAGCACATGCCCAAAATAAATTTAGATCTATTTTTCACTTTCGATGATTGATGATAGCAGGCGCAGTACTACCTATTGTAATAAAAATAAATAACATGAGCATGATTTGGCTCTTCCAACTCTACCTGTGCTCTTTTTCAACTTGCTACTTGATGCAAGGTGTGACGACCCAAAGGGCCATCACTTATTTTATTAATCATTTCGAGCTTCTGAGGCCTTGAAAACCTCATTCTATGTTGCCTCGATTTACGTGCATGATCCGGGCATGTGGCCAGAAAGTTTTTGTGATAGCAAATATGAATTCTATGAGAAATTTGGAGAAAAATTATATTAATATTGATATGGTTGACTTCGGTCAATATTTTTGGTAAACAGACCCGGACCCAAGATTGGATGGTCCCAAAAGGTCCGTAGGAAAATATGGGACTTGGACATGCGTCCGGAGTCAAATTCTGAGGCCTAGAGCCCAAGTTATGAATTTTTCTGTGAAATTGTTTTTGATGTAATTATTAAAGGAAAATGAAAAATAATTGACCTTGGTATCGGGCTCGTATTTTGGTTCCGACGCCCGGTACAAGTCTTAAATATTATATATGTGCTTTCTGTAAAGTTTGGTGACATTCGGATGTCGTTTGATATGTTTTGGACCTTGAGTTCCAAGTTTGAAAGTTTTGAAAACCGAAAGTATGAAAATCATGAACTTGAGGCTTGATTTGATGAAAACGATGTGATATTGGCGATGTGATCGCACGAACAAGTTCGTAATGTATTTCTGATGTTGTGTACAAGTTTGGTTTGGAGCCCGGGGGCTCGGGTAAAGATTTGATAGGCCGTTGGATCAATTTATGAATTTTGGCACAGCTGATTTTTCACCCAGCTGTTGGCTTCGCATTTGCGAAGTATTTCTCGCAAAAGCGAAGGTGACAGATCAAGGCAGGGTTCGCAAATGCGAACCCTTGATCGCAAATGCGAAGGGCGTCCAGGACGGCTTGGGTTCGCAAATGCGAACATAACCTCGCAAATGCGAGGCCTTCATTGTTAAGCCAGGCTTCGCAAATGCGAAGCATTCTTCGCAAATGCGAAGGTCCCTGGAGGCCAGCCTTGTTCGCAAATGCGAACATTATGTTGCAAATGCGAACCTCCCAGTATGCCTTGTCTTCGCAAATGCGAACTTCCCATCCTTAACTTATTTTTCAAACTCCAGAAATTGGTCGGGGTTCGCAATTGCGAACCCATGTTCGCAAATGCGAACACACAGACGTGTAAATCACGATTTCCAGCTTTATTTTTCACATTTCACAACCCAAAAACACCCATTGGCGATTTTTCACGAACTCCCTCTTCGTCAAAACAATTGAAAGTTACTTTTTACTTAATTCTTTCAATTCCTAACAACATTAAACATGTTTTTCAATAGAAATCAAAGGTTTTCATGGTAGGATTTCTTGTTTTTGGTAGAATATAGGGTTTTCCATGAATTGGGAAATTGGACCTCGAATTGAGGTACGATTTTGAAAAAAATCATATACTTGAACTCGTGGGGGGATGGGTAACCGGATTTTGGTCCGAACCCAAGTTCCGACCATGTGGGCCCGGGGTCGAAATTCACTATTCCGGGCAGAATGTTGTAAAAGTTGTAATTGGCCTTATGAATTAATTTGTTGAGTAGTATTGATGATATTAAATCAATTGTGAATAGATACGATTGGATTTGAGCCAAATTTGAAATGAAAAGGCATTGCCACGGATTGAATTGTTCGTAAACATTCGAAGTAAGTGTTTGTTCTATCCTAGCTTGAGGGAATAGGATTATGTGCTATGTGTTATGTGATCGAGTGCGGTGTATGGGCTGTGGTGACGAGCATCCATACACTGGCGTCTAGTATGACCGTGAATCGTTGTTAATACTTATTGTGAGACATATTTGAAGATAAATTGTTGAACCCTTGCCGGGTTGTAGAATTGTTGCTGTTTTCCCTTGTCGGGACTTGTTGTGAAGATGATTATTGATTGCCCTTGCAGGGACGGTTCATGATTTATTGTTTTCATTCCTTGCCCTTAACTGTGATTGTTATTTGGGTGAGGAAGAGTGATAATGCATGAAGGGTGATGTCGTGCCTTGATTTATTGTTTATGCACGAAGGTTAATGTCGTGCCTTGATTTATTGTTTATGCACGAAGGTTAATGACGTGCCTTGATTTATTGTTTATGCACGAAGGTTAATGTCGTGCCTTGTTATTGATTATGCACGAAGGTTAATGCCGTGCCATGTTATTGATTATGCACGAAGGATCATGCCGTGCACTTTATTTGCTTATTTGGTGAGGATGAGAGTAAAAGCACGAAGGGTGATGCCGTGCACTTTATTTGCTTATTTGGCGAGGATAAGAGTAAAAGCACGAAGGGTGATGCCGTGCACTTTATTTGCTAATTTGGTGAGGATGAGAGTAAAAGCACGCAGTAGTAGATCTTTTGCGTGGAAGTTGCACACTTTGAGACCGAGGTAGCTTGCAAGCGTCCGCAGGCCCGACGTCTCTTCTTTTACTTATGTTATTAGCTGTAGTCTCTTTGTTCCGAGACAAACAGATTATGTTATATTTCTTTCAGACCTTTATGTGTAGTATTCATGTAGTAGTTCGTGAGTTGGTGACTCCACGTCTTGGGTAGAGGATTTCAGTATCAGATACCTTGAAACTACTTATTTCTATTTTTATAAAGTCTTCCGCACTTGTTTAATTAAGATTTTGGTTTGGTTGTTTAATTGAATATGAAGTATTGCTAAAAATAGGATAGTGTGAATAAAGTGGCTTGCCTAGCTACCATAAGTAGACGCCATCATGATCCCGATGTTGGGGGAAAATCCGGGTCGTGACAAGTTGGTATCAGAGCTCTAGGTTACATAGGTCTCAGCACTCACGAACAAGCTTAGTAGAGTTTGAGAGGTAGGTACGGAGATGTCTGTACTTTTCCTCCAGAGTCTATTGAGTTAGGAAAGAGTCTCTCATTTGTTCTTTCTTGTCGTGCGACTTGTTCCTCAAATACTAATTGAACGCGCTTCTTCGTCCGCTGACAAGCAGCCCGAGCCCCAGGCAGCTTCTCCATAGGTGGAGCCTCATATTGAGATTGCCGAGGAGGTTCCAGTCCCAGCAGCTCCAGTGGGCCCAGCTCAGGTCCCAGGAGAGGCTTTATTTACCCCGGATCTTCGGGAGGCTTTCGTCAGGATAGCGGGATTAATGGACAGCGTTGCCAGAGCAGGCTTATTATCAGTTGCACCAGCCGCTTCTCAGGCTGGAGGAGGGGCCCAGACTCCTATTGCTCGTACTCCGGAGCCAGTAGCTCCTCAGCCTCAAGCACCGGTGGTTCAGCCAGTTGTGGCCACTCAGTCAGGTACCACGGCTCATGTCGGAGATGGAGCGGCCATGACTTCTGATTCTTTATGGAGACTTGATCGGTTCTCCAAGCTGTTTACCACTACTTTCAGCGGTGCCACATCAGAGGATACTCAGGATTTCTTATTCAGTTGCCACGAGATTCTAAAGACTATGGGGATCGTGGAGTCCAATAGAGTTGACTTCTGCACATTCAGGCTTTCAGGATCCGCCAAGACTTGGTGGAGGGATTATTGCTTGACTCGACCAGCAGGGTCCCCAACTTTATCATGGGGTTAGTTTGCAGAGCTATTTCTGGAGAAGTTTCTCCCTGCTACTCAGCGGGATGCACTTCGGAGGCAGTTTGAGCGCCTCCATCAGGGCACTATGACGGTCACTCGGTATGAGACGAGATTTGTTGATTTGGCTCGTCATGCAGTGGTGATACTTCCCACAGAGCGGGAGAGGGTCCGTAGGTTCATAGATGGGCTTAATCGGCCAATTAGATTTTAGATGGCTATGTGAGTGGGGAGTGATATTTCATTTCAGGAGGCAGCTAATGTAGCACGTAGAGTTGAGATGGCTCTTGCTCGGGGAGGTGGTTATTCTTCAGACAAGAGGCCTCGTCATTCAGGCAGGTTTAGTGGTTCTTCTTCTGGTGGCAGAGAATCTTTTGACAGAGGCCAGTCTTCCAGGCCTTTCCATTCCACCCTTCAGGCTTCACAGGGTGGACCAGGTGATCGTGGGTTTCGTGGGCGGTATTCAGATCAGCCTCCTATTAATGCTCAGCCTCTTCAGAGTGTTTGTGGAGGCCATTCAGGTCGTCAGGGCCAGCAGCCCTATCAGTCTAAGAGTTGGTACGGTTGTGGTAACCCAGGTCATTTTATCAGCTACTTCCCTCGAGCAACGGGCAACTCTCAGCAGCGGGGCCCTTGTCCTATGATTCAGGCACCAGCTGACCCTCAGCCTACCCAGCCATCCAGAGGCGGGGGTAGAGATTATAGAGGTGGAGGTCGAGATCGTAGAGGTAGAGACCGTCCAGCCAGGGGTAGAGGTCAGCCAGTTGATGGCCGTCCTAGAGACGTAGCTCAGAGGGGAGGTAAAGATCCCCGATTCTATGCTTTGTCAGCCAGGCCAGAGGCAGAGGCATCAGATGCCGTGATTACAGGTACCATTCTTGTGTGTGGCAGAGGTGCTTTAGTATTATTTGACCCTGGATCTACATATTCATATGTGTCTTCCTACTTTGCACCGTATTTGGCCGTACCCAGCTATGCTCTGGATATTCCAGTTTATGTGTCTACACCGATGGGTGACTCCATTATAGTCGACAGAGTGCATCGTTCGTGTGTAGTTATATTTGGGGGTCTTGAGACCCGTGTTGATCTGTTGCTTTTGGACATGGTGGATTTTGATGTCATATTGGGGATGGACTGGTTGTCCCCATACCACGCTATTCTAGATTGCCATGCTAAGACTGTGACCTTGGCCTTGCCAGAATCACCCCGACTAGAGTGGAAAGGTACCTTAAGCCACTCCGTTCGCACTGTTATTTCCTATGTTAAGGGTCAATGCATGGTCGAGAAGGGGTGCCCTAACTTATTTGGGTTATGTTCGTGAATCCAGCGTAGAAGTTCCTTCTATCGATTCAGTTCCTATTGTATGGGAGTTTCCCGAGGTTTTTCCTTCAGACCTGCCGAGCATGCCACCCGACAGGGATATTGATTTATGTATTGATCTGGCACCAGGCACTCAGCCCATCTCTATTCCACCCTATCGTATGGCCCCGCCGGAGCTAAAAGAGTTGAAAGATCAGTTGCAAGACCTTCTTGAGAAGGGCTTTATCAGGCCCAGTGTTTCCCCCTAGGGAGCACCTGTATTATTTGTAAAGAAGAAAGATGGCTCGATGCGGATGTGTATTGATTACCGGCAATTGAACAAAGTGACAATAAAGAATAAGTATCCACTGCCGAGGATTGATGATTTGTTTGACCAGCTCCAGGGAGCAAGGGTATTCTCAAAGATAGACTTGAGGTCAGGCTACCATCAGCTGAAGATCAGGGCGGCTAACATTCCCAAGACAGCCTTCCGCACTAGAAATGGGCATTATGAGTTCTTGGTCATGTCCTTCGGATTGACCAATGCCCCAGCAGCATTCATGGAGTTGATGAATCGGGTATTCAGGCCTTACTTAGATCTGTTCGTGATAGTCTTTATAGATGACATCCTGGTATACTCCCGCAGCCAGGAAGAGCATGAGCAGCACCTCAGAGTGGTTCTTCAGACTCTGAAGGATAACCAACTATACGCCAACTTTTCGAAATGTGAGTTCTGGCTGAGTTCGGTAGCATTTCTGGGTCACATTGTATCAGTGGAAGGTATTCAGGTGGACCCAAAGTAGTTGAGGCAGTCCAGAATTGACCTCGACCAGCTTCAGTGACTGAGATCCGGAGTTTCTTGGGATTGGCAGGTTACTACCGTCGATTTGTAGAGGGTTTTTCTTCTATTGCAGCCTCGATGACCAGGTTGACCCAGAAGGGTGTCCAGTTCCAGTGGTCAGAGGAGTGTGAGGCGAGCTTTCAGAAGCTCAAG